>RJVU01057857.1:4507698-4612606 GCA_003731715.1 Anabarilius grahami | reverse complement strand
CGAGTGTTTGTTTACCACCGGCATTCGCTGTGTCGTGTTAGTGGATTCATTATGTCGGACTCACCGCAGGTAACTCATAATCTGCAGTTGTTACTCCTGTCTCCTGACAAAAACATTGCATGCGGCGCCTGTGGAAAGTTAGTGGAGCGCGCACGTCTCTCACAAGGAACGTAATGGCAGTGATTGACAAGCCAGAGGGCCAATCGTTTACGCGATGATCACGTAAACGATTGGCTGATGTTTTTAAGGCCCTACCTCGTGCACAGATGATGTATATTGATATTATTCCTTTCAGTGCACCTAATAAATAGTCTTTTATCAGTTAGTAAAGACAGTTTCAAGTAATATTGCAAAAATGTACAAAACAAAACATCCTCTATAACACCTTTAAGTTGCACCAGCATTTAAAAAAAAAAAAATCATTTTTCAACTTTTTTTTTTTATCATTTTCACAAAACTTTCATGGCCACCAGAATATTTTGCTGTATGAATATCTGAACTTGCAATATATCAAAATTAAGAACAGAGCCACTGCTTAAAAAAAGTGTTATTCTAGCTGCATGCATTCTATTTTTATCAATTTTTGAATGTGGGTAAGTTTCATAAAAAAGCAACATTTTAAACAAAAAGCTGAGAAAATTGTGTTTTTGTCAAAAACTACAATGTGCATAAGCAATGCTTTTATCACATGTTTCTGCTTTGTTTTTGCCTGTGTTTTGATCTGGAGATTCTGTATTCTTTCAGAAGATGTGTAATATCGCCCCCTACTGTATAACAGTAAAAAAACATTGATTGCCAGAAAATTCTGTCAATGGCGAGGAAAGAGTTAACATAGTTTGACTTCTAACAAAATGACTTATAAACCATGGCTATGTTTGTTGTAATCAATCATGATTAGTCTTCCCTTTTGCAGACGGTATAGCTGAACCGCACAGAGAGGAATGAGTCTCACCTTCATGGCCTTGTAGAGTCTCTCAGCAAAGTAGGCCGGTGTGTTCTTAATGCATTTCACTGCATACAGAAAAACATGTTTAGACTCACCATACACAAACCAACCTGCAGCTAATAAGACGTGTACAACACAGCAAGCAGGAAAAATCTTGAAACTTAAATGGAAAAATGAAACCGAATGAAGACAGACCAGGCATTCGTCTGAAAGTCATTTAAAAGAGAAAACCTGACTGTTCATAACAGCAATCTGAAATGACACACTAAACACACCTCGTTATGAACACCGACTGAAAGGAAGTCATGCACTATGACACAGCAAGCACATATGTCAGCTATTTTATGTGTTATGAATCACGTTGTGTGATTAAAAACATATTACCACATATTTACCCTATAACAGCTTTACTCTTAAAGGGGCCAGCAGAATGGAGAACAAGTTAAAAAAATACAATTATGAGTGTTTAACGAGAAGATTTTAGCAAATGATTCTAGATGGCAGATCAGAAAGCTCACCAACAGCCAGCATGCCACTCTCCAGGTCTCCAGACATCTCTCTCTCGATACTCTTCTCAATGTCTCTGCCACACATGTGCTGGTACTCATTAAACACTGGCAACATAAACACACATAATGACTTAATACAATTGCTATTTCTGCAAACACTGACATCATAAACAAACGGCTGTTAATGAGCATGTGAGAGTACAGTAATGAACTTTAAATCACAATCAATACTTTTAATTACAAAGCAACACCAACATAATGTTCATTAAACTGTCCTCTGTGGCTGAATGGAATACTAGCTTACTATTTAATATATATTGTGCAATATACACTGTTTATTGCCAAATTGTCAAAAGTTTGGGATCAGTATGTTTTTGTTTTTAAAGAAATTGGTACTTTATTTTAGTATATTTATTGTATAATGATAATTATAATGTTACAATTGACTTTTATTTTAAAAAGCTGTTCTTCTGAACTGTCTAATCCTGAAAAAAAGGATAAGTTTTCATTAATAATAATAAATGATTCTTGAGCACTAAAGCAGCATATTAGAATGATTTCTAAAGGATCAGCTTTGCCATTACAGAAATGTATTTTTATTTTTTTATGTATCAACATAGAAAACAGTTTCTTTGAATTGTAAGAATATTTCACAATATTACTGTTTTTGACTGTACTTTTGATCAAATAAATGCAGCCTTGATAAGACTTCTTTCAAAAGCAAAATGGCAAAAATTATATGTTAATTGGATAAATATGTGACCAGTATTGCACATATTATGTAACTATACAATAGACAACACTTAAATAACTGTGTCCTATGGAAAAACAGAAAATGACATAGTAAGTCGGTTGATTTAGAGGCGTATTCAAGTATTTCCATGGGAAAACATGTCCAGTCATGAGTCATAATTCTCATAATGACAACTACAGCCTTGGGAAGAGTTGGTTGACTGCAAGGCCAGATCCAAAACTGAAATTGTGGCTGCCCATGTGGCAGAACCTGGAAGTTTCTGAGCATTTTCCCACTTTTAAGGCCCCGATATACTTCAAGCTAAATTGATGATCAAACTGGTGTGACACCATTTAGTACAAAATTAGGCCAAAACGAAGTTCATTTTGTGTTTGTTTTTAGGATTTCAAAACAGCATGCCAAAGTGAACTTTACAGAAACTTTCAGTCCCTCAAGGTCGGATGTCCACGAGTAAAAACGTGAACACACTGGAGAGCCGCTTTATAGTAGAAAATAAAGTTGTAATTCTAATTGAAAGAGACATTGACACTGTTTTTTCTTGTTTAATACTGTTAACCTGCTTGCTTTAAAACAATCTATTGTAAAAGTGCTATATAAATAAATGTGAAGTGACTTCTGGAGTGCCGAATTGCAGAGCTCGTGCAAACATCCACATCACTTGTTCCAAACCTGTATGAATTTCTTTCTTCTGTTGAACACAAAAGAAGATAGAACGAAAAAGAAGAAAAATAATTTGACGGCACCTATTGACTTCCATAGTATTTTTTTTTCCTACTGTGGAAGTCAATGGGTGCCATCAACTGTCTGGTTACCAGCATTCTTTAAAATATCATCTTTTGTGTTCAACAGAAAAACAGAAACTCATATAGGTTTGGAACAACTTGAGGGTGAGCAAGTAATGACAAAATATTCATTTTTGGATGAACTATCGTTTCAAGAGTATGTGGGAGCACTCAAACATCATTCTATTCTCTGGTTCTCAACCAGGGGGACGGGCCAACTAGGGGGCCTCAACAAACTTCCAAGGGGGTCTCAAAATGACTTAAAATGATTTAAAATAAGACAAAACCATAATTAAAATAAACTAAAATAACTAAAAATCAAGATATGTCTTAGTATTTGGTTATATGTATAATGAACATACATCTTTCTGGTAATGCCAAACTCTAAAATATTTTACTGGGTAGACATAGGGAGTTGAAGGGAGGGGGTCCTCAAATATCAAATGAGGGTGCCTTGAAGTAAAAAAGGTTGAAATACACTGCTCTAGATCCTCTTTAAATGAACAGTTTAACAATATAATTGTAGACAGTATAGGAGGAGGAGAGGGATCACTTGTAGAGAAACAAATGGGAGAAATATATGCTCAGTATAGTGGCATGGGGAATGGTAAAGCCAGTCACCTTCTCAACAGAAGTATTGCTGCTTGTTTTGTATTTGTGTTTTACTCTTAGCTGGCCTAAAAAATACAGTTCTTTAGCCTGATTTGAGCTAAAGCAGCAGCAATGTATAATACGTCATAATTATTTATTATTCAATATACAGTGGGTACGGAAAGTATTCAGACCCCCTTAAGTTTTTCACTCTTTGTTATAATGCAGCCATTTGCTAAAATCATTTAAGTTCATTTTTTTTCCTCATTAATGTGCACACAGCAACCCATATTGACAGAAAAACACAGAATTGTTGACATTTTTGCAGATTTATTAAAAAAGAAAAACTGAAATATCACATGGTCCTAAGTATTCAGACCCTTTGCTCAGTATTTAGTAGAAGCACCCTTTTGATCTAATACAGCCATGAGTCTTTTTGGGAAAGATGCAACAAGTTTTTCACACCTGGATTTGGGGATCCTCTGCCATTCCTCCTTGCAGATCCTCTCCAGTTCTGTCAGGTTGGATGGTAAACGTTGGTGGACAGCCATTTTTAGGTCTCTCCAGAGATGCTCAATTGGGTTTAAGTCAGGGCTCTGGCTGGGCCATTCAAGAACAGTCACGGAGTTGTTGTGAAGCCACTCCTTCGTTATTTTAGCTGTGTGCTTAGGGTCATTGTCTTGTTGGAAGGTAAACCTTCGGCCCAGTCTGAGGTCCTGAGCACTCTGGAAAAGGTTTTATGTCCTGTACTTGGCCGCATTCATCTTTCCCTCGATTGCAACCAGTCGTCCTGTCCCTGCAGCTGCACCACCATGCTTCACTGTTGGAACTGTATTGGACAGGTGATGAGCAGTGCCTGGTTTTCTCCACACATACCGCTTGGAATTAAGGCCAAAAAGTTATATCTTGGTCTCATCAGACCGGAGAATCTTATTTCTCACCATCTTGGAGTCCTTCAGGTGTTTTTTAGCAAACTCCATGCGGGCTTTCATGTGTCTTGCACTGAGGAGAGGCTTCCGTCGAGCCACTCTGCCATAAAGCCCCGACTGGTGGAGGGCTGCAGTGATGGTTGACTTTCTACAACTTTCTCCCATCTCCCGACTGCATCTCTGGAGCTCAGCCACAGTGATCTTTGGGTTCTTCTTTACCTCTCTCACCAAGGCTCTTCTCCCCCGATAGCTCAGTTTGGCCGGACGGCCAGCTCTAGGAAGGGTTCTGGTCGTCCCAAACATCTTCCATTTAAGGATTATGGAGGCCACTGTGCTCTTAGGAACCTTAAGTGCAGGTGAAATTTTTTTGTAACCTTGGCCAGATCTGTGCCTTGCCACAATTCTGTCTCTGAGCTCTTCAGGCAGTTCCTTTGACCTCGTGATTCTCATTTTCTCTGACATGCACTGTGAGCTGTAAGGTCTTATATAGACAGGTGTGTGGCTTTCCTAATCAAGTCCAATCAGTATAATCAAACACAGCTGGACTCAAATGAAGGTGTAGAACCATCTCAAGGATGATCAGAAGAAATGGACAGCACCTGAGTTAAATATATGAGTGTCACAGCAAAGGGTCTGAATACTTAGGACCATGTGATATTTCAGTTTTTCTTTTTTAATAAATCTGCAAAAATGTAAACAATTCTGTGTTTTTCTGTCAATATGGGGTGCTGTGTGTACATTAATGAGGAAAAAAAATGAACTTAAATGACTTTAGCAAATGGCTGCAATATAACAAAGAGTAAAAAATTTAAGGGGGTCTGAATACTTTCCGTACCCACTGTATGTTATGGTACAGTAATCTTGACAAACAGGTTTGGAGATATTGGTCTTTCCCTATTCAAGTAGATATGAGCAGTACCAATTACCTAGAAAGAAAACAATCTGCCTGGGGGTGGCACGGAATGAACTTCCCTATCTTAAAAGGACTTTGACTTGATAAAATAATACTATTATTCCAGTCAAAGGCCCATGACGTACCTGCTCTGAGGTGAGCTTTGCTCCGAGCACACAGGATGGCATTGAACTTGGACTCATCTGTGCCAAGTTTATTTTCTCCGGCTTGATACAAAGTCTGCAGCAGAACAAAAACAGAGTATAGTAGGCACTCTTCAAAGACTGAGAAATGCATATTTTTAAAAAGTATTTCAATAATTACCTGAGCATCCTGTTTGGCTAGTGATATATCCACATTCTCACTCTCATCACGATTACCCTTTAAGATAATAACAGGAAGGAATACTGATATTACATTTCTGTCCTTGATGTTACATGTTTTCATAATTAAATCCATGTATAAAACAAAAGCACAGCATCTGTGTACCTGAGCAAGAGAGACCAGAAGTCTGCGGAAGTGTCCAGATGTGTCACTACTTATGGCATCCTCCAGTGACTTCTTATTCTCTAAAACAGGAACACTGAGCATTATCTATCACAATTCACCAGGCTTTACTGTCAAGCTTTAAATTAAAATGCATATGACATGTAGCAGGTGCTTGATTGGGAAGTAATCAAATCTGTAATTGCAGAGGGAAGGAATTAAGTGATATGAGTCGAGTACGTACCAGCTTTGAAGAGTTGATTGATTTCTCTTATCTCTGCATTAGAGCGAGAGGCCAAGATTTCAATCAGACAGGCCTCATCTGTCCCTGCTCCCTGTGAAATAATCAGCAGATTACATTTGTATTAATGGCATATCAAAACATCTAATCAAATCTTTTTAATCTGAGCACCATAAATGAACATTTCACTTAAAACGTAAGCTGTTGTAGATGCGAGAAATTCTCCTTTTGTGTTTGTGTGTGTGGTAAACTATTCCTTTAAGGCCCAGAGAACATTGTTACATATACTATGGTTCAATGGTTTTATGCTCACACAGACTGCATTTATTTGAACAAAAGCACAGTACAAACAGCATTATTGTGAAATATTATTACAACTTAAAATAACTGTTTTCTATTTTAATACATTATAAAAAATGTCATTTATTCCAGTGATGGTAAAGCTGAATTTTCAGCATCATTACTTCAGTTTTCAGTGTCACATGATCCTTCAGAAACCATTCTAATATGCTGATTTTGGTGATTATAAATTGAAAACATCTGTGCTGTTTAATATTTTTGTGGAAATTGTGAATTTTTTTCAGGATTCTTTGATGAATGAAAAGTTCAAAAACAGTATTTATGTAAAATCAAAATCAAATGAATGTGTCCTTACTGAATTAAAGGTATTAATTTGATTAATTAATTAAAGCTAGGGTAGGCATGTTTATGTTTTTCATAAACACTTCTTGTTTTACTGGTTGAAACTCCTGATAGCAATCAATCATAGAAGTGGTCTAAATATATATAAAAAAATAAAATGTTTTTTTTTTTTTACATATATCTTCTGTGGAAGCCTCAGGACCAAAAAAATGTTTGTCAAATCATTGCATCTACTGTGTGCGTTCATGTGTTTTGGAGGAGGCGTGGCTTTGGAGGAGGCGTGGCTTTGGAGATGCTTTGAATGGAGGGTGGGATCTTATGCTTTCAAAGCTAGCTTGCCATTGCTAGCCTTTCTGAAATTTCCTACCCTACCTTTAATACTGACCCAAAACCTTTGAATGGTATATAAATTATTATAATTACAACTATACTTTCTCTGATGTAAATCCGGTATGTGTTTATATATTATACATTGCATCAGTTATTCATGTGAGGGTGCAAAGTTGCACAATGTACGATTAAGTAATTTTTAACGTTTTTCTAAATTCTGTTAATAAAGTACTTTCACAAACCTTGATGGCCTCTTTGAGCTCATATGCGTCATACTGAGCTGGAGTCTTCAACATGGCCAGCACCAATTTCTCGAAGTTTCCTGAAAGCTCAGACTTCAGGTCCTTGACCAAGTCCTGTAAACATCGGGTTACATGAATGCACAATGTTGCTTATCTTAAACAAAACATAACAAAATATGGGCTTTGTTGTTTGTTTGTCATTTAGTTCTTTTCTGCATTGAGGCTTTGATGATATATATGCTAGCGTTGACAACATATTTTAGCATTTTTATCTTTTAGTCAAAAAAGCTCCAATGCTCTCGTTACCTTTCCATAGGCAGTCTTGTATGACACCAAGAGAGGTACACGCTGCTTGATGGAGCGACTTCCGAGCAAATTAATGATGGCTTGTTCATCAGTGCCTGTTGAAACATGTGCTTGTATATTAGCAGCATATAGTAAAAAGGATGAGTCATTTTCAGGAAAAGCTCATATTGTATTCCATGTTAGTCTAAGAAAAAAAAAAAAGTATATGAACATCCGCCACCTATATCATAAAGCAGTCAAACAAGATTAATAATAGATAGACTTAAAAAACCTTTTATAAAGCTGAGGACCATGAGAAAGGTGCGAGGCCGGTGGCGTGATTGATAATGAGCGAACAACATACCGTGTTACATCCACGTTGCCATGGTCAGATGCATTCTTAACTGCTGTTTTCTCACCATTGTTGTTTTGTTGTGCGTTTATTTTGTTATCGAGAGGAAAGCGTGCAGCACAGTTTTACATATTCGTCATATACAGTATTTTACATATACCATCTACCACTTCTCAGGTATTTCAAGCTTCTTTTTTCCCTAAGCGAAGAGCTTTTACATGAAAAATAACCCACCAAATCCCTTCATGGCCTTCCTGAGGACCTCTGCGTCTTTTAGTGGATCAGCTCCTGGGAAGTCTTGGATGGTCCCTCTGAATCCACGCTACAAATAAAAGAAATAAAACAACAGAGATGTTAGGAAACAAATATATAATCCAATAAACTGCACACACACGAAAAAATTCAATTGAGTTAATTTACACTGATAGCTGGAACGGCAGGTGCACCTCCTCCGTAACCTCCGCCGTATCCAGGCATGGACGGGTTGGGTGAGGGTGAGGGTGAGGGTGCTTTGGGATAGCTAGGCACGGAAGGATTGGGTGCTGGGGCATTTGGGTAGCCCGGCATCTGCTGACCAGGAGGTGGCCCTCCAGGGTATCCCATTCCTGGACCTTGAGGCATACCTCCTCCTGGCTGAGGGTACAGGCCATAGGGCTGGTTAGGGGAGGGGGCTGGTGGGCCCCCAGGTTGGGGGGCAGGATAGCCACCAGGCATTTGAGAGAACATGGATGGATTTGGGGTATATCCACTATTGGCGGCGAACTGATTTGCCTGTGATGGAAAAATTTGAGGGGGCGAAAAAAGCACAAAGCAAAAAGCAAGCATGACAGTTAGGACAGTAGAGCAGACGTTTCGGGGAATTGAACATATACAGCCTTGAAGTGACAATACTGACGAACAAAGAGATGATTAAGGCCAGGACAGGGAGATAAGAAGGATGTTGAACAAGTGTGCATTCATGGAAAGGTTTGTTTAGATAGTGTGGCTTTGCACTGAAACGTTCCTGTTGACTTAAGCCACTCGCATCATATTACACATGGGTGTCACAGTGACACGGTTTTGTAACATTTACATGAGCTTCCACATGCACAAAGTTTCCCTTGCTGTTTCTTCAAAGTTTCCCTTGCTGACCCTAAATGGAGAAGTACTGAAAAAGTAAAAATGAAACCAGTTGGCACCACACTACCAAAAATATTACTATCAAAAGCAGTGGTTAATCAATGTGTGTGTTTTTTTTAAATGGCTGACACTGATAAGAATATCTAGAAATCAAGGTAGCTGATTGCTGAGATAATGCCAGTATATTAGTATTTCTTCAATTTCTGGGCACTTTTACATCCCAGAGGTTGAACTACACCCAAATGGCAGTTATGATAAGTTATGACACAGGAAATTCCCTTTTGTGATATGTATTTGTATCTATTTATAAACCTTCCCTTGTGAAAAAGAAGTGTGCTTAATTGTATTAAATATGCACTTATAGTGTACTTCAAATATTAAAGGTATATTTAAAAAAATTAAAAAAAATTAACTGCAGATAATATGATAGTAATAAAATAAAAAGCCACTTAAGTGTACTTAAAAAGAGGAAACTTTCTAAACACAAGTACACATTTAAAAGTGCACTTTGTAATAATATCAAATTCAACGCTAGCAAATAGCAAATTAAAAAAACAAATCATTGCTTTAATAATCTCTTCTCACTCTTTAAAGATGTACACTTGTTCTGTTGGGTTGACTAACATACATGTAAAGTACTTAATTATAATTTTACTGTAGGATGTTGTTCAATGTTGCATTTATTAAAAAGACAAGTTAAATATAAAGATGTATTTAAAGGCACAATATGTAAGACTTTTGGATTAAAATGTTGTTATATATTTTGTTTATTTGTGTACTTAGATTATCCTAAATGTTTCCAACAATGTTAAAATCCAAAAAATCCACAATTTAAACCAGTGTAACGCGCCGTGTCATTGCGTTTGCCTGTCCGCGGTACCCTCGATTTCCGATTTCTGTAGATTCCATAGAAACACCACAGGTGCTTCAACATATTGTGTTTTATTGGACTTTTTTATTATTTTTTCCCTATTGTTTTGACCAAGTAAAACAGTGCTACTTTACCCGCTGCTTTACTCTCTTGCCCTTCACTATCGTCATGCCTTCTTATATACTTCCGGAGCAATCGCTCCACTGGCCTCATTCCTCTCCCACGGCTCTCGGCCTCGTCCTGCTTCATACCACAGTAATTGTTAATAAAACTTTAATACATTATCTCTTCTATCAACATGAGTTCATGCCCGAGTCCCGTCAGATTACTTTCCATCAGCTGTAGAGGTAAAGACAACAACTGATTATTGATGATGATGATGGTGATGATTCCACGCTCATTCACGGAGTCATCAACCTACACCTGTATTGTTTTAAATAAGTGAAACTTACTTTCTAGCAGTAAAACTTACATACTGTGCCTTTAAGTCCCATTTAAGTGGTTCAAAATCAACTCTAAATTTCAGCTAATTGCATTTAATATAAATGTTAACAATAATACATTTTCATTTAATTGCAATTAACATGCAAATATGTGCCCCAAAACATTATATTCAGTTTGCATTATAAAATGCAGTATATTATAAAAGTATTATAAAAGTATGCATAGTGTACTTCTTTTTCACAAGGGTTAAAAGGACAAACCTCTTCAAACACATTTAATTCACAGAATGTTTTGGGTGAATTATTGCCCTTACTGCAATAGTTCAATGGATCCACACTTGTTCACATTTCCTCTGATGAGTAAATTTGATTACGGAGCAAACTGTAAAGAAGCTTGTGCATCAGTAAATTAAATAGGGTCAAATTTGTTGGTCAAAGCACATTCGGATTACAGATAAATTATAAAAGATCAATGTCACGGTCACAAGAGCACAGTTTTGTAAAAAGCTGATAAAGGAAGGATTTGATGCAATTTCAGCCAAGGCTGTGCATTTCATGCTGACTGGAATCAAATTACCTGCATCTGTTGAGAATGGAGACCAATGTCATTTCAAATTATGCATTACATCATCGTTACATTGTAGAACTTACCATTCCTGGTAGATTTGATGCATTGAATCCGGGATTTGGCAAATTATCCAGGCCAATAGGAGCACCTGGAGCACCCCAACCTCCTGTAAATACATGCATTTAAAACAAAATTTAAAACACAAACAAAAACCTAAAACCCCACAACAATATCAATGCACTTCACAGTTAACATGAAATCAAAACTGACCACATTTACTTATTTAAAACATGTTCCTGATTTTTTTGTGCATGGTTCACTGGTGCATGGATTTCCAAATAGAAAAATGTAAAAACATGGTCTGCCTGTAAAATTACTTTTCTTTTCGGCTGATGTCTCAGACCTGACTTAAACATTCCAGCCTATTTTTCAAAATCCAAACAATTCATGCCGTGCATCTCACTCATTGAATATCCTGTCTCATGTGTCAGATTACAGAAATAAAATGGGCTGTGAACATCATTTCATGCTGACTTCAAAAGTGTGTATAGGGGAAATACAGATACATTGTGCATCATATGTCAGGCTAATAATAATCTAGACATCAACTTTTGATCATTATTCTCTGCAGTACCTTGAGGGCCCTGCATCGCCCCATCTTGTAACTATATAAAAAAAATCCTTTTCAGTTCTGAACCTGTTTTGCTGTGATTTGACAAAACAGAAACATGGTTTGAATCCAGAGCAGCAGGTTTTGTTATGGTAATAAGAAGAAGTGTCAGGTAACACTGCACCGACATTGTGCATAATTAAGCTCTTTCTGCTAGGTGTTTCCTCTACATCTATTTTTAAATCTAATATTTAACTCTTATAACTTGTACGTTTAGTTTGTTGACATGAAATAGAATGCTAGTATGTATACACACCAAACAAAGCATACTTTGTTATGGAAAAATAGCTAAAGCAACCAGATTATGGAAAATGTGTGACACACTAGCCAACAAGTCAATGGCTTCCTCCCAGAAGAACATGTTGTGAAACATTCATATGCGTTCATTCAATAATATAATCCATGTGACCTCTAGCACAAAAACCACACACAGACCACTGGGTCTCTCAAAAGAAGAACCTCCAAATGAATGTCAGTTAGTGCAAGACAATGCTAGAAGTGAGCTAGCATTTCTGACTAACTGTACACTCAGTCACTCTTAGCAATTTTTTTCCCGCTGGCTCCACCTAAAAATTCCTCATTACAATGTCAACAGCACTACTTATCACTGTTCAATGAAAGCGCCACTATACAAAGTTGGTTTGTCCACCGACTTTATGACTTAAGTGCCCATAAAAACTTCATAATCCAACATTTCAAATGCAAACCACATTGAGTATGATGCAAGGAAATACATTGTGCACATATGGAAATCATCTACCCAGATAAGTGCAATTTCCTGGTTTTACTTTGGCTCACCTGAGGCTGGAGGAGCATACGGCCCTGGCTGGCCAGGATAGGCACCTGGCTGTGACGGGTAAGCACCAGGTTGGGGAGGGTATCCACCCGCCTGCGGGGGATACATCCCAGGTTGAGGGGGGTAACCTCCTGCTGCAGGAGGGTACGCCCCTGGTTGAGGTGGGTATCCACCGGCCTGAGGAGGATAGCCGGTTTGGGGAGGATAGCCTGGATAGCTCATTGTCGTGCCTGTAAATGAAAAAAAGGATGGGATTCATTTACCAAAATTGTGTATAAATTAAATCTTCATAAGCCTGGATTGGGCATTAGAATTAAAAAAATGATGTCAAAGTAGGCATTTACACAACACTGTTTTCAACTGATTTTTTTTTGTGTGTTTTGGCCATTTATGTACACTACAAAAGCATTTTGGGGGCACATTTTTGGAAATGTTTTTTTAAAGTGCACGTTTTTGAAAACGATACCGTTATCGTCACCGTGTAAACTACAAAAATGTGAATTTTTGAAAATGGTGGTCATGCGCATGCGAATTATGTGTTCAGTCTGTAGGCGCGTAGTTTTTCTTTACAAAATGACATCGCCAGCTACTGGCCTGGCAGCAGAATACAGAGTTTTTAATCGTTTCCGCAGATCCCTGTGAACGGGGATAGTTTTGACAACGTTGTTATCTGTACGTAAAAAACGCAAAGGAAAAACTTTTCCGTTTTTAGTACATAATTGTCGTGTAAACATACCCAACGTTTAGTTTAGTTTAGAACTGTAATTGCTTAAAGGGTTATTTCACAATCCAAAAATTTATTTTCTGTCATTAAGTACTCACACTCATGTCGTTCCAAACCCATAAGACCTTTGTTCATCTTTGGAACACAAATTAAGATATTTTTGATGAAATCAACTGTTTCTGAAGCACACATAGGCAGCAACATCATTGCACCTTTTGAGGTCCAGAAAGGTAGTTAAGACATTGTTAAAATAGTCAACGTGACTACAGTGGTTCAACGTTAATGTTATGAAGCAACGAGAATACTTTTTGTACGCAAAAACAAAACATAACAAAAAAATGTATTCAACAATATCTTCTGAGCTGTGATTCGGACATGAACACGGAAGCGCTGCACTGCGTTCACTACGTCAACAGCATAGGAGATTGACAGGGAAAAGTATTCTCGTTGCTTCATAACATTAAGGTTGAACCACTGTAGTCACATGGACTATTTTAACGATGTCTTTAATACCTTTCTGGACCTCAAAAGGTGCAACGGCGTTGCTGCCTAAAAATATCCTAATATGTGTTCCGAAGATGAACGAAGGTCTTACGGGAACGACATGAGGGCGCACTTAATGACAGAAATTGCATTTCTGGGTGAACTAACCCTTTAAAAAAATGCATCAGAGGCTTCCATCATTATAAAGTCAATGGGTAAATGCCTGAAATAAGTTGTCAGAAACTTAGTGGTGGTGATGTTAAAGTTGTGCAACCGTGGCGTAGTTTGTTTACTGTATTTAGGTTTCAACATTCATAAAAGATATGTTAATTTGTTAAGGTTATCTTGATAAACAAAACATGTAAGAATCATAAACTCCTGTTGGTCATAGAGCTTATTTTCGGCAACAATCCAAAAGCCAATCGGAAAATCCTATTGGCTTTTTTATCAAAGGAAGCAGAATGATGTCAACTTCCGGGTTGGCCTACAAAAATACGTCATCACTGCAGTGCTCTATTTAAGGGGATACATAAGCTTCATCCATCAGGCCCCATTTTCCAAACATTATGCTGCATCTGCTTGAATGACAGACTGTGAGCACAGACTGCTTTACACCTAAAAATGTCTCAAATTAATACATATTTATAGCTGTCAATTTTGATCTGCTTTATATGGTAATTAATGCATAAAAAGCTTCTGATAAATCATATCATCCAATTTAAATCAAACTGAGTGTGAATGGTCAGTATACTGATATTGCTGCTGTTGATTCTGTTTCAATGAAATAGTTAATGGGCTCATTTTTCAAATAGTTTTGCAAGCATGTTCTATTATAGAAAAACATCACTTATTTCCTTTTAGTTCACTTTGATGACAACAATCAAAACTGACACCTTCTGCTGTTTAACACCTGACTTGAGATGTTTGTGCATGAGATGTTGGTCTGCTAAATAAAGCAACACTTACTGTACCTTTAGTGTGCTAGCATCTAGCATGAGTAAAACAATATAGCTAAAGTTTGTTTCACCTTCTTATATACAATAAATAAATAAATATCCTAGTCTAATTCACAGTTTTTTTCTGACATGACTGCTCAGACTTCTCACCCTTTCCTTTGAAAAGCACTAAAACATAAACCTTAAACGGAAAATAGTGGCTATGCTCTCAAAATCAAACCTTCATTTTTTTTCCCTTTCTTGCCAAACATTAACAGCAGTCAGTGTCTCAATGAAGAGTTCCCGTGTGGTACAAACCATGGAAACACATTACATAAACTACAGCTGAAGCTCTGCCCTGCTGCTATAGAAAACTAGTCATGTTCAGGAAGTAAAACTCCCATTCATATTTTCCATAGGGAAACTGGTTTTTAGTGATAACGTATTAACCTTTCAACACTGACGTATCACGAGCTCTGATGTTGTTACAATATATACAAACATTTAAGTATTTAGAGAGTGTAGAGAGATCAACACGATTACACCATTTGCAGTGCTTCGTGGGAATGGGCGGAGCTAACAAGCTCTTTTGGCCTGTGTTGCTTTTGTTGACTCTGATTGGTGTAATTTTCTGCGCAGCATCATGGGTAATGTAGTTTTTCACCAGGAATTCCACTGTTAAATAATGCAGGCTGACATCTTCAGCAGAAGATACCATCGATTAAAGGGATAGTTCACCCAAAAATGAAAATTCTGTCATCATTAACTCCCCCTCAAGTTGCTCCAAACCTGTATGAATTTTTTTGTTCTGCTGAACTCAAAGGAAGATATTTGGAAGAATGTTTGTAACCAAGCAGATTTCGCCTATGGTACTCAATAAAGTCAATGGGGGGCGAGATCTGCTTGGTTACAAACATTCTTCCAAATATCTTCCTTTGTGTACAGCAGAACTAAGAAATTTATACAGGTTTGAAACAACTTGAGGGTGAGTCAACGATGACAGAATTTTCATTTTTGGGTGAACTATCCCTTTAACAATCAGTAGGTCTGTCTTTAAATGTTTATAAGTTACCGTTCAAAATCAATTTCCCTATGGAAAAAATGAATGAAGGTTTTACTTCCGGAACCCGACTGTTGCACTCGATAGATCTTAGTCAGTTTAGATGCCATATTGAATGTAACGCTGATGTAAACAAGGCTGTGAGGGATAGACTTACAGTCTTTACAATGGCACAAACTGTATAAAGGTCCTAGATGACGTAATTTGCATAACCCACAACTTTCAAAGCTATTTTATGGAGTTTTTGTGTACTGAAACTTTTCTTCGGAAAGACGTTTCATCGGCTGAACAATGTCGGTATGTTGTTAAACAACAGTATGATCTATTGAACACACTGTACTTCTATCCCTCACAGCCTCGTTTTCATTCCTGTCAAAAAATAAATATGGCACTACCCTGACTAAAGTCTATAGTAGGCAGTATCATGCTCTTTTGCCTATGCTAAATAACCAACCATTGAGGCAGAGAAGAAAGGCAATGCTATCTGTAGCACAGAAAATTTAGTATGGGTACAGTACATGGGGCACAAATTATATGGATAACATGATAGGAGCAGATAAGATACCAAAAGTAGGCTTTTAACTTGCTCATTGACCCTTGGCGCATTGCCTCGGTGAGATGTCCACACTTTGTGAATAACCAGATAGGTCACTATAATATTTATCCTATGTTCACACTCCATTTGTGGTCATGGAAACTATTACTGATGTATTTGAAAGTAAAATACACTCTGCATACAGTCTTATCACCTTTACTCAGTGTGGGGGTGGTTTGTCATAGCACCTCACCTGCCATAAAACGCATTAGAAGTTGTGTAGAGGGAAGGGGCAATTTAAACAGACTTTCGGAGATGAACCCTGCAGATACAAAGCGCCACACCTCAACAGATGATGCAATCCACGTGGTTAAGATTTCCAAACTTATGGATCACAATGGGCCTCGTTTGTCAATCTAACATAGAAACGAATGCAGATCCAACCACAGAAACGGACAACTTACAACAGGGTTCATGTTTGATTCATAAAATATTCATATGCCGCCAATCCCATTGATAAAATATAGCAGCTAGAAACAATCGTCAATTAAATATCACGCCTCTATAAGTTCATGGTTTACAACATGGAGAAACGTAACCTGGCCAAGAAGAGGGATCTAACCAATCACATAACAAATAGGTAAAACTACTCATTGCTTTTGATTTTAATTGATTGTAATTATCTCAGCAGTAGCCTATGAGCATGCCATGTAGTAGACTAACTTCATGAAAGAGAAAGAGAAACTGATCTTACACCAAAAACACCGGTTAACCATAGGAAACACATTTTATTGTGGATTCATACGATTTGATTCTAGTCAAAAAGCTCTCAAAACAAATATCCGCCAGATTTACTATGCTGCACGCAAGTTCGCGCTCACTCAAAAACTTGTGTACAATACAAGCTGAAACCACCTGATGTGAGATTTGAGATCATAGCCACCGCTTACGTCTATATCGATAAATGCCAAGTTTTGCGTGGAAATGACCATACAGACAGTTTTCTGTCATATGTTCATTTCGTAAATGAGGGCCACTATGTTGATTTCAGGCCTCAGGTGGGCCTATACAATCACACATTGCCCAGGGCAGAAAAAAAGGCTTTTGTTTGGCCTAATTTTTTAAAAAGTTAATGTCATGCATTAGAATGTCAAAAAAGCGCTATCTACCAGTTTCACAACAGTTTCACCACAATACCCAACTCTTTTTGACTGTAAGAGTTTTACTTTCTCTAAAGGTGGGGTCTTCAACAGGGCAAGATTCTACCAATTATTTTTGCAAAATAATGAAAATATGTATTGAAAAAATATTAAATAAATGTAAAGTAAATGACTCTGTACATCTGATTAATTTAATGACTTTGCAAAGTAAACATCACAAAGTATGCAAATAAATTAATATGGTACAATTTACTTTTTAAAGGGCAAGCTTAAAATGCAACACACCCCCCTGGTTTCACAAACAAGGCTTAAGCTTGTCCCAGACTAAAATGCATGTTTAAGCTGTTTTAACTGAAAGAAACTTCCAGTAACATCTTGTTTTGAATGTTTTTAAGGCACATTTACAAAAGCTACTTAACTGAACTAAGACCTATTCCTGGCTTAATCTAAGCCCTGTCTGTGAAACTGGGCCTCGATGTTCATTATTAGCATCTTGAAGAAACGTTAACATCCACGGAACATTTCCATGATGCCACAAAAGGTTCTTTATAGTGCAAAAAGTTTATTTAGATTATTGAAATGTTCTTCAAACTAAGAAAAAAAAGTATTTTTAGTTATATTAACAATATTTTTAGTTATATTTTAAATGTGTAAATTCTATTAGCTTTATTTTTAAGAGTATATTTTATATATATATATATACACATCTTATACTTTATACTTTACTTTATTACAACAAATATAGAGAATTCCTACCAGAGCCCAACATAGTAACAATATGAGCAAACATAAACATCTGAACACTATTATGTGTCATAATTAAATAAGACGAGACAGATGTCCATTGAGGCCTACATTAAAAGTGTCTATTCAGGTTTACTCAGTCAACAACAAAATATGTGCTTATTTAGATGACTAAACTTCCATTTTTATCTATCCCACAAAACGAGTCTGTCTATCGTATTAAGGACAAAATGTTCGGTCACATGAAAACATGTTTTCACCCTATAAAAAATACACTGCAGAATTGAACTGGACTTCGCTGTAGAATTTTAAATTAGCTGGATCCTTAAATGTGCGAAGCGAACATGAGCGACATAAGATTATTAATACACAACATTATGGGTGGGAGCTCTGAAAATGCTAACTGGAAGAAGACTAAAATAACGCAGTGGTCTTCTTGCAGGAATTACAGAACAGAAAGCGCATAAACGTTTACATAACAGCGCACTCAACATATTTATAACTATTTTACTAGTATAAAACGACCGAATGTAGTGTAAAAGAGTATATGTTACTTACAGTTTAAAACAGCGGGCCGTCACTTCCTAGGTACAGAGTACCTCACTTTTGCTCGTGCGTTGGACACGCAGCGTAATATGTAATGAGGTGGGTGGGACTCATACTTTCCATGACTGTTTCACACCAAACAATCTTTAACTATATACAAAACATGTGACTCTTTCGTTTACCATGACTCATGTTGTTTGGTAATAAAGGAATGACCATTGTAATCTTTCCATAAGTCTGTCAAATATGGCATAACCTATTGCGGAATATACAGTTTAAAGGAACAGTTGCATTAAAGGCGTTGCAGTCACTTTAAGATCTGCGTTCATGATATAGCCTAACTCTGGTTCCTGTAGCTTGTTATTTTTCTTTTTTTTTTTTTTTTTAAATATTAATCTGAAACAATATGGCATAAGTCACACAAGACTGGGTGGGTCTACAAATGGCAGTTTGCCCAAGCAGGAGCACGCCCTAAAGTCCCATCTGTGCGTGCGCATGACGTCCATGGACTTGTATGTTTACAATTAGAAAAAACGCTCTTCTTCTAGTGAGTTTTTAAGTGTTGCATTTATTATTGAAAGTTCACTATAAAGATTATGCAAATCTACGAAGAATACAGCGCACATTTTTGATATTAGAGCACATTTGGTAGATATTAAATATAGAAACTATATTTGACCTTCTTCATAGCTTTCTTATATATAGTCAAACCAAAATGTATTCAGACACCATGAACATTTCATTCATTATTACAGTTTATTCACTATAGTTTAAAAAAATGGTAATAAAATATGACAAGATCTCAGAGTTAAACTGTGTCAGAAAAAAATAATCTTAAATATAGCTGCGAGCAGCGATGGCGGGCCCAAGCCGGTGGCACCGCCTCCCCGGTGGCTTCAGGTCAGCTGTGCACAGCGNCCAAATTTTTATCTATTTTACTGGTAGTCCACTGTATGAAGAATTTTTGGGTATAATATGTCACAGTTTACTTTATTTTGCTATCCTCACTTAGATAAATGAACTATAGTGTCCTGCACCCACTAGTAAAAATGTTAAAAAAATTATATCTAGTGTCTGAATAATTTTTGGTTTGACTCTATATACATATATATACTTCTGAACTTTGTTTTTTAATTAAGAAAAAGTACATTTATGTTTTTGTTGTCTTAGATTATTTTTTTGTAATTTCTTGTCACTGATAAGTACAGGTTGCTAAAAATAACTTATTTTGCAACCATCCATGGGTAAAGATAAAAACCAAAACTTTTTGGTTTCTCATGATGAAAAGTACATATGGTCCTTCTTGTCTTACTTCTAGAAGAAAGGTGGGCACATGAACAGATCACATAATATGGAGTCCCTGATTTTGTCCTTATTGTATCATTTAGCAACAGAAGTAAACAAGCCCAGTTATTAGAGGCTTAGAGAACTCAATTTTTGACTATGTGCCATTGTTATTTTCCAGCAATAGCACATCAGTTCACTCTTAGAGTCTGTGATTGATTAAACTCTCATGGTTCGACTCGGATTAAACACACTGTACTTTCACATCTTTAAACTTCCTACATACCCTGGTGTTGTTACTGTATTTGCTTATAAATCACTTTGGTAAGAAAGCACCTACTTAGATCATAAATGTAAAGTAATTAATCACTAAAAATTAGACAGACCACATCCATTGCAGGCCTATTCTAAATATGCAATCATCGCTACATCCTCTGCAATGAGATTGCATGATAATTACATTGAGGAAATGTTCTGTAGTAGGAAATGTGCACATTCTCAAGCTAGTAATCACAGCAGTGATGCAAGCCTAACATGATATCTGATGTCTAAGAGAAGGCTGTTTTTGTAAACTGTTGAAATAATGTATTTTTTTTAGTTCCTATAGCTGAAGGTGTACAGGTCACAAAAATATGATTTATTTTTATATTGAATATGCTAAATGTATAAAGTCTGTAATAGTATATAGTAATATTAATACAAATACACCACATAAAGTACATTAAAATTCATTAAAATGCAACTCATCACAGTTTAAAAATCAAACTACCTGTACAATTACCAAAAAAAAATAAAAAAATGTTAAAGTTTCTCAGTAGATTCTGATATCCGTGGAATAACACGGTCCCCTACGGATAAGATGGAGACAGCAGTGGAGTTCCATGCTGATCGGTGAGCCAAGTAAACACCAAAAGTCACCTAAGAACAAGAGCAAAGGAGAAAAGAGAAGTAATGTGATTTTCATATATTAGAAATGTCATTCTTGTAAAAGCAATCAAATACAGAAAACAAGAATAAGAAGTTTTGGTTTTACAGACCCTTCCACTCCTGCATTCAGAAAGAGACCTAAGGGGTTCCTGGGTCATAGTGGCTGATTTTTGATCAACTCCAATCATCTGACAGCGGCCACATCTCCCCATCACCTTAAACAAAACATAAAGAAGAGGCCTGAATATCTGTTTTAATTCTTGCTGATTATGTGTCTATTACCTATTTCCACTAACCTGAAATTGTGTGCCTCCAACTGTCAAGTAAGACCAGTCGTCCTCTGCAAACGGCTCCTGTCCTGAGATGACCAGATTCGCCCTGAAACGCTGAATGAGCTGCTCCTTGTCGCTCCATGTTCCTTCATTCTCACTATCGTGTCTTTAACATGCCAAAGATAACAAAAACATCCTAAAATAATGAAGAAATGTACTTCATATATGCAGAGTACTGGCTGACAATTTTAAAAAGACAGACTGGCAATTTAAAAGTAATCTTAAGCCATCTAATAGACAATCACATTTGGGTAGCCTCAGATGTTATACAACCAAATAAATAGCTCTGTATTAGTCAGGTGTAGCTGTTGTAAGTGAATCGGGCATTACTATACCTGTTGGCAATGTGCTCTTGTAGAAAAGACACACTGGCTCTGTTAATAAGAAGAAACTGAGCCTCATTCACCAGAGAGAGAGCAGTGGGACAACAGGCTGGATAGAGGCACATCAGGAAAAAAAACAAAAAAACAATTGTAGACAGACTTTGTTACAATAGCTTGGAAAATCTAAGCACAGTTTAAGACATTGTTGAGGTCACTTCTGAATCATCATTTCTAGGTTCTTATCTCTGAAGAAAAATCTGAAAAGCAAAGGTCTCAGTTTGCTCTCTGTTTAATCTCACTGTTACGTAAGAAACAATTGAGATCATATTTGTGATTTTTTTTTTTCTATTGGGAAGAAATGTAAAAAAAGAAGCTATAAATTGCTTTCTGACTTCCATGATTTAAAAATGCTGAATTCTGAAAGCAACCCAAGTAATAGATCTAAAATTGAATGACTGTTACTTTAAGACTGTCTATTCATAATACAGAACCTAATGCTGGAACACGCGACACGATTTTCACTACACGAAAGTCATCGGATCGGATAATTTCTTTAACCTGGCATATAACACACTATCACATTTCTATAATTCAAATCCCTTAAAGGGTTAGTTCATCCAAAAATGAAAATTCTGTCATTTATTACTTACCCTCATGCCGTTCCACACCCGTAAGACCTTTGTTAATCTTCGGAACACAAATTAAGATATTTTAGTTGAAATCCGGTGGCTCAGTGAGGCCTGCAAAGGGAGCAATGACATTTCCTCTCTCAAGATCCATAAAGGTACTAAAAACACATCTAAATCAGTTTGTGAGTACAGTGGTTCAATATTAATATTATAAAGCGAGAAGAATATTTTTGGAGCGCCAAAAAAAACTAAACGACTTATTTAGTGATGGCCGATTTCAAAAAACTGCTTCAGGAAGCTTCGGAGCATAAAGAATCAGCGTATTAAATCATGATTCGGATCGTGTGTCAAACTGCCAACGGCTGAAATCATGTGACTTTGGCGCTCCGAACAGCTGATTCGACACACTGACTCATTGTTCTCCGATGCTTCCTGAAGCAGTGTTTTGAAATCGGCCATCACTTTATAAGTCGTTATTTTGTTTTTTTTGGTGCACCAAAAATATTCTCGTCGCTTTATAATATTAATATTGAACCACTGTACTCACATGAACTGATTTAGATGTGTTTTTAGTACCTTTATGGATCTTGAGAGAGGAAATGTCATTGCTCCCTATGCAGGCCTCACGGAACCATCGGATTTCAACAAAAATATTTTAATTTGTGTTCCGAAGATTAACGAAGGTCTTACGGGTGTGGAACGGCATGAGGGTAAGTAATAAATGACAGAATTTTCATTTTTGTGTGAACTAACCCTTTAAAGAATTGTTAGGCTGCATAAATTGGGTCAAACAGAACCAGGAACATTTCCTATAACACTGATGTACTTCTTACATCATAAGAGGAATGACATCTACGATCATATTAGTCTGTCTGTCTGTCTCATTCTTGTCCTGATGTTACTGTAGTCAGACAGATCGGGTCAGTATCCAGATCAGATGGACCTGCACTTAGAGGCAGCCCTGAATGTCAGCGGAGACCATGACAAGACAAGCCCTAGAGACCAATCGCCATTGCAAAGACCTTGTTGAAAAAACAGCCCATGGTACAGACCCTCAGTGAGGATCACAAGAACCAGACAAGTCCTCTGGACAGACCCCATGGCCAGCTTCACCTCCTCCCCACCATTTGCCATTGTGATGTATCCCAATCTTCAAGGAGAAGGAGCTGGATGAAATATTCTGAATGATATCATATCCACAATCTGACTTGTGATGCAGTCTGAACACATAATCACATCATGTTCGTTCATTTGGAAAAAAAGAGGCAGGTCCCCCAACTGAGCCTGGTTTCTCCTAAGGTATTCTTGTCACCGATGGGGTTTGGGTTCCTTGTCATGCACCTCTGGCTAGCAATATTATTGACTTGACTGCACTGACACTATTGGATGAGAACTGAGCTGAGCTGGACGATGACATCACTGTTTTCTGTAGAGCTGCTTTATAGCTGAATTGAGCTCATTTTATAATTGATGAACTTCACACAGTCATTGAACTGAACTGAATTAACACTGAACTGACTTCAGCTTATCACTGTGAAGCTGTTTTGAAACAACCAGTATTGTATAAAGTGTCATATAAATAAAGGTGACTTGACTTGACACATTACACAACATTTCAATAGGAAGAATCGCCAACAACTCTGTCTGGTCAACAAACTACATTTCACAACCAAACACAGGTGAGAAGTGACACAGGAAATAAAGTAAGATCACAAGTTCTCACGTAAGACTGCATTTCATGGCAGCTCACAAGAAGCTTGCAATCCAAATTGTCTATGTGCTGAAAGCATGCTAAATATCTCATGGGCATTGGTGATGCATCGGCACTTCTCTCAGATTGTACTTCGCAGGCAGTTGTGGGCTATTGGTTTGAGAGTCAGACTTGCAACCCGAAGGTCACAGGTTCAAGTCTCAGTACCGGCAGGAAGTGTGTAGGTGCCCCTGAGCAAGGCACCTAACCCCCAATCACTCCCCGGGTGCCGCAGCAAAAAAAAAAAAAGACTGCCCACTGCTCCATACTTGGCTACACGTCATGTCACCTTTAAAAAGGTCATGTCTTTGAAAATACACATTATGCGATTGTCACTCATGCGAACAAGCACCGATTTGCCTCTGAATTGTCGTAAAAGTGAAAATTGGGGCTAAAATCGCGTAGTGTGTAGCCAGCACAATTATTAATAAAGATAATATTAAATTTAAACAACAGGATTTTGTTACATTCCAAAAAATTTAATAAAAATACAAATGTTGTATTTTACCTTTTTCTCGTCCAAATTTCATATCACGCAGGAACTCCGGTCTCTGCCTTATAAGACGACAAGGTTTTCCCAGAAACTCAGTAAGCCAGGCTGAAACTTCCTCCCCACAATCCACTGTCTGTACCCTACACCAAAGACACATTAATATTAAGCTACAACAATATACATATTAAGCTGCAGTATTAAGCTACAAGGTTCAAACAAATGAAACAGTTTATACATTTTAAGCTCAACAATGTCTAAATGCATATTGTAATGATATAAAATAAAAGGGCTCAATAACATTTTTTGATGGGCTGTTATTTTAACTTCTTCATACCTGTCACCGCAAACTTTGGTTTGGGATGTCCTTAGATCTGAATTCTCTAGATTAGTCTCCAAGGGAACAGTGACTGCTTCCATGCCTGAGACAGGAGAAAATGCATTATTTTAGCTTATCATTAAACAAATTAAAATATTACTAAAGAACACATATAATTACATCTATAATTACACTGTTGACTCTTCCCTTAACTTACCCTTAAACCTATCCATACCACTAAACATGTCCCTAACCTTACCCATAATCAACCTCAATAGTACATTATTGTTTACAAAAATCACCTTATCTCATGAGATGCCTGCAGTTATTGTTTTTTAAAAAGCTGTAGGGATGTTCTTTGTACTACACTATTGGGAACAGCAAATGTCTGACCTGAGACCTGCAGCTGCAGTGTGTTAGAGGCCAGACAGATGATAGGGCGGATGAGACACAGTTTTGGCTCCCTTTTCTGGCTCAGACAAACCCCATTCTCATTCACAACCATCCACAAACGGTCATACAACAAACCCTGTGGTCCCAGTGGCCACTCGGTCACCTGTTAGGTCAATCACAACAACTGAGTACTTGCCATGAAAAAATAATTACATTAATCTGCTTTTTATTGTCAAAAAAAAAAATCTTTCTGTACCTCAAATGATGCACATGATTTGACAGGGTAGATAAAGAGATTGGTTAGAGTATGACTAATGCCATTGTCCTTTCCTTCTTTTGACACAGTGCCTTCAGATGGTGTTATTCTCTCAGGTGAAGGGGTGATAACTTGCTCATGCTCTAGTTGGCCATTTGTTATTAATGTCAGATGATAAGATCCTGATGACTCCTTTGGTGCAGCTGACTTTAACTTGGTTAGTCTCTTTTGGTCCAAGATTAGTGGTTTGTCCACAAAACAATTCACAACAAACCGAAGAAAGTTCCGACAGTCCTCAAAACTGGACATATATCCAAAAGACACACGGATGGATCCTGTGGGACGTCCCTCAACCAGATCAATGTTGTCTCCACAGACGTGACCGGCCTTGAAAAGAACCATTCATTAATTATTTCAAACATCTTATTATTTCTTATTATTATCATCCATCCTCATCCATCCATCCGTCCCTCTGTTGTTCTATCTGTCTGACGTTCTATCTATCTATCTATCTATCTATCTATCTATCTATCTATCTATCTATCTATCTATCTATCTATCTATCTATCTATCTATCGTTCTGTCGTCCTATCTCTCTGTTGTTCTTTCTATCGTTATATCTATCCTTCTATCTATCTCTCTGTTATTCTATCTATCTATCGTTCTATCATTCTATCTATCGTTCTATCCATCCATCTATCCTTATCCATCCATCCATCCATCCATCTCTCTGTTGTTCTATCTATCTATCTATCTATCTATCTATCTATCTATCTATCTATCTATCTATCTATCTATCTATCTATCTATCTATCTATCTATCTCTGTTGTTCTATCTATCTATCCTCATCCATCCATCCATCTCTCTGTTGTTCTATCTATCTATCTATCTATCTATCTATCTATCTACACCGTGAACACACACCCGGAGCCATTGCTGCCATTGCTGCGGCGCCCGGGGAGCAGTTGGGGGTACGGTGCCTTGCTCAAGGGTCTCACCTCAGTCGTGGTATTGAGGGTGGGGAGAGTGCTGGACATTCACTCCCCTCACCGACAATCCCTGCCGGACCTGAGACTCGAACCCATGACCTTTGGGTTACAAGTCCGACTCTCTATCCATTAGGCCACGACTGCCTATAGTCGTGTTATATCTATCGTTCTATCTATCTATCTATCTATCTATCTATCTATCTATCTATCTATCTATCTATCTATCTATCTATCTATCTATCTATCTATCTATCCATCCATCCATCCATCTCTCTGTTATTGTTATATCTATCGTTCTATCTATCTCTCTGTTATTCTATCTATCTATTGTTCTATCATTCTATCTATCGTTCTATCTATCTATCTATCTATCTATCTATCTATCTATCTATCTATCTATCTATCTATCTATCTCTGTTGTTCTATCTATCTATCCTCATCCATCCATCCATCTCTTTGTTGTTCTATCTATCTATCTGTCGTTCTGTCGTTCTATCTATCTATCTATCTATCTCTGTTGTTCTATCTATCCTCATCCATCCATCCATCTCTCTGTTGTTCTATCTATCTATCTATCTATCTATCTATCTATCTATCTATCTATCATCCATCTCTCTGTTGTTCTATCTATCTATCTATCTATCTATCTATCTATCTATCTATCTATCTATCTATCTATCTATCTATCTATCTATCTCTTTGTTGTTCTATCTATCTATCTATCTATCTATCTATCTATCTATCTATCTATCTATCTATCTATCTATCTATCTATCGGTCTGACGGTCCATCGGTCTGTCTGTCTGTAAGTTCTAATTGTCATGCAAACGTCAAATTTTGTATTGGCGGACATCCACTTACATGCAAATTACTCTTCACGTTTTGGTTGCTGATAGCCAGATAATGTTGGCAGGCTCCTGTGTTGCAGAAACAGCCTGTGCGAATATGAATGTTGAAGAGACTGGCCATTTTATCCACCTGGCAAAAAACAAACAAACAATAAGCAAAGACATAGTCAACATTTTCTAATTCTTACATTTTAGATTTTATTCATTATCTGAACAGATGTGAGAAACAGTTTACAGAATCTGTTTATAAATATACCTCTTTTTACAGGGTAATCTGGGGAGAACGTAACAAAACCCCCCAAAAATAGCAACATGTGGCAATTCCTGACTGACCTGAGAATACCCTACTGTTCGTCCATGACAGTCCAGTAGACTAAAGTTGAGGATTGCACCCTGTTCAGCAATATTTTGAAAGTCATTATCACAGTGGATCTGTGCCACAGGTCTTCCATTGCTATGACACAGGCACGAGAGGACAATGTAGGAGTAACGAGCCAAACCAAATGTGTGAAGCTGAATGTTCAGCATACTCCCTGAAAACCAAAAACATCCACCTTTAATGTAGAATGAGAATCATAACCATGTTCAACACGTAAATCATAAACTTCTGAACCTGTAAGTTTTTGAAGCATTTCAAACCCATGGTGGAGAGAAATTATGTCAAGGAAGGAGATTGTGCCATCCTCAAACCTGATAAAGTCATGAAAAAGGAATAATTACACATTAAACAAATTATGACAGCTGCAGTAGCATCAACTATGCTGCTTGCCAATAATTAGAGGTCAAATATCTTACCTGCTGGCTACATTTGGCTTTGGTACAAAATAGTTCTCTGCCACAAGATACGCTGCTGCTGTCCCTCCTCCAAAGTAACTTTTTCTCAAGAAATCAGCAGCCTCATTCCTCACCAGCAAGGCTCCGAGTCCAGTCGGGAAGCCAAACATTTTGTAGAAGGATATTGGCACAAAATCAGCGGGATACTGGCTTAGATCCAGAGGTGAGCAGCTTACAAAACAGGCAGCGTCAAGGAGAACAAACC
The DNA here is from genome assembly GCA_003731715.1 of Anabarilius grahami. NCBI lineage: Eukaryota > Metazoa > Chordata > Actinopteri > Cypriniformes > Xenocyprididae > Anabarilius > Anabarilius grahami. The sequence continues at coordinate 4,584,391 of RJVU01057857.1, read as the reverse complement.
ATCGACCACGATGCTCACATGCTGGATAGAGCTGTTGCGACTGAATTCCTTTCACATAGCTGAGAGGATATTTTCTGCCTGAGAAGTTACTCTGGGCAGGATAACAAAAAAGATGAGGTGTAGAACACTCCTCCTCTCCATTTGTCTGCGTCTGGGGTTTTTTCGCTCTAGCTTCCACTTCATGAGGTAGAACTGAAATGGTGCCAACTCCCTGGAGTGCGGCCACACCACGAATGCCCACCACAGAGGTGTGGTTGTCAGTGAGGTAGCAGAACTGACTTCCAGGCTCCTCATTTGACACGGCCTTCCAGGGGAAAGTGTCAGCCACTAATTTCAGTGCAGCAGTACATCCTGATGTGAAAATCACTGAGTACTCCTCAGGACATGTATTAAAATGTTCCAGTATCCTGCAGACGTTCAAAACAGAGAGCTATCACATATTTATAACGTTATTAAGATCTTAATAAAAATATTACTATAATACTTCTAAATATTAGTAACACTCAATCCGTCTCAATTCAGGCCAATTTCGATGTTTAATAGTTTAGTTAACAATAACAAAACTTGCTTATTATATATATACAGCTATGGAAAAAATTAAGAGACCACTTAACATTGATTTCTGAACTTGGAGTGGTCTCAATTTTTTCCACAGCTGTATATATATATAGATAGATAGATAGATACAGTATATACTCTCTATGAAGAGAAAATAATAATAAAATAAGTAATGTCTTAGTTTCCAACTGCTTCGTACTTTTAAAAAATACATTTAAATGGTAATAAAGTCTGTTTTGCTGTAGGCTAACTGATGAAAAATTCAGAGGGTGCAAAAGATCTTACCTGTATCTGACACTTTCCACAGTGTCGTGTGTTAGTCTACTACTGGGATTATGACTGTGAGGATTGCCTGAGGTGAAAATTTGGAGCAAAAATTACAAAAAACTCATAATTTTTTGATGTTATGAAGTTATGATTGTTCATCAGGGAAAAAAACTCACCATAAACATTCCTAGATATGTCATCGTAAAATTCTTTAATCTGAGATTCAGGAAATAGCGTTGTCCCTGCATGATCAAGGTATGTAATACCTTAAAAAGTGAAGGAAGAACCTTTTTCAGTGTCTACTACTCAGCCTCTAGGTGCACTTCACAATAAGATCAACAGAGGGCGCTGCATTCTAACCACAAGACAACATCTAAAGAGAAAGTAAACAGTGCAGCACTACAGGCCCACGCTCTCAACCGCCGAAGAAACTTAGAAGTCTGCTCTTAATCCAAAAATCGGTCATTTACTACATATACGTACATTTTTAAAACGTGACAGTAGGTAACAGCACCACATGTAGTTATTGAAATGTTAATGAACGGGGAAGCAGGTTAATAAGGACCTTATTTTTATTCTACCTTTAATCCGTTTAAATTCCCGATCTATCAGCTCTTGTTGATCAACGCCGTAGCCATAATAGTGCCAGAAACTCTTAAAGCTCTCAAAGGTACACAAGTCCTGGAAGTCCTGCGAAGACTGAGTCTCCATTTCTGTGAAGTCAGACAGACACAAGAGCTCCCTCTTTCGCTAATTTATATATCACTAATCCATGTCCAATTGATAGAAGCGAGACCAAAGTCCAGCGGCAGTGTGACTGTTGATTTTTCTGCAGGACAAATATAGTGGAGTTTCATTAGAAGCCCATGACGGTTCTGAAGCATGTCTTATGGACTCGCATACAGAGGGAAGCTAACAAGCTTATCAGATATTAAGTAAAGAATAACTGATCACCAAACATCATCTTGAGTAGACCTACAATTATTATTTGACATACACTACAGTTCAAAATATTGGGGTCAGTAAGATTTTTTTTATATTGAAAGAAATTGATAGGCTACTTTTATCATTAAGGTATTCTGAAACAAAATGTATCAGTTTCAGTAAATGTTTCTTGATCAGCAAATCAGCATAATAGAATGATTTCTAAAGGATCATGTGACACTGAAGACTGGAGTAATGATGCTGAAAATTCAGCTTTATCATCACAGGAATAAATTGTATTATTAAATATTTTAAAAGAGAACGGAACGGTAACAGTTTAAATTGTAATAATATTTCACAAAATTACTTTCAAAAACATAAACAAAAAACTTATCAACCCCAAACTTTTGAATGTGTATGACTAGTATCAGAAACTTGTTTACCTACATTATCCTTATAAAATTTACTAACCGTGGTTTCTGTATTTTTTTATTACCATGGTAAATCTTGCAAACTAACATATCTTTGTTGTATTTTTGTGGTTTTTTTAGGCTTAAGTACAAAGGTCACAATAGATTTGATAATGTATACCCTCAGAATGAGACTTGTTGAAATCTCAGCAACTAAGAACAGATCCAGAGAAAATATATTACTAAGACGACATAAGTTGTAAGACATGTAACGGGGTTTTATAGTATGCAAATAGATAAACAGTCACACTCAATTCACTTTATGTTGTAATATAACAACAGTTCTATTAGCAATTTTGGGATTTATGGATAAATAGAGTGCAAAGGTATTGTAGAAACTGTGGACAGTAGTTACCATAAAAACAAGATGGCTTCACTTTTTTAGCTGACACTCTGTGATTATTTTAGTCATAGTTTTCATAGTTTTTATTATTATTTTTGAATTAGCTTTTTTTATATTTTCATTTATCTTTTTAATTTTAATTAGATTTTTAGTAATTTTGTGCTTGTATCATTTTTATATTTCTAAATAGTTTTAATTTATTTATTTTTTGCAGTTTTAGTAATTTTAGTACTTCAACTTATTTCAGTTAGTTGCCAATGCAACATTTAAATTTTGTTTAGTTTAAGTTTTTGATCTAATTTATATATTTTATGTGATTTCAGCTCTATTTAAATGAACAAAAATGTTTGTTAATAGTTTTACTTTTGGTTTTACTTTTAGTCTCATGACAAGAGAAATCAAAATAGATTTTTGACATATAAAAGTTCTTTATACCATTAAACCATCCTGCAGCTTTCATACCTCCTCATTATAAACAAAGCATTCATTTAATCAAGCTCCAAAAATGGCTTGGCTTTTGATATTGTGGGATCTGTAACGTCACACGGGCAAACACATTTGCATATGACTGCCTTCAGAGCAAGACATTGATGAATAGTTACACATCATAGGCCCAGCCCACTTGATGTGAGCGTCGCGTTAAAAGCAAATAGAACCCATTATAATCACTGAAGCTGTCTACACTGGATACAATATACAGATGCACGTTCAACTTCTGATGTACTCCAAGCACTCAAGTCTGTCGACAACAGGACTAATGGAAGAGTGAAAGAACATTCGTGTTTATCTCTGTACAGACTTCAGAAGGATCTCAGCATGGATGGTTTATTTTAATGGTGTTCCAGTCGCGTTGGAGAATTATGTTTGTTCGGAGCATTTTTTTTTGTAAACGAGGAGAGTTCACAAAGTAACTTTTGTTGAAAGATGAAGCAACCAACCGTATTGGATCTGACAGCAGCTGCATCACAAACTGTAAGTAAATTATTTCATAATTCTTTGTCTGTAAATGACAGTTTTATATCGATAATGTTTTCAAAAAACGTACCCGTGTGCAATAGCAAGTGGCCGTTGATACTGTTTCCTATGCAATGACGTAAGCCAATCACAACAGTGGTCATATACTGACAATCCTTAATGGAGCCGCCCCTTAAAAACGTGGTATTTCAGACGGAGGGTCAGAATGAAGGTTGAAAATGATTGTTTTTTTGCATACATATATATATATATATATATATATATACTGTGAAAAGTAATATGCTATATCTACTCCATAAAATTTTGGCAACAGATTACAAGCAATATTGTTAATTAAATTCAGCAAATAAAATTGAGTTAGAATTAATCAAATTAATTTCTTAAATGTCAGCCATTTAAAAAAAGAGTACAATTTAAGTAAAATTTAAACAAAAATATCTGAATAACAGACAGATGTCAAAGATGAATTAAGAACTCTTTATTTTTTATTGCCAACATTGAAGACACCAGATAGCAAGTAGAATCACTGAAGGAAAGAGAAACATATGAATTAGATGTTGATGTTGATTTTATTGAAATTTTTGGTCACCATTATGTGATCAGTGTTTCATTTTAGTTGTAATTTGACCCTTTGCGTTTTATGGCAGTTTGTGGTTTTTATAATGGTTTTGCTAATTTTACACATTTTAAATGGTTGACTTTTAAGGAATTAATTTGCTTAATTGTAACTCAATTCTTATATGTTGAATTTAATGAATAAAATTGCTTGTAATCTGTTGCCACAATTTTATCGAGTAGATAGAGAGTATTACTTTTTACAGTGTGTGTGTGTGTGTATATATATATATATATACTGTATATATATATATTAACATTATAAGTGAACCTCAAGGAACATATTAAAATAATAAAAAAAAAAATCAATGCCATGATCCCTTTAATGATAACAACACTGTCATATAACATACAGTTCTGAACTTTATTTTACACTATTTATCAACACATATGCAGAAAGGGAAGGGAGGGAGGTCCACAGAGACCATTGTTCATTTCCATCCTAGACAGCAGGCAGTGATTAAATATGCCACTTCTGCTCCACTAATTCATTCACTTTGAAATTCTGCTGCCGAGCAGAGTGCATCTTTTTCTGTTAAAGGGCCACATTGTTTTCACAGGACTTTGGCCTCATTAGCAGGAGTAGATGCTTGGTGTGGGGGAGGGGAAACCGGCCACAGAGACATTGTGTCTTTCTGTCCATAATGATGTGACACAGTCAATTTGGAGATGCTTATGTTGATTGGGGGGTGTCGGCAAAAACATTTGGCCATTTACTTCTGTGTCCTTCCAATGTCATTGTCCATGCATATGTCTTACCTACCAAAATGGACAACGCATTTCAAGATGAGTCTCTTGGGACACACAATTAGACATTTCTGTCTTTTTCCTGTGAATATTTTCCCTGATGAGGTCAGCTGTTTGTATTGCATCTGTACCAAAGTATGAAAAACCTGTTGCCTTCTGTTCTTCTTGGGATTCCCTAATACTACCGGACCTATCCATTCTCAGGATGAAGGTGTTGTGGCATCAACTACGTGAGTATTAAGTACCGAGAGAGACTCTGGGCTCACGTAGCCTGGTCTAAAGGCTTATCAGAGGCTAAGCCAGAGGGGGAAAAAAACAGTAAAGCTAGTCTCAGTCGACCAGAGGTACGGGCACAAGGCCATCTGTCCATTCTCTGAATACAACTGACAACAAAGGAGGGCAACTCCGCACTCAGGGAATCATACACACTCTGGAGCAGCAAACGTTAACTCATCTTGGATTGAAAGGGTGAGAAGAGTTGGTGAAGAACGTAACTGGCATCTTTGCGCTGTCTCAACCTCCATCACTTCTCAGGTCAGTTTGCTAACTTCAACCCAAAGCTGCTCGTCACGTGCAGGGACTTCCAAATGACAAGAACAAATAGGGGTGTTAATGTTTTCTAGCAACAACAGTGCTATTGTTTCATCTTTGACAATAGGAAAACTGTTGTTTTTACATATACTTTATGGATAATTTGTGTCTATATGTACACATTATATGACATTCTATAGCCTAATGCTGAGTTGTTTATACATTTTACAAACCTGTTGTATATATCTTTCAAATACCTTATGTGTATTTTGTCTATATATATAACATACGACACTCTATAGCCTAACGCTTAGTTGTTTTTTATATAATACAATAATGTAACACAATATTATTTATAAATTGTTAATATTAATAAATACAAACATGATTTTTCAAAAATATTGTGCTAAATTTGGGCAGTAATATTACATATTGTTGCTGAATGGACATATTCGTCCATTTGAGTTTTTTTTATTTGTTAAATTTAGTGGCCGTTTACACTAAACATTTTTCTGCGTTTTGGCCGTTCATTTACATGACAACGGCATTTTGGGGGCCTGAAAATGCATCTTTTGAAAACAATACCGCTATCGTCTCAGTGTTTTAGTTGTTTTCACAGATCCGTGTGGGAAAAGGAAAAACATATCCGTTTTAATACATCGTTGTCATGTAAACGTACCCTTAGTTTGGCGTTAACTGCAATGTATTGAGCTCGCAGTATTTTTAAATTGAACATAAAACAATGTTCACAAACAACAACTAAGGCTTAGCCATTGGGATTACGTATTTAAAACAGACTGATCATTTTTGAACACTAATCTGAGTCACCATTTGCTTTGTACGTCAACATTTTAACGTCAGTTGCATAAATGATTTTAATTTAAGATTCATAAACACATTTGACATGTGAAAAACAGCCTGTGTGATATCTATGTTCGGGCTTATTAGTGCTATGCTATATGATGGCAGAATGTTTTCAGATGCCTGATGACAAGCTTTGGAAAGACAGAAATGGGTCAAATGGGATTTAGCATTAGCCAAACAAATCCGGGCCTAAAGGATTAGACAGGATGGTAGCAGTGTGTTTTATGCATTTACCTGATGAAACAGCACAGAACTATTAGTCACACAAAAGAACTGGCTTTTACAACATTCAGCCATCGTATTTCATATTAGGCATGCTGAATCTATAACTCATTTAGTCTTGTTCATAACTGGGAATTGGAATTCTCAGAGTTTGAGAATACTTACATAACACATATAACCCTTGTAGGTTTTGATATTTAACAGAAGTAAAACATTTCTTTCTCTTTTAATCTATTCAGCTGTTCACAAGTTCCTCTGCTGCTGGAGTGTCATGGAAAGAGGGACCACATTTCATTTAACAGCTTATGTAAGTCTGAAAACATTTCTAAAGCAGTAGTTTTACAAATGAAAGCATTGGGGCTCAATTGGAATAATAGATCTGATAAATAAAGAAAATGCATTCATTTATTTCTCACAGCTGCAGGGCCTCATTAGAGGAATATGAGGAATGAATAAGGCCTTATTAAAGGGAAATTTAAGACAATCCACTAACACTTCTTCTGATCTAACGCTGACTCATTTTTTAGTTTCGCCCATGAATGTTCTCTGTGATCTCATCTGGCTTAGAATTGATTTAGATATAGATGGTGATAAGCTCGGTTTTAAAGCGCGGAGATGTGCGGAATGTGGGAACAGACGACATTGTGTTCCCTCACTGATGAATTAATGGGCCTTGTTAGACATGGTCACACAAACGTCACTTGATCCACAGGCCTAGAAAGACACAAGTGGCTTCTTTAGAGTCTTATCAAACACAGTCACACCATTTCTATTAAAGCACAACCATTAGAGACGTTAGAGGCTGGACCTCACTCACTCAGAGCCCAGAGGGAAATAACACCCAACTTAATGTCAGAGCACAACAACAGGTACCTACAGCTGAACAAAATGAACGCACGACTGAATAGACATTTACAGCTGAGAGAGGTAATGGGGAAGAATTATGAGTTTTCAAGGCTGAAATGTTTGCACACTGAAATTCATTTCATATCTGCTCTGACTGAACGGGTAAATTTGTCTGTTTGTGTGCACAGATACAGTCTGTTTGAAGCATCTAGACCCAAGAGAAGAATGAATATGAATGAGAAGGAGGGAGGAGTATTGGAGGGGGGGCTAAATGTCACCCTCACCATCCGCCTGCTAATGCATGGAAAGGTAAGACACATCTCGAATCCTCAGAGCTGTACTTGTTTGTTTTCAGTGTTGAATTTTGCAAGCGCATTCCAGTCAAGCACATAAAAAAGATTTATAAATTTATAGGTGACATTTTAGAATACAGATTGTCGATATAATTGATTATAAAATGTTATTTTAGATGACATATTCAGAAATAGTATTGACAGCATAAAGTGGCATCTTATGAAAAGAAATTCACAATCTTTCTGCTTATGAACATTTCTGCTTATCTACACTACAAGTAAAAGGTTTGGAATAATTAAGATTTTTAAATGATTTTGGAAGAAGTCTTTTCTGCTCAACAGGACTATTTAATCGAAAATACAGCAAAACAGTAATATTGTGAATTTTCTACTACAATTTAAAATAATTTTTTTTCTATTTTAATTTATTTATTCCTGTGATGGCAAAGCTGAGTTTTCAGTAGTGCTCAAGAAATGTTTCTTATTATTATCAATGTTGGAAACTGCTTAATATTTTGAAATTGCTTAATTCCATTCAAAAGTTGAAAGATTTTTTTTAAAGAAATTAATATTTTTATTCAGCAAGGATGCTGTCATGATCTGTTGTGTTTTTATGTCTCAGTTTCAAGGACTTTTAGTTTTGTATCGTCATTTCTTGTATTCCCTTTCTGTTTTCCTCCATTGTCATGGTTGCTCATTGGTTCACTGATTACACACACCTGTTCCTCATTAGTTCTCTCAGTATATTTTGCCCTGTGTGTAGTTTGTTCATACTCTGGTGTTGCCTGTGCCGTAGCGCACTGTTATGTAATTACTCTTCGTATTGGATTATCACTCTTTTTATTTAATAAAGTTACACTGCATTTAGATCCGCTGCACGTAACCTCGTCTTCTTCCTCAGCCCAGTCATAACATGCATTAAATTGTTCAAAAGTGACATTAAAGACATTTATAATGTTACAAAAGATTTCTATTTCAAATAAATACTGTTCTTTTGAACTTTCAAAGAATCCTGAAAAAAATAACATATCACGGTTTCCACAAAAAAATATCAAGCAATGGTTTTCAACATTGATAATAATAAGAAATGTTTCTTGAGCACCAAATCAGCATATTAAAATGATTTCTGAAGGATCATGTGACACTGAAGACTGGAGTAATGATGATGAAAATTCAGCTTTGCCATCATAGGAATAAATCACATTTTCAAATATATTAAAACAGAAAACAGTTAAATTGTATTAGTTCAATATTTTTACTGTATTTCTATCAATAAATGCAGCGTTGGTGAGCATAAAAGATTTCTTTCAAAATCATAAAAAAAATCTTGATTATTCTCCAAACTTTTGGCAGAATTAAAACCCAAGAAGATGAGATGAAACACCATAATACAGTAGTTCTCCACTTTACTATGCAATTGTTTAGAATAGATTAACCAAGTTAATTATTTTGTTTGTTTGTGTTTCTAGGAAGTTGGAAGTATCATTGGGAAGGTAAACAATTCAGTATTATTCTGATAACTAAATGAAGCAAACCTTCTTTGGTGTTATTATTGTGTTTACATATGGCTTACATTCTAATCTTAATATACACATTCTAATATAATTAATTTGTTTTATATTCAGATAGTCTTTTAAAATGAATTTTCCCTTGTTTGGTTTTTAGAAAGGAGAAACTGTCAAAAAAATGAGAGAGGAGGTAAGTGCTACTTTGACCTTCATGATTAAATAAGACTAATCGTTTTTAATGTATTTATGAATATCAAAACCTTCTTATCTTACATATTAAGGTTTTAACACTGGTTTTTTTTTGTTTGTTTGTTTTTACCTATGGACAGTGCTGGGTAGTAACTGATGATTACATGAAATCTGGAATCCATAATAATATTCCAAAACTTAAGTACTTGTAAATAGATTATATTACGTTTTAAAATACTCATAATCAGTTACCCTGATGTAATGTAATGTTTAATGCAATTCATGTTGTTGATAAAGAATGGAATACATTTTCTTTTCTTTGTATTTTTATATCAATATAGTACAATATTGGTAACTAATGAACCTTTACAATAAGGTTCATTAGTTAACATTAGTTAGTATGAACTAATAATGAACTGCACTTATACAGCATTGATTAATCTTTGACAATTTCAACCTTCACTAATACATTATTAAAATGAAGAGTTGTATTTGTTAACATTAGTTAATGCACTGTGAAGTAGCATGAACAAACTATGAACTGCTGTATTTTTTATTAACTAACGTTAACAAAGATTAACAAATACTGTAGTAAATGTATTGCTCATGTCTAGTTCATGTTAGTTAATACATGAACTAATGTTTATCTAATGAACCTTATTGTAAAGTGTTACCACACTATTATCCTATTCAATTCTTGATAAATGATAAACTCAATATTGATAAATGAGTCTAAAAGTAATCAAAATGTAGTCAGATTATATTAACTAAAATGTGTAATGTAATGGATTACGTTACTAACTATAATTTTTGTCATGTAATCTTGAACCAGTAATGAACTACAATTTGTAAGTAATCTAGCCAGCACTGCCTATGGACTATTGATCTGCAGTACACATTATTAATGCTGACTAGCTGTGTAAAGATTAAAAGTATTTAATTTGGGTGGCCACGTGTATATCAAAAATTAGACAGCAGAAAACTGGGATCATTTTCAGTTTGAGCAAACTCATCTTATTAAAATCATGTCATTATCTGCATGATAAGTTAAATGCTATTTAACTGTAAGAGGGTGAAATTGTCAGCCCAGAGGCCAAATTGATCAATTAAATGTGATGCAGCACAAAAACTCTGCTTTTCTCCGTGGATTCAGAGCGGAGCCCGGATTAATATATCTGACGGTTCCAGTCCAGAGCGCATTGTCACCATCACTGGACCGTCTGAGGTCATTTTCAAAGCCTTTGCCATGATTGCAGAAAAGTTTGAAGAGGTAGGTGGAACTTTTCCAGCAATGCTTTGGGTGATTTGATTAATTTTAGTGTATAGCGTACAGTATATTCCTGGCTACTATTTGCCATACTTTCACATTAATTTTACAGTAGTAGTTGTACAACTCTTAGTTATATTATTGCTGTATAAAGTGAATGATATAAAAGTATTTTGCCACTGTAAACCCTAATGCTTAAAATAATTGGTTCGAGTAGGGCAAACCCAAATTAAACAAATTAGTTCAATCAAATTAACTTTAATGAGTATTTAGAACTTTCTTCTTCTTTTGAGTTCACGAAAGGGACACATTTGAAGTAATCTGAATTGTTTCATTATTTTGAGTTTAATGAACTTGTTTCTTTTAATTTAGACAAACTTAAATTTACCTGAAACTGGGCTGAGATTTCTATTTCCCAGCATGCTTTTCCATGACACTCGAAAGGGAGAATAAATGCTAAAATTAAGTGTTATATTTATATGTTATAGGTCTTTCATAAATGTTCTATATTGCTGTACTCTTTCAGCATTTACTATGTTAACAGGTTAACAGGTTAGTTCACCCAAAAATGAAAATAATGTCATTTATTACTCACCCTTATGTCGTTCTACACGCGTAAGGCCTTCATTCATCTTCGGAACACAAATTAAGTTATTTTTGATGAAATCCGATGGCTCAGCGAGGCGTCAATAGACAGCAATGCCATTGAACTTCTCAAGATCCAGAAAGGCACTCAAAACATATTTAAAACAGTTCACGTGAGTTCAGTGGTTAAATCTTAATATTATAAAACGACAAGAACTTTTTGTGCACCAAAAAAAACAAAATAATGTTTTGAGTACCTTTCTGGATCTTGAGAAGTTCAATGGCATTGCTGGCAATAGAGGCCTCACTGAGCCATCGGATTTCATCAAAAATAACTTAATTTGTGTTCCAAAGATGAACGAAGGCCTTACGGGTGTAGAACGACATGAGGGTGAGTAATAAATGACATTATTTTCATTTTTGGGTGAACTAATCCTTTAAGATGTCAGCGCCGATAGCCTTGTGGGCAGTGCGCCATTGCACTACGGGCGACCTGATATATATAAGTTAAGATTACATGATAATTTTAAGTTTAATGTATGAATTAACTTACTCAAAAATTTTAAGTTAAGTGCAATTAAAATGTACGAGTACAAAATTGAAATCTGCCAGTTCTGCTTACTTAAACTTTGAATTTCTTAACTTAAAAATGTACCTTACCTCAGTTTTTTTTTTAGTTTTGCCAACTTATTTGGGTTTACAGTGAATTGATTCACAATTGTCAGTGTCAGAATTACAGTGAAATTGTGTATTTAGATATTAATTATAATAGTGTGACTTCCACATACGCCCTAAATTAACTTTTTGTACTATTTGATGGTTTACTATACTGTTGTTCTTGTAGTTTATTTATTTATAATGTATTTTGATTGATTGTTAATGAGTTTTATATGCAGAGAACATATTAAAAATAGTATAGTAACTCCTGCCTTAATTTAATACAATTATTTCTGTAACTTACAATGTTGAAGTTTGCAAGATATAATCTGAATTATGAGTCAATCACTTGCTTTATTTTCTCTATGTTGCACAGTGCAACCAATTGTGTTCTGTAACTCTATTACACTGGCTTTTAATTAAATGAATTAAAAGTAAATTAGGTCCCAGCCAAGGGGAACACTAATTACTGTAATGGTGATTTACAACTATTTACACTTTTGTCCCACAATGCAGCTTGATATGGTTATTTTTTACATTGCTACAGCACAGAAAATGCATTGATCTCCCAGTAAGCATCTAAATGCACTAATTTATTGTAAGAAACGATTCTTGTAAAATCCTGTCAATACTTTATGTGTAGATGTTTCATTTCAAACACTGTCAGCATGTATTCCTGCAATAGTTGTTTTTGGGTTATAAACTTGTTTTTATTAAAAAAGGACACAATGACTTGACAGGAGCTGAATTGAGCTGCTTTCTGATATATATGCATCTCTCTCAGGATATCCTGGCATCCATGATAAACAGCACTGTGACAAGCAGGCCTCCTGTGACGCTGCGTCTCGTCTTCCCCGCCAGTCAGTGCGGTTCACTCATTGGCAAAGGAGGCTCGAAGATCAAAGAGATCAGAGAGGTAGATATTCTAGGTAGAAGTTTAATTGTTGGCAAATGCGCAGGGTTTGTCATGCAGGTCACAGCGACTCCCAGATGATGCACCGAATGATCCGTTAAACAATTAGTTTCCGTTGTCTCAGTGGCAGGCAGAAACACTTAACATCAGCATGATTGATTGTCCTCATCAAGACAGAACTTTTTATTCCTGAGCACAGGAGGCTGCTCGGCTCAGGCTTCCGCTAAATCCACCTTATGAGACGGCTGCACCCCTGAGCTGTAATTTCCTAAACTCTTGAACTCCCTCACTTTTCCTCAAACTTATCTATTCATGACTTTCGTTCATGGAAAACAAAGCGTTCCATCTCACAAGCTGAACCATTCGTTGTCATTTAGCTGCTGAAATTGACATGAGGACAGTAGCTTTTGCTTGAAGGCTTTGTTTTTTATTCGGCTGGTGGATCACATTGAATAAATATAGCTGTCCTCGCTGCTGAGGGCTGTGAGGGGTGAACTGGCTGCTTTTATTCCCAGTTGCTATGAATGTCTAGGACAGGACGGCCCACAAAGGCCTAAATAGACTCACATTTATATACAGTATCCAAATAGCTTGACCTAAATAACTGGCCAGACGATAACAATGTCAGTTCTAGACATGAGAATAGCTGTAATACCAAAAGGGACTGTATGGCACACTTTTTTGCAAGTGGCTTTGAAACATAATCAGAATTTGCAAACCTCTTCAGTGCTGAGAACTTAGATTATGAAAAATTTATAATTGATAATTAGTAGTCCTATTGCAGTTGTGCAATTAGACGCAATATGGACACCAAACAAAATTAGAAATTCACTCATCCATATCCATATCCATATCCCATATTGCAAAAATATCCATATCACATCCATATCTATTTTTACAATTCACAATAATGATATTTCAGATTTAAAAATATGCAATTATTAAAAAAGTTATTACATAACTCTCTGGAACAATTGAATGTGATTGCTTATATTTCCTAATACTCCAAGTTGTCCATGAAAATGTTGTATTCCGTCGCTACTTTCTCTGGTATCACACCGTGGACTCGCATCTATATATGCCTACATCCCTAGTAGGCGAAAAACAGTATGTGAAATTATAAATATGTCAGAATTCATAGTATTCATAAAGTATTCATAAATCTTTCACAATTTTCGTAGACAAAATCATGCCATTTCAATAAGAATCCTTACTATTGTGAATTTCGTGTGCAGGTGAAAGATTTCTCCTTAAAGATTTCACAATGGGTTCAAGTCGTTCACATAGATTCACTCCGTTGACCAACAGAAAGCTTTTTTTTCGTACAAATTTTGTCTAAATTCTGCTAATGTGACCGCACCTTAAAACAGTAAGCGAAAAGTACCCTTCCTAACACAATATTAGGAAGGTGGTCATAATGTTATGCCTCAGACTGGTCTGCGGCTATGCAGCCCCATACACAACAAACTGCAATTCACTGTGTATTCTGACACCTTTCTATCAGAACCAGCATTAACTTCTTGAGCAATTTGAGCTACAGTACCTCGTCTGTTGGATCGGACCACACGGGCCAGCCTTCGCTCCCCACGTGCATCAGTGAGCCTTGGCCACCCATGACCCTGTTGTCGGGTCACCACTGTTCCTTCCTTGCAGCACTTTTGATAGATACTGACCACTGCAGACCAGGAACACCCCACAAGAGCTGCAGTTTTGGAGATGCTCTGACCCAGTCGTCTAGCCATCACAATTTGGCCCTTGTCAAACTCCATCAAATTTTTACACTTGCCCATTTTTCCTGCTTCTAACACATCAACTTTGAGGACAAAATATTGACTTGCTGCCTAATATATCCCACCCACTAACAGGTGCCGTGATGAAGTGTTATTCACTTCACTTGTCAGTGGTCATAATGTTATGTCTGATCGGTGTATATACATATAAGTATAAATACACACAAATATATAAAATATGAAAATGTAATAATATATATATATATATATATATACACACAGACACACATATATTATGTAAAATAAAATCTTTTTTTAAATCTTTTATGTTAGTTGCGATTAATTGATTTGACAGCACTAAATTATAACTCATTTCAATATAATATCAATATTTCATGTCTGCGCATTTATTTATTTGGTAAGTAGCCGTGTAATAAGTGAGATAATGTACGCTCATTATCGCAAAATAAACCCAGATGGAAAGGGTGACCAGGACCGCAAATGCGGAGCGCATAATGACCTCCTTTTAACTGTCATTATTTAAAGAAATATGAATGAAGCCATTTGTGGCTTTTCTAATCAACCTGTCCAGCCTGTGTTGACCAGAAGTGTTGCTGTGTGTCAGAGCACAGGTGCCCAGGTCCAGGTCGCAGGAGACCTACTGCCTGATTCGACTGAGAGAGCTGTGACCATCTCAGGCACCCCCCACGCCATCACACAATGTGTGAAACACATCTGCACCATCATGCTAGAGGTTTGTGAGCGTGCACGTGAGAGTGCATCCATGTTTTAATTGAAAATCTGTGTGATAATGCATGATTTCCCTTGTGCTTAAATGTTATTTCAGAGGTGGGGAATATCCTTCAGGTCTTTTTCACCTTCACACCTCATTTGCATTTGCTTTTTTTAGCGCATACACTACATGTTAAATGTTCCTGTTTGCTTCATTAGTTCCCAGAATCCAACCTTGGATGCCTTTGTTTTGCAGGATTTTCCCTGGCCCACATTAACTTTGGGCTTTGAACAGTAAAATCCAGTGAGGCTTAACAGAGTTCTAGAAACATACTGACTAAATGCCTTTGCTTTAGTTCTGACTGTGTTTGTCTCCCTTATTTAGTCACCACCTAAAGGAGCCACCATTCCATACCGACCCAAACCGTCCGCAGGTGGCAGCCACACAGTGTTGACACAACCACACGCTGCGCCGGTGAGTTCTCCATCCATCTCTTAATGCAGAAACCATACAATCGAAACAGCCCTTTACGAGCATTAATGATTCCATAGTTCCCTGCAGTCCCAGTGGGACGCTCTCAGTGTGGATATTTACACTAATGATTTCACCGAGATTCGCTGGCAGAATAAATCTAAGCCCAGATGCAATCAGTAATACAGTCACCAATGGGGCCATTGGACCATGCCAAGTGCTCTTAAACATGCAGATCAGGCTGACTTTTAATCACTAATTCAGATCCGTAGGTGTTTGAATTGGAAATCTGTTTTACTAATCATTGTAAACACAGCTGTATATAGCTGGACTAAACTATTCATTCATCAGTATTCCATTCTATTCTATTGTTCAGATCTCGTGAAATACTAATCTTAGCTCTGACCCTTTACTTTTGACATCTCCTCTTGGAATGTCGTCCAAAGGGCTTCTGTTGTTCATTTGAGTGATCATCGTGACATTTAGTTTGACTGAGATGAGGATTGCAAAGGCTAGTTGTCTGTGTAATGAAAAACCATGTCAGCTACCAGCTCCATTTGTCTGGAGGATTAAAATGCTAAGAAGCAGTTTAGTTCTGTATTTATTTTTTTTGCCATGTCTGGTGGTGATAGCATGGGATGTTCATGTGATGCCCCCTTGTGGTTACATTAAGAAGAATTTAACATAGTTCAGTCATAATTCCACATGGCACTCTTAAATATGTTAATGACAAAGTAGTCTCACATGGACAGACTTTGACTTGTGGCGTAAAGTCTGGCCCACTTTGAAGCTCATTCTGTCCAAGAGCCGCCTACTGTAAAATGAACAAAGCAACCAACTACTGTTTGTTTTACATGTTCTTTAAGGGTTGAGTTTGTGAAATTGAGCTATTACAACTATTAGCCAGCATCAAAAAGGTAAAAAAAATATGGCTCAGCAGTCTCCCCAAACGGTTATACAGAAACCTGTGTAGACTTGATGAGCAAAATTTATGGATTATTTTACACAGCAAAACAGTTTTGCTTGTGGATAACTAGTTTGCATACTACTAAGTGTCTCAACAAGATTTGAAGCCAACCTGGCAAACAATGGAAAATCCTAAGATTAGTTCTTCCTCAAAAGTGTTCATAATATCAACCTGGTATCTTTTAAGGCCAATTCACACTACGCGGACAGTCACTAGATTACAAGACGTCACTTATGAGGCATTCCACAAACCGACAAACGCCGATTCAACATGTTCAGTTGGCAAAAATGAGGGAACACCGGCAGGGGTAACATTGATCCAACAAAACACGTCAAAGTGTCTATTGCATCTGTTGGTGCAGTGTGAATTCGCCTTTAAACGCTATTTTATTTGAAATCTGATTTGCGCTTTTGATTTTCAGACAGGTTTTCTTGGATTTTAATGAAATATGCATCCAATAGACTGTGGGCGGTCCATGGACGTACCATGTCGACTGTGACTAATGACTGAGCAGCAAATTATTTGCACTAACATAAACGTGTTATCTGTTTCACAGGCATTTGCTATTCCAGGACAGTTTGCCATTCCACCCCAAGACGTGAGTGTTAGTCCCACTGTCTGATCAGTATCATTCAAAGCACACTTCACAACACCACTGCAGTGATCCCAGCCACATCCCATCCCTGACACAACCACGATTCTCCCACTGTATTCCTCACACACACCTAAGAGCCAATATCCCCGTCCCTCCGATCACACCGGAGCCTCCACTAACTTCCTTCGAGGGAGGATATCAGAGGCATAAAGCATGAAGATGCTCTCTGTCTATGACATTTTCTTTAATATCTTATCTAGCATCACTAACATCGGTTACTCCTTGGTTATTTCATATCCTTGTTTAAGACACAATTAAACAATATGTGTTAACTGAAACACTCACATATGAATACTGTAATTACAATGGTTGAAAAGCAGCACTGTATTGTTAAAACTCTATATATTATAGTTAGGGTTTGTTTTAAATCCCTAAAACTAAGAAGTAATCTTCTGCAATCTATTCAGGTCAAACTGTTCACCATACAGATATTCTGTGGAAGCACATTTCAGTCTCAGAGTAAAAAATTTAAGAAATTGTGAGATAAAGTTTAAAGTAAAAAATAAAGTCACAATTTTGATATATATAGTCGCAATTGCCAGATTTAAAAATATATATGACAAAGTTGCAATTGTGAGATTTAACATCACAATGTAAGATATAAAGTAGCAGGTATGAAAAACAAAGTTGCAACTGTAAGATATGAAGTCATAATGTGAGATATAATCACACTGTGACAAAGTCAATGCGAGATATAAAGTAAAATCGCAGGTATGAAAAACAAAGTTGCAATTGTGAAATATAAAGTCACATTGCGAGATATAGTCACATTGTGACAAGTAAAGGAACATTGTGAGACTTAAAGTCAATGCGAGATATACAGTAAAGTCGCAGTTAATTAAAAAAAAAGTCGCAATTGTAAGATACAAAGTCACATAGAATTAATCACTTTCTGAAATATAAAGCTGCAGTTGTAAGATTTAAAGTCAATGCCTTTTTATTCCATACAATTGTAAGATAAAATTTCACATTGTGAGATATAATCAAAGTTCTTTTCAAGGAAAGTCTGTTCACTCGCCGGCGGCCATATTTACAACGCCTCCGGGCAGCTGTTTCGGGCATACCAAGTCCTATGTGTTCAAATGGCGGAATCCTGAAATCTTAAAAACTGCATGTCGAACTCACAATTAAATAACATATTTCAAATAAGCAACAAAATCTGACATGAACTGTCCCATAAATGTTGTTTCTTATGCTCAAATAGCATTAAAAAAAGCGTATTTTTCAGGCTAGAAGTGCCAATGCGCATGTGCAGTGACGCAATGACTTTACCAATCAGCGATTGGCTCTTTTACTTAAAAGGCGGGACGTATTCTGCCATATTGCGCATTGCAGTTTCTCCCATTCATAACTAATAGCAGTGAACTGTTTTTCTATATCTGTAGTCTTTGATATATTTAAAGACAATGCGAGATATACAGTAAAGTTGCAGGTATGAAAAAAGTCACAATTGAGAGATATAAAGTCTGATGGCAAGATATAATCACATTATGAAATATAAAGTTGCAATTGTGAGTGATAAAGTCTTTTTTACTGAGGCACAAACCATAGATCATTGAGACTTTGTTTAGAAGATAATTTCAGGTGTGTTATTTATATTTATTTTTGTAAACATTATAATTTTTTAAGAAATTTAAGATTAACTTGAAAATCTCCTATTGATTTGTACTGACAGATTGTTCAGCATTTAAAATATAACCAACAGTGATAATGTAATCATAATATTTGCATACCAAATTGTGACCGGCCTTTTTTCTTACATCTATTTGCAATCAGAATTGTCATTGGTCTTGCATGTAACACATGTACTGTAACACTACCTCCACACTGCAAAGGCATTGTCTGTTGATTCTCACAGACAGCTGGCAGAAAACCAGACATGTGTCATGATGACAACTGCAGAACCTAAACATACTGTGCCTCACACTTGAACAAGATTCTTTTCCTGCCTTGCAAGCACTTAAATTCCCTTAAGGAAATGCAAATCGGGTTTTTTGATCACATTATTTGGAGAAGTGGACAGTAAGTCCACAGGGGGACCTGATAACTAATCCAATTTTGAGACTTGATATGGGTGCTGTTCTGTCTGTAGATGTGAGTGTCCTCTGAAATAATTCCATTTTGATTGGCTAGTTCTAACCTCCCTTCCTGCCCCCGCAGTTGACCAAGCTTCACCAGTTGGCTATGCAGCATATCCCCTTTACCTCCCTTGGGCAGAGCAACCCCACCTTCCCTGGTACGTACCCAAAGCTCCCCAGGGAAGTCTGTCTCTCCCTTTGTCTGTCTCTCTGCCTGTCTTTCTCTCGATCTGTCTCTTTCCCTCTCCACTCTTTCGTCTGTCGTGTCTGACCATCTCCGTCTCATGCGTTCACCACCACATGTTCTACTTTTCCACTCTGAAGAAAATGAGGGCGAAGCCGTTTTGTGGTAAGGCAATAAATACCATAACACTTCCAACATAATGCCGCACATGCCGTGCCATGATACGACCACTGACCAGTCCTGATAGCTCGAGTTCGTCTACCGTTGATGGCTGCTTTGAGCTGTCACTGGAATCTCCAAATGTGTCATGTCACCATAATGACAGCATCATGACGGCTATGTGATGCATATGTGTCACCCCTCTTTCTCCTTATATGTGAACTCATCATGAACATTTAACATTCTTCCCCCCTCATGTCACTCCATTACCTCCACAATACCCCTGACCTGTTCAAACCGCCAGCATTTTCCTAAGCAAACCTGAAGCCCACTCTCACAGCAGCCCACATTTATCTTAACAAACAGAGTCCACACATTGAAAGTGCCAGCCCATAATTATTACTATGGAAATAGGGAGTTGAAGAGAGACAGCCTCTCCATAGACGTTTCCGATAATGTGCGCTATCTGGAAATGCTTTTATGGGTGTTTTTGAATCTCAGTCAGACATGAATTTACCAGAAATTCATTCATGACTCACGCACTGTAGCAGCATTAATTCTTTCATACATTGTGCAGCCTAATTTCAATGTGATATTTTTCGATTTTATTCGAGCAGTCTCAGTGGCAGTGTAGCAATGTTAAAAATGTTTCTAAGTTTCATTTTTTTGTCAGCCATTAGGTTGTCTATTGCTTACCTTCCCATTTCCCTGCATAGGTCTGGAGGCCTCCATTGCAACCAGTTCTCATGAGCTGAGCATACCTAACGATGTAAGTTATATGTGATATACATTTAGGATAAAATAATACACTTAGCTTGATGTAGAATGTTTGTTGCAATTCATGTTACTGTTATCGTTGTGTACAGTGGCCCCAAAAAGTATTTGGACACTTGAGTCACACTTCAATTACTAGAATATCATTGCATTATATAAAATAAATGTGCAAATTATTTATACATTAGAATTATATATTATGCCATACATTTTTCCTAGCCATATTTGCAATTACTTTCAACCAGGTGCTCCAAATCAAGGGCGTTAATGTTTGCATTTATTTTTATTTTTTTTATTATATTTAAAGGCACAATATGAAAGATTTTTAGATTAAAATATCCCAAAAACACTAGAACAATGTTATATATTTTGCTGACTTGTGTACTAACATTATCCCAAATGTTTCCAAGAATGTTTAAATCCAGAGAAATAAGCAACACGGATTTAATACAATTTTCAAATGTTCACTACCGTTCAAAAGTTTGAGTTTGTTAAGGTTTATTTAATGTTTTTGAAAGTGGCTACATTTATTTGATCAAACATTTTCATTTTAGTGTAATACTTGAAACTTGAAAAGTGTGCTTGCCTTTATGTATCTTACTTTAAAATACAAGCCACTTGGTTTGATATTTTGTATTTACTGCAAAGACATTCATTCAGTTGTAGGTGAATCTTAAGTTTTCAAATGAGGCCACTGGAATAAAAAAAACAAACAAACATTTTTTATGCTTTACTATTATACTATAACATGACACATTGTTACGCTGATCATGGAATAAAGTAATCTGTTATTGTAGAATTTATTTAGTAAAATTTAAGGCATGCCATACAGTTGTGAAGAACAACTTCCATGTCCTAGAGGTTCGCTATCAGCCTCCATGGTCTTTTAATGTCCAGATGTTGTTTGCCCCTCACCCGTCTGTCTCTCTTCCCTCTCAGCTCATAGGCTGCATCATTGGCAGACAGGGCAGTAAGATCAATGAGATTCGCCAGATGTCTGGTGCCCAGATCAAAATTGCCGGGGCCACAGACGGTTCGGCAGTGCGCCACGTCACCATCACAGGCTCCCCAGCCAGCATCAGTGTGGCTCAGTACCTCATCAGTGCGAGGTGAGACCTTTCCCTCTCACATTTTAATGGATAGTTCAGTCAAAATGAAATTCTGTCATTATTTACTCACCCTCATTTCGTTCCAAATCCGTATGCTGTTTTTTTCTTCTTCTGTGGAACACAAAACGAGAATTATTGAAGAATCTTCACTTTACCATACAGTGACAAATACATTTATTATGTTACAAAACATTTCTAGTTCTTTTGAACTGTCTATTCATCAAAGAACCCTGAAAAATGTTACATGTTTTCCACCAAAATATTAAGCAGCACAGCTACTTTTAACATTGATAATAAGAAGAAAAAATGTTTCTTGAGCAGCAAATCAGCATAGAATGATTTCTGAAAGATCGTGTGACACTGAAGACTGGAGTAGTGATGCTGAAAATTCAGCTTTAGAAAAGCCAGGAACTCACCGCACCTTAAAATTGTCCAAATGAGGTGCGTAGACCAAAAACTCCAATTTCCTCCAAGGGAAACACTTCAAAAAAGCCTGCACATTCTAACAATGAAGGGGAACCACAAATTGCAAGATAAATTGGCAAACATTTTGGTCACATGTGACCTTTCTCAATGCCTAATTAACTAGTTATTGAGAAAGGTCACATGTGCCTGAACATTTTCCTCTTTTTCATTAAAGCAGTGTTTTTTTTTATCTTGCAATTTGTGGTTCCCTTTCATTGTTAGAATGTGCAGGCTTTATTGAAGTGTTTCCCTAATTGAAAATTCAGCTTTGCCATGTTTGCCACAGTGAATGAATCACATTTTAAAATGTATTAAAATAGAAAACAAGTTTTTTTTTTATTGTAATAATATTACTGTTTTTACTGTATTTTTGCTCAAATAAATATAGCCTTGGTGAGCATAAGAGACTTCAAAAACATTTTTAAAAATCTTACCAACCCCAAAATTTTTAATAGTAGTGTATATTCCAAAACTTCTAAAGCCATATGACAGCTGTGTGTGAAATAAAATATTATTCAATTAAACCCTTAGTAAATCAATGTATTTAAAATCAAATAGGGTGGCTTTCGACGCATCACACGAGTGTGTGTTTCTTGACTAAATGCATTAATATCAAATGTAATGTCTGCCATCGTGTTTAATTTGAGAGCTACAGTGGAGGAGAAGAATTTTAGTGAATAAAAACCTAAATTTTGATTTATGAAATATGATTCAGAAGACTTGGAATATAGTGCAAGCTGTTTTTTCCTGTCATTTTGGATCTTGATAATCCACGTCTCCATTCGCTTTCATTATACGGTCAAAACGAGAGCAGCCAGTACATTCTACAACATTTCTTCTTTTGTGTTTTACAGAAGTCATGAGGGCGAGTAAACATAATGACAAAATGTACATTTTTGGATGAACTATTCTTTCCCCACAATCTATTTTACATAATGGTGTAATATGTAGGTTTTAGACAGCAGTCATGTGTTCTTTTTCATCTCACCCATTTTTGCACTCCTTTATTAATTCTCATCCAGGCATGTTAAACCCTTATTATTATTCCTTCTTGTAACACATAACATTCCCTAAATTGATTATTCTTTTCTCTATTTCTCTCACCCCCCTCCCATGTCACTCTCTCTCCTCTTGTGTGCACCCATAACCCCTCAATTAACCACACACTTGTCCTCACGTCCATCCTTGTTTGCGTGCATCTGAATGTGTTTGCAGTTTAGAGATGGCTAAACTGAGCATCCAGGCTGCATCATCCTCCTCCTCCAGCACACCTATCGACCTCAGCCTGGGCTTCCCCCAGTCCACCTCCTCCACCTCCACACCCTCTTCCATGGCCGTCCTGGCTGCTCCCCCCTCTGCTATTAATGTCCACTCCCCCTCGTCCATCTCCTCCATCCCCGGTGCCCACTACGCATTGCCTGTTTCCAGCCTGTTTGGCATGAAATCCGTCCCCCTGCTGGCAGTGCACGCGGCCACCTCCGCAGGCCTTCCGACCGGCCTCACCCCCTACACCGCAAAGATCCCCACCTCGTCCAGCATCAAAAAATCAGAGCGGCAGAAGTTTGCCCCATACTGAGCGGCCATGGTCTTTAATCTCATCAGTTATGTTGTATTTCTTTGTTATTCATTCATGAATATTAAGTAGATTGAAAGTGTTTCTCCCCGCCCCCTCTGTTTTTTTAAAAGGACCTATTATGCTTTTTTACATTTTCAACTTTCTTTAGTGTGTAATGTTGATGTTGGAGCAAAAAGGTCTGCAAAGTTACACAGCACAAAGTCACTTCAAAGGGAGTTATTCTCCTTATCAGTAAGCACTGTTTCTTATGGAAGCTTATTTCTGCCATGAAATAAAAAATTAAAAAGGTAATTGCAACTTTTTATCTCATAATTCTGACTTTTTTTTCTCAGAATTGCGAGTTATAAAGTCACAATTGCGTGTTATAAAGTCAGAATTGCGTGATGCAAAGTCCGAATTACGTGATATAAAGTCAGAATTACGTGTTATAAAGTCAGAATTGTGAGTTATGAAGTCAGAATTGTGTGATATAAAGTCAGAATTACGTGATATAAAGTCAGAATTGTGAGTTATAAAGTCAGAATTACGGGATATAAAGTCAGAATTGTGGTGAGTTATAAAGTCAGAATTACGGGATATAAAGTCAGAATTGTGAGTTATAAAGTCAGAATTACGGGATATAAAGTCAGAATTGTGAGTTATAAAGTAAGAATTGCATGATATAAAGTCAGAATTGTGTGATATAAAGTCAGAATTGCGAGTTATAAAGTCAGAATTGTGAGATATAAACTCGCAATTGCGTGTTACTTACAATGTCCAATTGTGAGGGGAAAAAGACTGACATTTTTTCTCAGAATTGCAAGTTTATATCTCACAATTCTGACTTTACTCGCAATTGCATGTTAGAAGGTCAGCATGTTAAGTCAGAATTGCGAGATATAAATTCTGAGAAAAAAGTCAGAATTGCGAACTTATATCTGACTTTATAAGACGCAATTGCGAGTTTATATCACACAATTCTGACATTATAAGACGCAACTGTGAGTTTATTTCTCGCAATTCTGAGAAAAAAGTCAGAATTATGAGATAAAAAGTCAGAATTACCTTTTTTTATTTTTTATTTAGTGGCGGAAACAAGCTTCCATAGTTTCTGAACCTCCCGAAACGCCTCGACTGTAATTTTGAGTTGTCTTCCGGTAATGTACACATCACAATATTCCTCATTTAAATAATTCCTGCTCAAGCCATATGCAAAAAAAAAGGAGCGAGGCCTGGTTGAGTTGAGTTAGTATTGTGTTGAAAATTGCGGTTATGGTAAGGGCCGTGACATTTCCAAAACACATTCAAAGTGGTTGACCAATCGCAACACACCGGTCCAGTCAACCAGAGCACATTGTGCTTTTCGGAAGGAGGGGCTTCATAGAGACAGAAACTAAACAGAGTTTTACTGACAGACTGGAAAGTGAATTGCTGCAACAATGTAAAATATGTTAAAAAATTCAAGCATGAAAACTGATTCTAATAGACCCCAAAAACAAAATCAAGACTTTGTAAAAGGGCATAATATGTCCTCTTTAATGTCTCTGTGCAATATTTCACAAACAAGGAATGGCAAGTGCATGACAAGATTAATCGCTCCTTATATTGTCTTCCATTTTGTTTGCAGTTTTATTCTGAAGTTAAGATATCCATCTCGCTCTGTATCATTTACCTGACACTGCTCCTGTTTTTTTGTTTTTTTTAAGAAAAGCCAAAGCCAAAAGAAACTTGATTTATTGGTACTATGCAGCTCACGGTGTTGTGTGTGCGTGTTTTTCTTAGATATATTTATATCTTAGGGCAATCTTAAATGCGCTGATTAGAATGGCTGTCTTCATTGTTATTGTATCACAATTCAATATAAAAAGTAATTTAAAAGAGAGTGTCATGCTCTGCCTCTCATACTGATGATGTTATTCAGACTTTTAACCTACTATAACATTATGTCAGAACATACATCAATATACTTTTTGCAAATACCCTTTTTATGTAACTCTGCAGAAAAAGTTACAGTAAAACAAAGGCACATCCTAGTACCAGGCCGTCAGAGAATCCTGAGCCCTTTGATGACATCCGTTCAATGCCATGGACCCTCTAATATGATGAAATGAATATATTTAGCAGCACTATATTTTCATGTATTTAAACCTATTTATACTGTGTGGGAAAAAATGTGATATATTTAAAATTAAATAAAATAATTGGCTTTTATATTGCTACTGTATTAACGACAAAACAAACTATTAAAATAATATCTGGAAAATATTTACTTTGTATTAATATTAATACTTTTATTCAGCAAAGATGCATTCATTTGATCAAAAGTGATACTAAAAACATTTATAATGTTACAAAAGATTTCTATTTCAACTAAATGCTGTCATCAAAGAATCCTGATTAAAATAGTTTCAACAAAAATATAAAGCAGCACAACTGTTTTCAACATTGATAATAATAAGAAATGTTTCTTGAGCAGCAAATAAGCATATTAAAATGATTTCTGAAGGATCATGTGATACTGAAGACTGGAGTAATGATGCTGAAAATTCAGCTTTTCCATCACAGAAATAAATTACATTTTAATATATATTAAAATGGAAAAGTTATTTTAAATTGTAATAATATTTCACAGTATCACTTTTTTACTGTATTTTGATCAAATAAATGCTGCCTGGGTAAGCATAAGAGACTTCTTTTAAAAATGTAAAAGATTTTGAACGGTAGTGTATGTATTTTATATATCATTTTGGGGTTTTCTCTCTCTCTAATTTTCTGTGAACCCCCATAACACTCCCTTGCAACCCATGGGGGTCCCAGGACAGTTTGAAAAGCCCTAGTAAAACCTATACTTTGTGTTCATGTAAAATATTATCTACTAAAATGTGTTATTTGTTCCCTAAGCTAAGATAAACAATGACACCATGAAACTGTGACACAGCACATCTATGCTTCTCATGCCCAGCAGGGATAATTATCAGATGTACAACTGTTTTTAACAATAATTTGATCTGTTCTTCTGTATCTGATTGTGTTTTCCCCTCCTAGGCTGTCCTCAGTGATAGCAAGTCTGAGGCCACTGTAGTGCAACATTTACAGCTAAACATTAATCTGATTGGATTACCCTAAAGACATAGTGGACTCTTATGGACTCAGACACTACTCAAGAATTCCTGGCTACATGATGTAAATTGTTTTCTAACTTGAAAACTATGTATTAAACAGATGCGATGTAACTGTAGTTTTTTAAATGTGTCAACCATTCAATGTAGACATGTATTTGTGTTTGTTTTGAAATTCTGTACTCATTTCACTGTTAAAGTATGACAAATCAATGTGCTTTTGACATTAAATGTAGACGTTCTTTAATTAAACAACAGCTTTTTATTAGTACACACAGGCTCTTTTGGTTTCGTTTTATAACCAAAGATGACTTTTCTTCAAAGAAAATGCCTTGGCATAGTATTTATAAACCTTTAATGAAATGATTAAACATTTTTAATTCTCTATTCCCTTGCATTTCAGTGCCTGACCTGTTATGATTGAAGTTAAAAGGTAAAAGCAAAGAGTTTTCATGGTGCTCCAGATGCATATCTGCTGCCTTGAGTCTTTCAATAATACATGCAGTGCTTAAAACAGGGTTATTTTGGTAAAAGTAAGCTAAGAACCAGGAAGTACATTCCTCCATGGGGAAAGCTGTTTTCATGCAATGTATGTGATTCATATGTGTCTTTTGGAGAGCTTATTTTGTCCTGCCTATCAGCCATTTGTTTCTGATGGATGTTTGCTGTTTTGTAAATTTCATCAGTACTCACTGGTTTACTGGAGAACAGACACTGTGACAGGCTGAATGCGATTCATCTCAGTCAGCCCCAGACCATATCATGACATGACTTTTCTTATGACCAGTCACATGCGTTAATAATTTCCTAAGACATTTGAATGCATTAGGACATGTTTTACTTTTATCTTGGATGTTTCATGACAGACTTCTTTCTAGGGTTCTTTGACACATTTTCCTCCCCTAGAAGAAAGGCCTCTATATAAAAGCTAAGGTAGGCAGTGTTTTTCATAAACACTTTTTGTTATACTGGTTGAAACTCTCATCACATCCTTATAGTAATCTATAATAGAACTGGTCTAAATATTATAACATGTACATCTTCTGTGACTGTGGAAGTCTCAGGACCAAAAAATGTTTGTATAAATGATAGGATGTCTTGAGGGGTACATATCATGAAAATCTGACTTTTTCCATGTATAAGTGCTATAATCAGGTCCCCGGTGCATCTACCAACCCAGAAAACATGAAAAAGGACAACCCAGTAACTTTGTTTTGGTAAGCCTTTCTCTGTAAGCATGTGAAAAAAAAAAAAACAGATTTCGCTCCCCTAGTGACGTAGGAAGGGGATCTTATTATAATACCACCCCTTAATCTACACGTTTCCACCCACGGTGCCTCCATTTTGTTTTCGCAAGCGACAACAGTGTACCAGTTCTAACGTCATGGCAAAAGTTTGAGCAAAGCATGCTGATAGTTCTGTCGTTGGCTGCACAGAGAAGAGGAAGAGTTGTTGTAGTAGAGTGTTGTTGCCATGCCGTCATTTTACACCGGACTGCTTCACAAACAAGGGTCAAATTAACATTGGATTTGCACAAAAGATTAACATGACGGCACATGCTAGTTGATGAGTTGAATCAATTCCACAGCAACTACATACATTTATCCACTACCCACTGCCCTCTTTTGGAAAGTCGGCAAGGAGCAGCAGTTCATTTGCATTTAAAGGGACACACAAAAAATGGCATGTTTTTGTACACACCCAAATGGGGCAAATTTGACAAGCTATAATAAATGATCTGTGGGGTATTTTGAGCTGAAACTTCACAGACACATTCTGGGAACACCAGAGACTTATATTACATATTGTGAAAAGGAGCATAATAGGTCCCCTTTAAGCCCAAAGTATACTTCACTTTTTACGCGTACTCGAGGGTCAGTGTACAGTGCGCGTGACACAAATTTCATCATCAGAAGAGTACGCGCATACTGTACCCGCATTGCCAGATTTTTATTACTTTGTACGCTCAGGTCTCACATAGGCATTTCATTTTTTTGCAGTAATTAGTTTATCCACAAGGTGGCAACCATGCACTGGGGGCGTCGATTCACAAGGTAGTCAAAGAAAAACTGCATAGAACAGAACGAAACGCATGCAAGCTACAGCGAGGATGGAGGCCTACATAGACGAGTGATTGTGCGAAGAGGTTGAACTCTAGCAAGAAAGAATGCAAAGATGTTTACATGGAATGTAACTCGTGGCGAGAGATTGCTCAAAACGCGCATGCGTCGAACGCCTGTAGAGTCGAATTAAGTTTACCCAGGGCTTTACCTGTCAATGTATGTATTTCCATACCTCCGCGCACCCTGCTGGTCGCTCAGACATCACACGTCATCATTGTGTTCCATGAGGCTTTATGGGAAGTTAGACAAACAGCAGCCACCTTTTACAGTTCCTCCTGAACCAAAACGACGAGCTTATGCTGCGTTCATGCCATGTCGTGATTTCCGTAGTAAAGAGATGGCAAACTGTGACATTCTTCTCGGAGGTAATCAAGTTATACTCAAATTTATGAGTTTCTATGACTATCAACGCCGAAATGAATCTGCAGCAGTCAGGTGGTAAAAGTCATAGATCTTTAAGTTGTTAATGTTTATTATTTTTGTAATTTTACGTGCTTTGAGACATGGGTAATTTAACGCTGTTTCATGCGACGCTTTGCAGACTCTGCTCTGGCTGTGCGCGTTCATGTGTTTTGGAGGAGGCATGGTTTTGGAAAGCGCTATGAAGGGAGGGTGGGATCTTATGCTTTCAAAGCTAGCTTGCTATTATTTCTAGAGTCTCCGAAATGTCCTACCCTAGCTTTAATAGTTTGTCTGAACTTTTTTACCCTTTAGCAGAAATCTGAGTCTGAGACATCAGTTGGTTCTAGACAACAAACTGTCAGACAAAAATCAGAATGAACTTTTCATCACCCTTGTTTTAGAAACTACCTTTTCACAGGTTCTGCTGGGACAGGTTTCCCTGCAGGTTGCTCAATCATGCATGTGGTCTGAGTGAACCATTACCACACTGTCACTCACTGCACGTAGAGCCCTTGTCCTGTTCTCAGGGAGCAGAGACACCATTCAACATTAATAAAATAACTTCTGCTTTTAGAAAAACACTCTCACACTAAGATGTTTTGCCTAGCCGTAAGAGTTTGACCATAACCCTGTCTGCTTGAAGATCTGAATCACGTCCGCATGCTAAATACAGGTTCAGAGTAGGGCTGGACTGGATCAATTCTTAATGGGCATGGAAATGTGTCAGAAGGGGACCTCCTCTCCTCTGTATGGAGGGGGTCGTTGTGTCAACTGCGTGTGCTCTGTTGTGAAATGTAGTGTTGTGGACATCTATCCCTGCCTCTTTGTTAATGTTGAATTAATGATTTTCCCCTCTCACCCCATCAAAAGAAGATGATGGAAATGGCTTCGACTAACCCTGAATAATCAATTATATTAATGCAGGCCTGTGCTGGATATGAAGAGCATTTCTTTAAAAGGACGTAATCATCTAGCCTCAAGCACCACTGTCGTTCTGTGTTTATGTGTGCGTGTTTACAAAATTGTCCCCAGAAGTTGGCTAAATCTGACAGTGTCCTTTTGGGGACATCTGGGGATGTTCTCGTTTGGAAAAACAATTCATATATGGAATAGTGTTTTTTAAGAATGTAAAAAGATTTCTCATAGGGTTTAGGGTTTTTGTGGTCATTATTATTAACTTTATACAAAAACAACAGATATCTATGGTATGTTCTCATTTAAATAAACATTTGTTTGCTATAGTTTGTGGTCTCTTATTATGTTATTTGATAAAAAAATTTAAAATAATATTACAATTTAAAATAGCTGTTTTCTATTTTAATGTACTTTAAAATGTAATTTATTCCTGTGATGCAAAGCTGAATTTTCAGCATCATTACTCCAGTCTTCAGTGTCACATTATCCTTCAAAAATCATTCTAAAATGCTGATTTGAAGAAATTTTTCTTATAATTAAAACTGAAAACAGTTGTGCTGCTTAATATTTTTTCTGGAAACCGTTGCTACATTTTCTCACGATGTTTTTGATTAATAGAAAGTTCAAAAGAACAGCATTTATTGTAATAGAATCTTTCATAACATTATAATTATCTTTACTTTTGCAGTTGATCAATTTAATGCATATTTACTTAATAAAAATATTCATTTCTTTCAAAAAAAAAATCTTACTGTCCTCAAACTTTTGAATGGTAGAGAAAATCTGACTAAACTTATTTGGAAAAACAATTCAGTAATAAAATATTGTCAATAATGTCTAAAAATGTACATTTATGGGTTAGTCTGCTGTCATTATAATCAGATTTATGCAAAAACAACAGAAGTATCAACAAGTTGAGTACTGACTATTTGAAAGCCAGCTTTAAATCAAACAAAGCTTTGAATATACTGATATCAACAGGTCTGATATAGAGTTATGGTTACGGTTTAACAAATATCATCACATTCATATAAAAACAGGTGTGTGTTATGTTTACTGGTTTGACCTACATTACACACTACATTATATTGTAGTGTGTATTCAGGTTTCAGGTCACAGCCCTATATATAAGGACTTATACTATGGGGCAGTTGAATGCTCGAATCTGATTGGTTGACCAACGTTCTAAGGTGTGCAATTATTTTCAGGGAAACGCACAGCTAAAGTAGTTCTAGCAGGTCTTGACCGCATTACAGTTCCATCCCTGACAGCAACGTAGTGTCGGCCCAGATCTGGCCCACATCTGGTCCGCGTGTAATCCACATGTACCAGATGTGGGCCGGATCTGGGCCACACTATGTTGCTGTCTGGGATTTCACTTCGCCAAATGTTTTCAGTTATGTCAATAGGTCCTTACAGCCTAAAACCGCAAAAGAAAGAAAACCCACAATGACACCGACTAAGCAAATAAATATAGTAAACAATAGGATGAAAACGACAAATTATTGTAATGGTTTTTGCCACAAAATACGTTTTATTGTGTCCTCTCGCGCTCTCTCTCTTTCAAACGTACACACATTATGGACACACACCTATGACACACACTCGCACAGAAACATTTTGTCAGCGCGGCTCTGACGAATTAAACAGTAAAATAGTTTAGCAACTTGACTTATGACTCACCAGCGAGGTAATAACTCCGTGGTTCTTGAGGTAGATAAACTTATAGGCTAGTTTCGCTATTAGTAGAGACGCACAGACTCAGGTAGGCTAATTCACATATGCTCATTCTCTCTCTCTCTCTCTCTCTCTCTCTCTCAACTGCGTTAATAACTGTATTAACGGTATTATTCTTCTATCAAGGCTCAAGCCTCCATTACTAGTTATGAAATGACATTTTGGAATTAGCAATGGCTTGGGATGAGATGCGTAAGAAATTAGTCCCACACACAAGAGTGTTTTAAGGACAAAAACCTGACAAATATCTTGAAATACAACATTGGACCAGTGTCTTGTGGTGTAGTAACCATAGTATAAGCAGAATAATTGACTCCAGGCCGTTGAATTCTTAGAAAATAATGTACACCCGAGGTGTAACGGCCATGACGCGATTACCACCTCGGGTGTGAATTATTTTCGAAGAATTCAACGACCCGTCGTCAATTATTCCTTACGATGTCCTCATAATTCAGATCGCTAAATAATAAACAGTTGTTTATGAAAATTATAAAAAATCAGAAAGTTTTCTGTGATAGTTAGGTTTAGGGATAGGGGCTAGAAAATGTCATGAGCTCAGTATAAAAATCATTACACCTATTGAATGTCCTCACAATGATGTTTATCAACGTGTGTGTGTGTGTGTTCTAATTTCACTGTTCATAACTGAAGAGATCCCATTACAGTGCAACAGCAAATACAATCAATACAAATCATGGCAGAAAAGTTCAATCCTCATGTGCATTTTCATAAGTTTCATACCTGCACATTCAAATGTCTTTGTCCTCAGAATGTCGTTATGAAGCCCAACAAGGCAATCAGGAACACAGACACGCTCATCGCACATCTTACCAACAATCTAAGAATGGATAGGCTCTGTCAAAACAACGTGAAGGAAAGATTAATCACACAGTGTATTTTGTAAGTCCAGTAAGGGAATGTGCCACCTGGTGGTCGGAAAGGTGACGCGCTATTTTCATTAAACTCCTCACCCAGTGACGCAAGTCTGCCGGTTTATGTGTTTTGTCACTGGTGCTGAAGAGTCCACTCCTTTCTTTCAGTTCTCTGACTAGAGGTGAGGAGACATTAACAGCCCTGTCGTCCTCGTCAGTGGCAACATTTCAACTACATTTCCTTTATTTCCTGAGCGCAGTTGTGAGGTGATGTGGAGTGTGCAGAGACTGATGAACGATCCTCGATATCAACTGTGTGACAACTATCTACACAAAACCAACCACACCGACGGAAAGATGCAGGTATGGACGTCTAGTCAGTTTTAATGTCTCTAAATGGCATTATAAAGTTACAGTTAAACGTTTAAGATGAGTCAGTAGGCTATAGTGTGTTGTATGACCGATGCGCTTAAATGTTCCCAAAATGAACAGAACTGATATTTGAGGTCGAAGAGTGAAGTATGATATGGATAAAATAGACCACTCGCTATGTTTGCTCTCTGTAAATGTTTTTCTTTAGGTTAATTAACTTATGTGGGTGGTATGGATATTACAGCTAATAGCTTTAGTGTTACAGCGCAGACACAGATTTAGTGTCTGCTTTGTGTCGCATCAGTATCTACGCCTCTTTTTCTCATTCTCAGCCTCATGTGAACTCCAAATGATTGCCTCAGTTATACTTTGTATCGTTAAACGTGAAGCTGAAGATGTGATTTTCGAGTGGATGTTAATAATGCTGCGAAGAGCACCTGTGCATTGCATCAACAGGCTCCACAGGGACTGTAGTTCAGATAATTGCATGGCTTTTTATAGACTATGCATTAATACGAGTTTAGATTAACAATTAATTATGTTTGTTCGTCTATAATTGAGTGTTTGACATTTTTGCTGTGCATCTTGTTTGATATATTTTTCCACTCATCTTTCTTCCTCCTACAATATTTTTTTCTTTATTCTTTGTTGGTTAACAGTTTTTTGTTTTTTTAACCCGCTTCAGAGCTTTGGTGCCTTTTTTTTTATGTTGTTTGGGTACAAGTTTTTACCTGTTGCAACAACCAGATTTTTNATTGAGTGTTTGACATTTTTGCTGTGCATCTTGTTTGATATATTTTTCCACTCATCTTTCTTCCTCCTACAATATTTTTTTCTTTATTCTTTGTTGGTTAACAGTTTTTTGTTTTTTTAACCCGCTTCAGAGCTTTGGTGCCTTTTTTTTGTTGTTGTTTGGGTACAAGTTTTTACCT
Organism: Anabarilius grahami; assembly: GCA_003731715.1. Taxonomy (NCBI): domain Eukaryota; kingdom Metazoa; phylum Chordata; class Actinopteri; order Cypriniformes; family Xenocyprididae; genus Anabarilius; species Anabarilius grahami. Next base: position 4,550,265 of record RJVU01057857.1, on the reverse strand, counting down.
GTTGCAACAACCAGATTTTTCAAAGTCAGAGCTTGGGTGTTTTCTCACTCCTCATGTTCGCTCTGGGTGGGTTTCTCTCGCTTGTGAGTGGGGAGCGTGAAATGAAAAACTCGGAGTGGAGCTGGAGCCGAGTGATTATTGCTTTTAATGGCTCCGATCCACTATATGGCTTCTTGTGGAACTACTTTAGGGGCCATTTACACTACACCGTTTTCAACTAAAATGGAAAACTTTTAATGCGTTTTGGTCATTCATTTACACGACAATTTGCGTTTTCAGACCACCAAAACGGCACTTTTGAAAGCGGGTTTCAAAGTGCAAGTTTTTGAAAAGACGTCTCCATGTAAACAACAAAAACGCAAATCTACGAAAACGATGACGTCATGCACATGCGCATTACATGTTCAGTCTATAGTGTTTTTTATCGCCATCTAATGGCCTGCCAGCAGAATACAGCGTTTTTAGCCATTTTAACGGATTTGTATGAATGGGGATCTTTTTGACAATGGTGTCGTCTGTACGCGGAAAACCCAAAGGCAAAACTTCTCTGTTTTAACCATATCGTTGTCGTGTAAACGTACCCAAAAACGCGAATCTGTGAAAACGATGACTTCATGCATATGCGCATTACATTTTCAGTCTATAGTGTTTCATCGCCATCTAATGGCCTGCCAGTAGAATACAGTGTTTTTAATCGTTTTCACAGATTTGTATGAATGGGGATTGTTTTGACAATGGTGTCGTCTGTGCGCGGAAAACCCAAAGGCAAAACTTCTCTGTTTTAACCATATCGTTGTCGTGTAAACGTACCCAAAAACGCGAATCTGTGAAAACGATGACTTCATGTACATGCGCATTACATGTTCAGTCTATAATGTTTCATCGCCATCTAATGGCCTGCCCATAGAATACAGTGTTTTTAATCGTTTTCACAGATTTGTATGAATGGGGTGTGTTTTGACAATGGTGTCGTCTGTACGCGGAAAACCCAAAGGCAAAACTTCTCTGTTTTAACCATATCGTTGTCGTGTAAACGTACCCAAAAACGCGAACCTGTGAAAACGATGACTTCATGTACATGAGCATTACATGTTCAGTCTATAATGTTTCATCGCCATCTAATGGCCTGCCAGTAGAATACAGCGTTTTTAGTCGTTTTCACGGATTTGTATGAATGGGGATTGTATTGACAATGGTGTCGTCTGTACGCGGAAAACTCAAAGGAAAAACCTCTCAGTTTTAAGCATATCGTTGTCATGTAAACGTACCCTTAATTGGCAACGAAGAAATATACAAATTAACTGGGCGATTTTTGTCTGAAACATACGTTAATTGATATTAATTACATTGTTGAAGTGTATAATTGTAGAACTGTTGTATAATGGAAATGTAGCATCAGATGAATTTCTGTGGTCCAGTCTGGCAGTTATTTCACTGTTCTAAATGTATTTATGTTATAGATATTATTGTCAAGGGTTCATCTGTGCATATGCTGCTCTTTACAAATTGCTTTGACCTCATGAGGCTTATGTCATAACTGTATCTTCCAGTGAAAACAGCAGACTTCTCTCTGAAAATGTATGCAGGATTTCTCCACTCCACCCCTGCAAGCTTGTGTTTATCTGCCTCCATTTTTGACCAATGGTTATAATTCCCACCCAACATTTTTTTTCTCGATCCTTCACAGTCGGATGTACGTGACAGTATGGAAGAAAAGAACTGTCGACACTTCCGTTTCATTGCAATTCATTGTGATTACCTGCAGCCTTGTGCTTACAGCATAATCACAGCCATGCTGATATTTAGGACAACAGCAATCTTGGTCATGTGATATTGCTTAAATATTTTTTCCACAGAGACCTTTTTCTCCCTTCTAAAATCTATTTCTCGATTAACCTCTTCGTGTTGTTTAACAGATTCAATTGAAGTGAATTGATTGCGCTTAGCTGGACGGAGAATAGAGGAGTTATTGAAGTGCTTGTGACTCAAGTTCCCTTGAGGCAATTTACTTTCGTGTCCATCACCCCCGTGAAAATTGATGCGTGGAGGTGCGATTGGAAGATTGCTGTCGCTATGTGTGATTACACCCAAGGCAGTCAGACTTCACACATTTCCAGCATGGAAAAGTTGTATAGTTCTTCAAAAAAAAAGAAAAAAATAGAAGAAGAAGAAAGAAACAATTTAATTAATTATATTCATTTTGGTTATTTCCTGTTTAAGCACAGTAAGGCAATATTCTGTACTCTGTAAAATAATAGCCTACAGTTTACTCTATAAAAGTATGGCAACAAATGACATACTATATTTAGAATTCAGATCAGCTCCTTAAATGTGAATAATTCTGCAAATTTATTGAGTGAAGCAAACATCATACTTATTTATAGTAATTATAACCTTTATACTGTGCTTATATTGTAGATCTCATTTTTCTATGTGTTTGGTGTCTACATCACATGGACACTCACCACACAAACACTCATGAAATAAAAAGCATTAATTTAATACTTTAAAATACTCAAAGACCTCAACACTTGGTTCGTGAAACATGACAAGGGTAACTCAACTAATTGTTCATATTGGAACAAATACATTCTGGCAAGAAGTTACTAAACATGTCAATAAAATCAACAACAACAGAAATTAAGACAGTCACACAATATTTGTTTATACTCTAGTGCATACTGGGAGGAGAACAGATGTTCTGAACTACAAAACTATTGCTGGAAACCAGATTGTGAGCAAAAGTAACATTTAGACAGGCAATGATTGTAAATTCAAGACGGATTATTCACATTATTTTGGATTGTCAATTTTTTTGCAAATTATACTTAGTAGTTGTTAGTAAAAGAAATGTAGATTTTATTTCAAATGCCTTTATATTATGTTCAACTGTGGTTAAATAAATCAATAAATAAAATAAAAAAACAAGTCCCCCTGTGGTGAAAATCAAGTTTTTAATGTTGTTTATATGTCTATATGTCTATGTTAATATTCTTTAAGACAACCATGTGCAAATTCACAAGTCAACACCATTGCTGGGTATTTTCAGAGGGGAACATGGTTTGTGTAACATTAGCAACACATTATTATCAGCTGTTTGATAATGTAGTCAAGCAAAAGGCTAATCACATTAATTACCGTTATGTGTCCGACGTTGTAAAAAGCGATACCATTGTGCAGCGTTTGCCTCAGTAAGATGACCGAGTGGATCTCTGAGCTTGTGCGAGTGAGTGAAGGCGGGGCTAATTAGCATATTCATAGATCCGTGTATACTAAATGAAGCAAGGGTGTAGAGTTACATTCAAACTATTTTAAGGCATGAAGAAAAAATTTTCACAGGAAAAAAAGTTTAAATATGTAATTTTGGTGCTCAAAGATTAGTTTTAAGGGATAAAATTATTTATTACGGGGGAGCTTTAAATATAGTTTACGTATTATAAATTTTCATGAAATCTACAGAAGCACAGAATCAATTTCACAGCCTGAACGATTAACTCGACTGAAGAATCAGTGTTGTAGGTCACTGTTTCTAGTGTTAGACTCCTTAAGAGAACTGATGTTGGGTATTTGATGTAATCAACTTCTCTTGACTGACATTACATTGTACACCCCTGTCCATGGTGCTGAAACCTGTAGTTTGTTTCTTTTACAGATGTGATGCCACTTCTGCTGTAATAGACTCTACCTGCGATTTGAGGATTGTAATGTGAGTCCAGGTGCAGTACTTTAATTTTATGCTGGTGGAGAGGAGTGAGATGCTTCACTCGGCTGCCATGACAACAGGACTTTTCTTTGTTACTTGGCTCTTGTATACAAGCGCACGAGGCAATCCCATTGTGTCGGTGCCGGAGGGTGGGGAGAAAGAGCGTTTGGAGCGTGTTCTGACCCAGGCCAAGGATGGTGCTCTGAGCCCTGGTGCAAGGCAGCGTTTGGAGGAGCTGAGTAATCTTGAATTGGAGGGGATCAAGGGCGTGAACAGATCTAGTGTTAGCAGGACCCGACCTAACTCGAGCCCCTTGAGACGAGGGTCCAAACTGCAGGGTAAGACCCTTGAAGCCTGGGGTGTGCAAGAATCACTCAAGCAAACTGAAGAGACTCTTACAGAAGAGGCCAACGTCTCCCTTGATGCGACTGATGAGTACGCATATCCTGATTACAGGGGTAAAGGCTGCATGGACGAGACAGGGTTTGTGTTTGCCATCGGGGAGAAATTCACCCCAGGACCCTCCACCTGCCCCTGCTTGTGCACAGATGAAGGTCCTCTGTGCGCCCAACCAGAGTGTCCAAAACTTCATCCGCGTTGCCTGCGTGTTGACACCAGCCAGTGCTGCCCACAGTGCAAAGAGAAGAAAAACTACTGTGAGTTTCGAGGAAAGGTCTACTCATCTCTGGAGGAGTTTAAGGTTAGAGCAGCACATTACATGATTCATTATCTATTCCAGATGCCATCTTTAAAGTATTAGTTCACTTCAGAATTAAAATTTCCTGATAATTTACTCACACCCATGTCATCCAAGATGCTTATATCTTTCTTCAGTCAAAAAGAAATTAAGGTCATCGAGGAAAACATTCCAGGATTTTTCTCCATATAGTGGACTTCAGTGGGGTTCACTGGGTTGAAGGTCCGAATTGCAGCTTAAATGCAACTTCAAAGGGCTCTACACAATCCCAGACGAGGAATAAGGGTCTTATCTAGTGAAACGATCAGTCATTTTCTAAAAAAAAATAACAAATTATATACTTTTTAATCACAAATGCTCTTCTTTCACTGCTCTGCGATGCGCCACGCATTACATAATCACGTTGGAAAGGTCATGCGTGACATAAACGGAAGTACCGAGCAAGTGTTTAAAAAGCAAACATGCGAAGATTAAGTCAAACAGCCTTTACAAAAAAACGTAAAACAACTATGTCGGATGATTTTGAAGTTGCAGTACTTCTGCCTACGTCACGTGTGACCATTCCAATGTGATTACGTAATGTGTGGCGCATCGCACAGCTAGTGCAAGATGAACATTTGTGGTTAAAAAGCATATCATTTGTTTTTTATTAGATAAGACCCTTATTCCTCGGCTGGGATCGCGTAGAGCCCTATGAAGCTGCATTTAAACTGAAATTTGGACCTTCAACCCGTTGGTAGTCGTTGAAGTCCACTATATAGGAAAAATCCTGAAATGTTTTCCTCAGAAACCATAATTTCTTTTTGACTAAAGAAAGAGAGACATAAACATAATTTGGATGACATGGGGGTGAGTAAATGATCAGGGAATGTGAATTCTGAAGTTAACTAATCCTTTAACTAGGTTTATTCTTCTCTTTTATCTGTATTCAACAGTGCCAGGAGTGCTAGAGTGACCTTTATTTTATGGCAGACTATGTGAAGACTTTAAGTTTAGATCTTTACCCCTATGAATCCCTGTTCATTATTGAGTGGGATTGAATTTCTGTGGTCCAGTGGAGTTTTCTGTCCAGTTGAAGAAATCAAATGTGTGCACATCATGTCTTGATTATGTATTGATTCCAGCAGGCCAAAAATGAGATTTCAAAATTGCACATTTTTAATCCATCACTCTTCCTCAGCCTGAGCCTTTCCCCTGGGAAGAGGCTCGCAATAAAATAAAATGTTTTTTCCTGCATTTTATGCTGTGAAAGTGTGAAGAGTTCAATTATTATGCGAAACTAATGGTGACTTATCTTGCTTAGGCTGTGTTATGAAAGAGAAGAAGACAGGCATTTTTTCTGTAAGGCCCTATTATGATGCTCTCTAATTTCGCCTTTAGTGAAAAACGCTTGTCATCAGTTTCAGAGTTAGCAGCAGGTGCACAAATGATTCTTTTTGAACTGCATGTCTCACCTCACAGTGTAGCCAAAGCCATTAGCTGCTTCTACAGCTTATGCTCTTGATTCAATTTTCATTGGTTCCTCCTCCTGTGACATTGGAGTCCTTATCCAAAGCACCTGAGCTTTATGTTAAGTAAGCAGTGAGATTTATTAATGCAGAAGTCAGCATAAGTGCTTTTCACAAAGAGTGGTAATGACCAAGCACTGAATTTATTGGTTCTGCTCAGCTGTACCTAATGCATATGCAGAATGCAAAGGAAACAATTAAACCCTCGACAGAACGAAATGAGTCCGGTATCATATCTGTTTAGTCCCACAATGTGGGTTTCTCAGGGGGAGCTGCTGAACGAATCCTTACTTGCCACTGTTGAACTTTTCAATTTTAGAAACCCCTTGTGAATTTTTATTTTCCATCACAATTGGAGGTGACACATTGTCCTCTGTTTGATTTGATAAAGATTGTCTCAGGAGATACTGTGTGCAGAAGGTTCTTTTCACAGAAATGCTAATGCCAGAAAAGTCCTTTGTACTTTATGCTTGGTAGCAGAGAAGAAGCAGTGAGCAAAACTGATCGGTTTGTTCATATATACTGTATGTGATTTCTGGGACATCTGTAGAGTCACATGAATGCTTCAGAAATCCACTGTGTGACAAGACTCTGAATTTATCACATGAATACAGTTCGGTTTAGCTTCATAAAAATGCATATGAGCACTTATATAAATTCGCTAGTTTAATTTGGCTTTTAACAATCTCCAAAAGTGTATACACATGAATCACAGCAGAATTATAGCATTTCTCTGTTCCATCCCTGATGGAAATGACATTTAAAACATTTGTAGAATAAAATGACAAACTCTTTCTCTTACTAAGGCTAATTTTATGGCTTGCTTTTTATGTAAATATAAGTAAATACAGACAATTAAAATACTTCCACAATTTTTGCATACTTTGACAAAATACAACTTGACTGAAAATTACGCACAGTAAAGATATTATGTTTATTATGATATTTACCTGGATTTTGTACGTTTTTTTTTCACACATTGAAAGTTATTTTATCTTAAAGCTGCTGTCCGTAATTTTTTTTGCTTAAAAATGATCCAAAATCAATTTCTGAGCAAGTACATAACCAGCCAGTGTTCAAAACTACCTCCTTACCTTAGCCCGATTTACAACAGTAAGCTTGTAATAATGTTTTCTAATTGGAGTGGCACTGGTAGGTTTCCGGGGGAAATTCGAGCATGACTCCGTTCGTCTTTGCATCATTATGTCACGTCTGTTTATATGAAGAAGGAGTCCCAGCTAGTAGGCTATATGGCATGTGAGGATGCTGCAGGTGGCGGATCATTAATAGCCTTTAATCACAGCAGCTGGAATAATTAAATTTATCATTTTGATGGCGGATTGTAATCCAGAAATGTCCAAATGACAATCATTAGTGACTACTGGAGATTCACCCATAGTCAAAAGATTTCGGACTGAGGAGGGGCTACAGAAATTTAAATCTACAGGTAACGCTAATGCACATACAGAATGGCTAATACACATAGTATAACAATAATAATAATTTGCACGGTTTGACATGATCTGAGCTAAGCGATCGTTAGATTTAATCACCATTGGTAGCACGATTTATTGTAATGCTTTTTTCTCAGTTGGTCATAACAAAAGTGGCAGACATGTTACTTACTTGTTCAGATGACATTTTCTGGTGAAAATTCTTATTTTGGTCATACTTCCAAGATGTAGAATCTGTGATTCCGAAGTACAGTATCCACACCGGTGCGGAGACTGACAGCAAACATTAGATGCATCCGCGCTGAGGAGCCGTGCCAATGCACAACCCATGTAAAGATGATAATTCCACAAATAACTGCAATTGCAAGTTTCATACAGAGATGGCGACAAAGAGGCAAAACTTCCGGACTGCAGCTTTAAGCATAATAATGTTATGTCATTGGGTAAAACAATTTATTGTTTGTGATGGAAAAGACTCTACAACTGATGGACAATCATAATGGTCATAAAGAATTATGTAAATCATTGGTAGCATTAGTTACCATTAGTTAATACATTTGTTACAGAATTTATTATTTTTTGTTAACATACAACTGTTCATTGTTAGTTCGAGTTAGCTCAGATTCATTAAATAATATTGTTACACTGTATTTTAAGGTGTCTTTGTTACACTGTAATTATACATTTAAGTACTTAGTAATATTAAATAACTACATGTACTTACTATTGGGTTAGGATTAGGGTTTGGTTTGGTTTAAGGTTAGTTGCATGTAATTATGCATAATTTATAGTTATTACTATAGTAACTACATGTAACATATGTAACAATAACACTGTAAAATAAAGTGTTACCAATAATATTATACTACAGGGCTGTTGAATGCTTGAGTCTGATTGGTTGACAAACGTCCTAAGGTGTGTGTAAAAACGCACAGCTAAAGTAGTTCCAGTCAGGTCTTGACGCATTACATGTCCATATCACTTTGTGAAATGATTTCAGTTACAGCCTAAAACAGCACAAGAACCAAAACCCTCAATGACACTGACCAAGCAAATAAATATAGTAAACAGTAGGTTAAAAACACCAAATCTGCTTTGTGTTATTTGCATTATTTTCTAATAAGTCAACAGCCCGTCGTCAATTATTCCTTACTTAACAGATACAACTTTTAATAATGTATTAAATGTTATTATTAATGTAATTGTTGAAATTAACATTAATTAAGATGATTTTGAAGTATTTTTCATTGTTAGCTCATGTTAACTAATGTCAACAAATGGAATTTTGTTGGAAAATGTTACTAAACATTTAAAAATAGAAACGGTTTATGTTTTAAACTTTTTTTTAGATGATCATAGCATTAATTTATTGAAAGTCTGTCTGAGACATGGTCAAAACAATAAAATCTATTTATAAAAGACATTTAAAAAATCCCAAACGTAAATGAATGCATGGTCAAAAAGTTTTCAAGACCATTTTAATGTGACCTTTTTCAAAAGTTTTAATAAAAATCAACCCTTGGGACATAAAAGTGCCTGTAGATGAAGAATCACTCAAAAAAAAAGTAGACAGGTATTGATATTCATCCATAATGAATGGGCTCGAGCATAAGGCATGACTCAAGAGTTCCCCATGGACATAAATATGGAAAGAAAGGAAGTGAGATGAGCGATGCCAGAGGTATTGCCAGAAGGAATTAGGTAAGCATTGTTAATATACTCCAAGATTGGCAGAAATATATGAGCATGCTCATCAATTAAATTGAACAATCAGTTCCCTCAAAGAAGCACACCACAAATCAGAGCTCTTGTTCTTCATGCTCTGATGATTGAACCTCATATCAATCCTAATAGTATTATGAATGCTGCAAAGGAGTGTTTTGTTTCTTGTCTGGTTATGTTTCTAGGTGTCTCCGTGCGAGAAGTGCCGTTGTGAGCCCAGTGGAGAGGTTTTGTGTTCCGTGTCCGCTTGCCCACAGACAGAGTGTGTTGATCCGGAATATGAGCCTGACCAGTGCTGCCCGGTGTGTAAGAGCGGTAAGTGGTCGTGTTCTTCCAGCCTTTCTCTCTTTCTCTGTTTCTCCTCCTCATACCTTTCAAACCACCACCCCTGAACTGCAGAACCCCCGCTGTGTCCCCCAGGAGCGAGAGAGGTAGGTTCGAATCGCTTTTGTAAAATGACCACTGAGACTCCTGTCCACTACATCCAATTACCACTCCATGAAGAAAATTCACAGAAAGCATGCACAGAGCAGCAGATCTCACCACCTCTTGTATGCCTTACATGTGGATCCATCTCATTGTTCTATAATAGCCAGTTTACCATCAGTGAGGTGATGCAAACCCAAAGATATTATATTTGTCTGAAGGCCTTTGTTTAAGATAGTTGCCGAGATGCATTATTCAGATAGCAGTAGCACTAATGAACCTGCAAAGTGGGTCTGCTTGTTTCCGGGAGGTGAGGTGATTAGCACAGGCAGGTGTTTCTTTTGCAGTCTGCTTTCTCCAGCCCTAGGGCACAGATGATTAAACTTTTACGCATGTTTTTTCCCTCCATTTTGCTGGAAATATAGAAGTATAAGGTACATAAATGTACTCCCTTGTCAAAGCGCCCACCGAAAGAAGTATTTTCAAAGCCACTCTACATGAAAAGCTCCCTTTGCATGGCAGCCTTTTTTTGCTCTGTTACAAAACCTAGTGAGCTGCCTTCAGGAGCAGCATTTTAAGAGATACTGGAAGTGCTCCCGACAAGACTGCTGTTCCACAAGGAATCTAAGATACCTTCTTTTGGCCAAATTTTTAGGCAGTGTATTTAAAAGCCTTTCTTAATTTAGGTCAGTGTAAATTTATATTACCGTTCAAAGTTTGGGGTTGGTACGATTCTTAAAATGTTTAAAATGCTCCCACTCCGTTCTTGGCCACTATAGAGGTTGCGTAGAAGCTCTGACTATATACTAGAGGTAATGGTCTAACGAAATCCAAATGTTGGAATTTTTTTTACTGTAGTACCTTTTTTTTATATATACTTTTCAAGTGCAAAAATATCCTTAGTCCTCCATGGTTTATAAAGGTTGTGAATGGGGGGGGCGCACGATTTGAAGTAAAAAATAATGCATCCATCCATAAAAAAAGTAATCCATATGGCTCCAGTGGGTTAATAAAGACCTTCTGAAGCGAAGCCATGTGTTTTTGTTAGAAAAATATCCATATTTAAAACTTGATAAATTCAAAAAATAGCTTCTGTCGGACAGCCATACGCACACTGCGCAAGTCGTACGCACACTGCCCAAATAAACTATTATAAACCTTGGAGTACTACGGATATTTTTAAATATGTCTGATTGTGTTTGTCTGAAAGAAGATAGTCATATACATCCTAGGTGTATGAGGGTGAGTAAATCATGGGATCATTTTCATTTTTGGGTGAACTATCCCTTTAAAGTGTCATTTAAAAAGCCAGTAAAACCTGTTTAAAATTTAGATTTTGTTAGACCATTACCTCTAGTACAAAGCCCAAATTTTAGATTTAAAGCATCCTTTACCTGGCTGAGAAACAGCACTGTGAAATGAATTCAGCAGTAATAAAAGTAGTAATTTTGTTAGTCCATTGCCACTCGTATCAAGCCTGCATGTTAACTTTAACACAATCTCTATTGGTGACTGAGAAATAGCCCGTGAAATGGGCTGATTGCGCAACAGATGGCTCTGAATGTATTGGTCCATATGGGAAATTCAAGGCTTCATAAAAAAATATTGGTACAGTAAAAAATTAGGGTTTCTTTAGTCCATTGCCACTAGTATAAAGCTTGCGTTTAGCTTTAATGCGAAATGGGCTGATTGTGCAACAGAACAATAATGTATTAATTGCCCCATAGGAACTTCAAGGGTTCATAAAAATATATTGAAAAGGTGAAAGGTGCCCCGAATACCCTAGCTACAGCCCTGTATATGCCCCATTTGTGTATATAGGACAATTTCCATTGTGGTGTTGCTTGATTTCGCTGTGTTTTTAACTTATGTTTGCTGTTTACATTTAGTTGAGTTGTACACTACTGGGCCACTGTACTTGAGGCTGCATTTATTTGATCAAAAATACAGTAAAGACTGAGCGGCAGCATTGGTTTTCAGCGTGAATGCTGCGAAAACCACACAAAACACATCTAAAATGGGAAAGAGCTTTGTGATTGACTGTACAAATTACAAATAGATTTGACAAGAAATCTGAGGTATATTTTTACAGACTGCCGAAAGCTACAGAAAGGAAAAGCAAATGGATTGCTGCAATTCACAGAAACAACTGGACTCCGGCCAGTGAAACGTGGATTTGCAGTTATCATTTTGTGTCAGTATGTTGAATTTTGAGGTAAAATTACACCCTATATATTGAATTGACAAGTCATCAATTAAATATTTACCATCTTATATTCTGCATAATTGGATGTTTTTAAATAAACGCTGACAAAATCTATACAAGTTTTAGGGTTGGAAGATTTGACGTTATACTGTATATAACATTGATATAAGTGATCACCCAAATTTAGACCTACCTATATTGTATTTATATAAAGCGTTCACAGGCAAATTTGCTTTATGTTTTTCTCCGGCGTCGAAATCAGGCACATATAAATGACAGGAAACACAATTCCTGGCTACATGTCAATATCCATGGATCACTGGATCTTTGGTAAGTTGAAAGGAACACTATATCGAGTCCAACCTTTAGTTAACTTCACTTTTTTGCAGTTTCCCCTATTAAATCCAGTTATGCAGCAGGCTCTTTTGCCATTCAGTCCGGCTGAGGGGGCGTGTTCCGGTGGCAAATCCTCTATACTTAATTATACTTAATGCTTTAACTAATGTTTATGTTATTGATCCTTTTGGTAAAGTACAGAAAAAATATAGTTAAAAAGGAAATATTTCATTATAGAATCATGCTGTTAGTATAGCAACATGTTAACATCAAACTCTATTGAAATCAATTGAAAGTTGAGTGAAGAATGCTATTCTATGATGCTGACTTGAAATGCTGCTGTTTATGTAGGCAGTAGATGGTGAGGCAACTCACTAGGATTCTGAACAGACCTTTTGTCTGCCTTGTGTGTGCCGTTGTTGTCTTTTTGGCCAGAGGAGTGTTTTTCAGGAGGGGGGAGGAAAGAAAAGCTGTGACCTCAGGTTAGTGTGTGAGTGTTCTGTGATTGGAACACATTACAATGTCTTGGGAGAAGTTTTCTGAATCAGTGTGGGTTATATAGAGCTGTTTGAGATGCTTTTAGACAGCATGTCCAAGACTGTTTCTTCTTGTGTACGCCTGGATCCTGATCTAATATGGCACCGGCAGCCACGCTGCCTCCTTCAGCAGAAAAGAAATGATGACTTGGTAAATGGATCTCTGACTCGGCTGCTAAACTCTCAGCGTAGTGTGGACAATGGGGGAGGGGTGATGTGGGCCAATTATTTTAAAGAGCACACATGTTTAAATGAATCATCTTGGCATTTGCTGAAATGCTGACAAGACTCCCTGATCAAATGTTGTTGTTTGGGTGTGAGATGGAATCCAGGGAACAAAAGCAGGCCAATTTCATCAAGTCGTGCCGTTGTGAATTCAAACAGTTTTACAAATGTATGTGCACACTCAAGCAGTCAAGCAGTATGGTTTTATGATGGATTGGAAACATTTTTGCTCAACGCACAAGATTACAGCCGCCTAGTGATTTCACGGCACGCCGTAATACTGCAACTCGGCTCGGCTCCATTGCGCTTGCCAGGTAGTCTGCAATTTGATTTCATCTCGGAATTGTTGCGATAGATAAAATCACTGTAATACTCTGTATGTGTTTCCTGTCTTGTGGGGGTGGATCACAGAGAGGTTTAAGTGCACAGAATGCAATTTCAACCAAGGGGGACAACCTGTAGGCAAAAACCTACACCCGGGCCCCGGATACCTTAGCTACAGCACCTCTGAGGCTTTTGCCTCAAATGACTGAGGTACAAAGACTCCATCGCAGATGCAGTCTATGAAGCAGATGCTCTGACCCCATGAGATTTGCACTCTTCAAAAGTAAGACTTCAAAGCGTTGTGCGGTGACACCGTAGGATGGGTGCCGGCTGTGACAGCTAGTTCTAACTTGGCTTCTGATGAGGATAATAATCACATACACAAACTTAGCGTTTGACAAGAGAACATCAAGGAGGTCCATTAGCATTTCTTAACAACTGACATTGGACCCCCCGGAAGTACATGATTTAAAAAAAAAAAAAAACTGGCCATAGGGCCAACCACATAGAGCTCAAATAGCCATGATTGATCACTCTGGAGCCAAAATTACATTATGGGAATTTTAATGAGCTGAGGGATCCACAAGAACACCAGGGTCGTGTGCCATTTAGAATTCCACAATTTGGATTCAATTTCAATTGATGTAGAAAACAGGATGCAGAATTGCAATTTGTATGTCAGAAAGAAGAATACAAATTAATTTATACAACTACGTTTTGACTAGAAAATAAAAGATTGTTTAGACCAGCTTTGAATGATGGCTTGTCAAAGCCTTTAGTTTTGAAAAAAAAAATCAAATTTGAAGGTTTGCCAACAAAAGGAGATGGATGAATGTTCAAAAGTTTGGGGGCAGCAAGATTTGTTTAATACCTTTATTCAGCAAGGATGCATTAAATTGATAAAAATTGACAGTTAAAACATTTAAAATGTCAGAAAAGATTTATGTTTCAAATAAATGCAGTTTTTTTTTTTTACTTTCTGTTATTCAGAGAATCCTGAAAAATATTATCATGGTTTCCACAACAACAACAAAAAAAATTAAGCAACTGTTTTCAACATTGAAAATAAAAATAAATGCACCAAATCAGCATATAATGATTTCTTAAGGATCATGTGACTTTGAAGACTGGAGAAATTGCAGAAAATGTAGCTTTGCCATCACAGGAATAAATTACATTTTACTGTTTTTACTGTAATTTTTATCAAATAAATGCAGCTTTGGTCAACATAAGAGACCACACATTTTTGGTAGATAGATAGACAGACAGACACAGATGATTGATTGATTGATTGATTGATTGATTGATTGATTGATTGATTTCTGTCTCTATATCTATCTCGATGAATTCACGCAGTCCTAAAACCTTCACTAACATCTATCCTAAACTGTGACGTCAAAGGCAACAGATGGATAAAAATCCATTTAACACTTTTGAGAGCCCTCCAAAAAAGAATCTGACTCTATAATGTACTGAAATACTAGTGCTATATATAAGTTTCTTTGCATAGCTAATTTCAAATGCCTTTAGCACGAATTAAAGGGTTAGATCACCTAAAAATGATAATTTTGTCATTAATTACTCACCCTCATGTCGTTCCACACCAGTAAGACCTTCATTCATCTTCGGAACACAAATTAAGATAGTTTTGGTAAAATCCAATGGCTCAGTGAGGTCTCCATTTCCAGCAAGATAATTTACACTTTCAGATTCCCAGAAAGCTACTAAAGACATATTTAAAACAGTTCAATGGTTCAACCTTAATGTTATAAAGCGACGAGAATACTTTTTGTGTGCCAAACCCCCCCAAAATAACGACTTTATTCAACAATATCTAGTGATGGGCGGTTTCAAAACACTGCTTAATGAAGCTTCAAAGCTTAAGGTTGAACCACTGTAGTCACATGAACTGTTTTAAATATGTCTTTAGTAGCTTTCTGGGCATCTGAAAGTGTTAATTATCTTGCTGGAAATGGAGGCCTCACTGAGCCATCGGATTTTACCAAAAATATCTTATTTTGTGTTCGGAAGATGAACAAAGGTCTTACGGGTGTGGAACGACATGAGGGTGAGTAATTAATGACAGAAGTTTCATTTTTGGGTGAACTAACCCTTTAATGTATCTACAAGAAGGAGCTAAAGGAGCCATGCTAACCAGCTACAACTTGACCCCTTGATCAATACAGAAACTTTCCAACTTTCTTTGCAAGTGACTTGTCCAATAAATCAGAAGGAGAATGATTATTTAATTGGTACCATTAAGAGTCAATTACCATCTGATTGACTGTGCCTTTGTATGAAAGACGGGCCTTTTGAGAAAAATGTGGTGTTCTAAGGGATGAAATGATAATGGCTGAAGAAGAAATGGGGGCTGTCGTCTTTTGGTTGGCAGACTTGACACTGAATGAGAAAGCAGTGAGGAGAATCGATTTCTAAATGGGTTGCAAGTATTTCTCTCATAATCATAATCTTGTGCTCAGTTCACGCTCACCACGCAATACACAGCAGGGGCTACAAAGCCTCCCCCTCCGACTGTTTTAGCTCAGGTCACAGAAACCACACAATTCAAAGGACGTGAATGCTTGTAATTTGTTCGGTCATTAGAACGCCTCATCATTGAGCTGATTCATCCGTGGCCAGCGTAAGCAGCTTGCAGAAAATGCAGTAAACACAGTGCAAGGCCATCTAAACTTCCAAGACCATGGAGCACATTTCATCCTGTTAGCCACAGTTTCATTAATTTTAAGTGGTTGTTAACACGGGAAAAGCACAAAGGGTTTAGAAATAGTCATGAGGGCTGATGTCTCTATTTGTTGCTCATGAAGAGCAGAGGTAAGCACCTCTTTCTTAGCTGCTGAATGAAGTATTATGTTCCTGTGCAGCGCGCTGCCTGGGTCTGTTGTTGGAGGAGTATGCTGGGAGACACTTGAGGAAGTGCCATGGGGGGAGATGAAAGTGAACGCTATTGCTAATATCCACCCCAGGCAGTTGTTCATGAATATCAAAGAACATCTGCGAGGCAGCAGCAATGTTGGGACTCAAAAAGAAGGGGAAAAAAACATTCGGATTCAGTCACAGCACTCTGCGTTCTTTTCACTCACTGAGGGACTGTCAGTAAATAAGAAACTTGGCATTGAGTGATTTTTTTTTTTGAGTGCTTTTTGCTGCTTTAAGATTCAGAAAGAAAGCTGCACCAATATCTCAAACTCCCAAAGATTCAAGACCTTCTTTTAGGAAAGAGTTACTGCTATCATTAAGAGTACTTGTGTCATAATAAACCCTTAGGCTGTGATGAAAACCCTGTAACATGGTCAACAAAAATGACCAGCCTTTTAAAAATTGCTTGTAAATCACTCGTTAACTTCAATGTCAACTTGTTCTCTTTCAATTAGGACAGTTTTTATATTTATTTTTGAAAATGATTGATCGTAGGCCTCATTGATCTGAGCTTATGCAACTTTTTTTTGACTGAAAAAGCAGCATTTGTGGATAATTTTGTCAATATTCAACAAAATATGGAAAAAATTTGCACTGTTTATCAAACTAGCGTGCCTTAAAGGGTTAGTTCACCCAAAAATGAAAATTCTGTCATTAATTATTCACTCTCATGTCGTTCTACACCCCTAAGACCTTCGTTCATCTTCGGAACACAAAATAAGATATTTTTGAGAAAATCTGATGGCTCAGTGAGGACAACGTTGACAGCAAGATAATTAACACTTTCAGATGCCCAGAAAGCTACTAAAGACAGTTCATGTGACTACAGTGGTTCAACCTTAATGTTATAAAGCAACGAGAATACTTTTTGTGTGCCTAAAAAACAAATTATTCAACAATATCTAGTGATGGGTGATTTCAAAACACTGCTTCATGAAGCTTCGAAGCTTTACGAATCTTTTGTTTCGAATCAGTGGTTCAGAGCGTGTATCAAACTGCCAAAGTCACATGATTTCAGTAAACGAGGCTTCGTTATGTCATAATAAAAGTTTTAAATACGTCTTTAGTAGCTTTCTGGGCAAGTGTTAATTATCTTGCTGGCAATGGAGGCCTCACTGAGCCATCAGATTTCCTCAAAAATATCTTAATTTGTGTTCCGAAGATGAACGAAGGTCTTACGGGTGTGGAACGACATGAGGGTGAGTAATTAATGATAGAATTTTCTTTTTTTTTTTAAACAAATATTTTTGGTGAAAAAGTGTATAAATCGGTCTCTTCCTTCCATGCACCGGCTCTGACTCGAAATATATTTCATTCACTGAAATATCTCCCTCTGAACTGTGTAACTGCTTTGCTTCCGGCAAAGATTAATGGAGCGAGTCGACAGTGAACTAGGATCGACACTGAACTAGTCATCATAGGTGCGTTCTACTTTATGTGCCCTGCGAAGTTGACTTCACAGGGTATTCCACCATCTTATGTGAGATTCCAATCTGAAGGAAGTGCACATGTTCAGTTTAAAGTGCACTGCAAATGGCTTGGGCAATAATGAAACATCGAGACATCACTTCACAGGAAGTGGAGATAGAAATTTACCCACCAGTCATTGTGCATCACTCCAGTTATGCTACAGTTACAATGCAACTATCATGATTAAGTTTAAATATGATAAAAGACGCATCTAATAACAGTTTAGCGCTTTCAAATATAAAAATAATTTTTATTAAATTAATATTACATTTATATGTGTGTATATATATATATATATATATATATATAAAATATACACACATGAATGTATTATATACATGTCATTTATATTACATTTATTTACATAAGAATATTATGGCCAGGGTTATTATCAGTAACTAAAACTATAACTAAAGTGAAAGAAAATAGAAAAATAGAATCTAATTTAAAATATAAACAAAATACTAAAATAACACTTGTTGGGTTTTTGCCGAATAACACTTGCCAAATTAACTAATTTTGTCAATTCAGAGAATGAATCTGACCAAATACTTTTTAGGGAACAGACTCAAAAGAGTGATTATTGTGGTGAATCAAAATCCCTACTAATAGCTTGCATGTGCTACAAACAGGAATAGATGCTTTTTATTTTCTCTGAAGACCTTTCTTTTTTGTCGACCTCCTCTCATGTGGGCCATCGCCTTGGCAACATGCAGGGAAACAAGCCCTCTTCTTGAAGGGCTCAGACACTGAGGTCGCTGCTAATCTGAGGAGGTTGCAATAAACATTTTGAGCATGAGCCGAAAGCCTTGAAAATCTGCGGTGCTGGGGGCAGAAAGGGATCACTTGCATTTTCAACCAAAAAAAAAAATGGAGGGAGAAATATTCATGGGGGCTTAAAAAAGGCCCCGGAAATCACTTTCAGGCCTCAGCTCATCTTAAATACTTATTTTTTCTCCCTCTGGAGAAATATATTCATGTTGCGCTGATGGTTTTATCCGTTTGTAATGGGGCTTGATTCTCTGTGATACTGAAGGAGAGAAGTAGAGGACAGTGATTTTATATGCATAGCACCCCCAGCTCTCTTTACATTCTTCTGAAAGACTATTTTTTCAGTCTTTTTATGCCCAGGAGATGCTTGAAAGTAGGAGAATAGGATTTGAAAAGCAAACTGTACGGATAGGAGTATGTTTTTAACAGATGTCTGAAGTCAAAATGCCATGTTTTTTTTATGTTAAATAGGGGTGGGCATATTTCGCAATATGAGAAATTTTATTTCACAATAACAACATATATCATAATATAGTTCAATTTGTTATTTCATTTTATTTTTGTCATTAAATATGAGAACAAAGAAGCAAATTACAAACAGTAGGACAAAGACAATATCACAAAGATACAAATTAAAAAATAGCTGCAAGCAGCAATTAACGGGGTTCAAGCGATTTAAGACCTTTAAGTGCAATTGTAAGATATTACAAATTATATAGTAAGCCTGTAAACACCTAAATCAAAGACCTTTAAAAATTACTTTTTTCCCCCCAATTTCAGCTAATCTACCATAAAAAACAAATAAAAAATTTGAAAACTGCACCGTGAATTCAGTCCAGACTAAAAAAGTCTGGCTTTTTTAAAATAATTTTTATAATAAACTGCATGGTGCAAAAAGTGCAAGGTGCATGTGAAATAAAGCTAGACAAGCTTAGGTAATTTACCATAGAAATTGTGTTTTGACACATTTTTAACAGTTATTGTGCCACCTATGGTAAGATCTCCATAAAAGTTTGCATGCTTGTTTACAATCACGTCAAATGTGCTCACCTAATTTCTTGAAGTTTTTGTTTAGGAATCATAGGCTTTTGTGTAGACTTGGCCACACCCATTGTAAATGACTCTGTTATTGCTATCCAAAGTGTAAAATTCAAAATGTTTGATAATTATTGACTTAGAAAGTTCAGGGAATTGTATTGCAATAGTTTTATTGAGGTTAAGTGAAAAAACCTTGTTCGCAAAAGTTTTTTTTCAAAAAATGTTATAAATATTCTCAAATATTTAACAAACGATTTGATTGACAGCAGTGGTTGTTCAGAATGAGGAGACAAAGTTGTTCAGAATGAGGAGATCTATCATTTGATATAAATATTGTGTATATGTGTGAAACCACGTGATTACAGAACTGTAAAATGCAGTGGCTCCCCCCAGTGGCTGATTTCTTTCGAATTTCACACAGACCTCTAGGGCCATGAGTCAAACAGGCCCAGTGAGTTTCGTTCCGATCGGCCTCCATTAACATTGTTTAACAGGTGCTCAAACTTCATTGGCCGACAGCGGCTGTTTTTCAAAATACATGAATGTCCTCATAGGCATTCACGACACATTAAACAAAGACAATGTATGGCAATTTTCAAGCCAGTCGGACTGACTGTTGCATATCTATAGCCGTTTTTGTTTTGTTTTTTCATTTTATAGCACCACCAAGTGGCCAGTCGCCATGTCCTTTTTCACGTGACCACAGACTGACCCTGTACATAGGTGTATTTTTTTAAAATTTTTGAAATAAGTTTTATTGAATTGATATCATTTCGTTCAAAAGTTATAGCCATTTAAGTAAAAGTAGCCATGCCCACTTCAAATGTTTTGGCTTCCCGTGGCAAAAGTGAATGAAAATTTCAACCTTTTTTCAATAATTATTGACAATCAGACTCCAGAGAATCTTTCTGCACTGGTTTGGTTTCGATTGGGTGGGGGAAAAAACCTAGGACTAGGTCGCAAAAGTAATTTTTTCAAAAAATCCAAAATGTCCGAACATTTTGTCGAATCCAAGACATGTTTTGTTTGTCTTGAGCCAAGGATTCCGATGATATAAGACACTTGAGTCTGCAACTAACTGTTTAGGAGTTATAAGTGGTTTCATACTCAATGATTGTTGTAGCGCCACCGTCAGGCCGTTGGGGCGAGCCTTGGTGATGTTGTAGACAGGGTGGGTACTACATCCCTGAAAGTTTCAAGTCTGCTCGATCACTTTTAAGGCAGAATATTGATCTTTAAAAATCCTAACAATTACAATAGGATTTCAGTGCTACTCTCTTGACCTCCTAATACATTTTACATTTTTCAGGCACAGTAGGTTTGTTTAACATGTAGTAAGAAATACTACAGAAATTAAATAATCATATGTAAAAATAAACACTGCATTCACTCTGTTAATGAAATACAAATGGATTCTTATTAAAGCTACTAAAGTTATTCAGTCAAGAGCAGTGAGTGATTTTCTCTTTGTCATTTTTTGTTTGATTCACAGTAATGACACTGATAGCAACAGGTTTATTAGGCAGCTGTCACTTTAAGACCAAATGCACAGATCTTATTTACTGATACATATCCAATTTTCCCCCTGCTGTTTAGTTGTTAAAGTGTCAATAACTTTAAATAATAAATGATAAGCAAAGTCTCTAGCAATAGACTTTATATCGTCAGAACAAGATATACTGCCATGCTGCCCAGCCCTAATGTTAAAGACATCTTTCTCATACATGAAAGCTCAACAAATACCCTGTGAGAAAGATTCCTGGTCTATGCGGAATAGCGCGTGACTTATTATGAGAGTGTTGAATTTGTTCATTAATGTTTCAGTGAAGTCCATCCACAGACACTTCCAAAATAAAATACACCCCTGCAAATCCACATAAACCATCCCATCCCAGTCATCATTTCCACAAAAGTAAGTAAATTTAGAGGCATTTATAATGCATACATACTAAAGAACTGCATTAGAAGGCTTTCCTTTTACTTATTCTCAGCTATGATCCCAGCTCTTTCAGAGAGCATCAGCTCTAATGAGCTTTAAAAGATCATGTCATTTTCAGGATCCAAGCTTTTCTTTCCTCCTCCTTTGCTTTTTATCTCAATTACCACTGTACCATGGGGAATGCAATTCATCTCTGAATGGACCAAAGTTTTTAATGGTGCTCTCTCTTGAATTTAGCCTCTACAGCAGTGCTTTGATAGGCGGCGAGGATAAGGGGTTGCTCAGCGTGATTAAACACTCCTCTCCGCTGCTAAAATGCAGCAAGCGTACTTCTCCTCCGCCGATTTGTTTGCTTCTGCGTTCACTGAACCCGTTTATCTTCCTCCCTATCCTCTTCTTCCTCTTTTTTCAACGTTCTCTACCCCCTCTCTGTGTACCAATGATAACCTATAATGTGACAATACATAGTCATGTTCTGTTATGTAACAGTTAAACATAAATGGCTGCAATGTTAACAGGCATACAGTACAGAGCCATGGAGTGATCTGAGATATAAAAGCTAACGATGAATCTGCTGTGCCAGCTGCTATTATTTCCACAGTCTTGATATTTGGAGGTAGGAATCTGAAGTGTTTGCTCTGAAATTATTATAAATATTGCTTGGATGACGTCTTGACAGCACCAGCCAAATATTCAAGATGATTGATGTGCCTGTGTGTTTTTTATGTAGTCTTCCATCTTCTATGATAATGTCTTTTAGATGCTGAATACCAATTCATCCTTGTTCTGTGAATGTTAAAAAAGGGGGGAATTGGAAGCTGTGCCTAGGTTGCATTTTTCTTTAATGGTATAGTTTTTTTTAAATGGATTATGTTGGCTTGAAAAGGTTTTTATTTTTTTATTTTTTTACATTTTTTAACCTGAGACTAAACATTTAAATGTAATTCCTTCTACAGTTTTCAAGCTACATCCAACAAATTCTGTTCTGGTTTCCCATAGCTGATTAGTAACTTCCATTGAAAAATTCTGACTGTAAAAGTCATTTTACACAGCACGCAAGTTCCCAGTTTATTTTCAGTGTTTAGATTTGATTCAGTATCGATTAATTGGGGCCAATTATTATGGCAAATTTCCTCAAGGAAAAAAATATCTCTCAACTAATGCTGTAAAGTATGCAGGGAACCCCATTTGGTACATTACTATAATATTAAAGGTTAAAATTAACTGATTTGTAGGCTACTTACATTTTCATTACACATAAGGAACTTTTTATAATGATGTTATACTAATACATTTTTAATGACAATTTTGTTTCTACTCCTTTTCTTTTTTAATTGCCTATACACATTTAAATGGTGGCTGTCATAAAAACATGACGGATTTATTCAAATATTAAATATTGAAGAACAGTGAAAATACAATGAATATGCAAAATAGTGCATATATTGCATATAGAGGTAAATGTTACATTATGTGACATTGTTTACAAGCTGTTTTTGACTTCTTTTCACAGTTGAAAAATTGATTGAGATATTACATGTGACAATACAGATTTCGGTCAGTTGTACTGTATTTTTCAGCATACCTTCTGATGTTCATTCATGTTTATTTGGAGTTTATAAAGAGTACCAAAACGGTATTTATTGTTTGAATTTTGTAATAAAATTGACAAAATTTAAAAGCCAACACTTTCCTATCAGGAGTAACAAAGCACAAAGCTTATTGCAATTTATCGGATGGGATGTGCGCTATTCATTCATCAACTGAAAACAGCATAGACTGAAAGGTCTCGATTCTTGGGATTTCACAATCTATATCGGTTCTTCAAAATGAGGAAAAAATTAAGACATCGATATTTAACCTGGCCCTACTAAATAGGGAGTAGTGAATGAGTAGTAGTGAGTGTGTGACTCCAATTTTACACGCCAATTTATTTAGTTTGTGTTCTGTTTTATGAAGAAATAACACTTTCATTGAGAAATAAATTATTTTTTCATTACTTATCATTCAGCACAGAATGCAATATTTTCACTGTACAAAATTATCATAATTTTAACAGTAGACTGTTAAAATGCCACAGTAAAAACATGTAAATTGGTTAACAGTAAGTTTTCTTAGTTTTTGTTATCAGTTATGTACATTAAGGTTTTATGTTGCGTCTTATGTTATTAAATTAATGTTTAGTGGTTTTAGTATTTTATTTTGTGTTTGTGTGTATGACACTATGCGCCTTTTGTATAGTACACTCTAAAAAATGCTGGGTTAAAACAACCCAAGTTGGGTTGAAAATGGACAAACCTGGCAACTGGGTTGTTTTAACCCAGCGGTTGGGTTAAATGTTTGCCCAGCCTGCTGGTATAGTTTTATTTAGCTCAACTGTTGTTTAAAAATTACTGTATTGCTTGCTTAATTTGAACCCAAAGTATGTTGGAAATTAACATGTATTAATATATTTAATAAATTAACATTTATTAATAAGTTTAATGATTAAAATTTAAACAATAAACATTTATTAAATTTCTTACTAATAAATAAATGACCTTTTGATTATTATTGTTGCCTCTAGTAATTATGTGTCTGATTTTTAATTTCCAACATATTTTTGGGTTCATTTTAAGCACGCCATATAGTAATTTTTAAACAATAGTTGGGTTAAAAAAATAAATAAAAAAACTGCTGGGTTAAAACAACCCAATCGCTGAGTTTGTCCATTTTCAACCTAACTTGAGTTGTTTTTAACCCAGCATTTTTTAGAGTGAGTATTTACAGTACCTCAGCATGTAGAAAAGCTATGTGCGATGAACACTGATTCATCATGTGGCTCTCTTTATACCATTTTCCCTGTGTTTTTTAATGGTTGTCAGTATATTATAAAGGTATATTATGAAAATATAGTATCACTTTATACTATATTAATAGTATAAATATAGTAAAATAGTATAATATAGTAAAATACATTTTGTATATTATAAAACAGATTTTAGTACTTTAGTAGGTTGGTATATTAACATTTGTATTAGTTCATGAAATATATTTTTTTTAATGGTAAAGTTCTGGCAACCATATCTGCCTTTTTTCTTTCTTTTTTTTTTTACATTAAATGTCATGGATTTGTTTTTACTGTGTAGTATGTAGCTGAAGCAGTAGCACACAATGTTTCACAAACCTTCTCATTTATATGGCAAATGAATGCAAAGCTTGCTGCCTATCGAGTACTGTGTAAAACGCCCTTAATTCCTGCTAGAGCTTTCATGCTGTGTTCACCAAACTCAACACAAGACTTCAGGCTGTTCTGACTTAGTAGGCTTTATTTTGTTCCAAATTGATCAGACCTGATTGTCCTGTAGTGGAAAACCATCCATCCATTCAAACATTGAACTACTTTCAAAATTCAGGCAGGGTTTTGTCTAGACATTGTCCAAGTTTGCCATGACAAATTTTCTTTTTCCAGTTAACGTATGCCTCAGAATGCGACAAGCCATAGTGTTTGTCTTGATGAGTCATTTTAGACCTGCATGGTCCATTGCATGATTTGGCATAGCAGTGCCAATCTATCATCTACTGAAAGCTGGCCATAGTTGGATGTTTTTTTCCCCTTTTGTCCATGATGAACAGTTAACGCCAAACAGGAACATGGAAGGAGCTGTTTATGTGTCATGTGTACATGCACAACCCATTGTATCATGGCTCTGAATACTGTAGCAGGAAGTTTGCTTATAGTACCTAGTAGAAATTTAGACCCTGCCTGTATTTATTTCTATTTGTCAGTGTTGGTTTCATCAGTTTCAACAGCTATTTCCAGACCAGTGTTACTATTTTCTCTAACACATCCTCAAAAGCATTATAGCTGGATTCAGTTTTAAACTCATAGGTTTGTATAAATTTTTTACATTTTGAGAGAGCATTTGGATAAAAGTATTTAAAAATGCATGCAAGGGAAGAGCTTTATAGATTAGCACAGTAAAAGTTTGAGTCTGCACTTGGGGCTTGATAAATGTTTATGGTGCGCCATAAGCTCAGCAATGACCTCCTCTCTGAAGTTATGATACAGTTATGTTTTATGGAAGGTCTGATATTGAACTGTGCTATCCAATGTGAACATTTTTAGAGGTACCTTTGTCATTTGAAACCTCTAACACCATTTTGAAGACTGATTGTCATCTGTGGTTCAGTAAGGAATGCTTTCAAGATAAAGTGCCAAGACAAAATGCCCCTGCCTCGATGAAGTGAGTTGATTCTGAGCTCCAGACTGCAACTAAAATTGTCACAAATGTGACAAAAAAAAATAAAAATCTAGTTGCAATTGGGAAAGTGCAACAATTGGTAAAGCTTTGTGTGCATCGATATTCAGTTTTATCGCATACCATCTTGTGCACGCTAGTGTTGAATGCCAATGAAAAAAGACTCTAATGAACTGGTTATTAGAAGTGAGTTATTTAAAAAGATAAACAAACAAGTTAGCAGTTTGAATCTGATTCAGTATTGTTCCATGAACTGCGAGTCATTTTTCATGTCCAATTCAAAGTGAACCAAGAATCATTAATTGTAAGCTGTGCCTATGTAGCATTTTTCTGTAATGGTATTTCTTTTTTCTTTTTCTTTTTTAAATGAATCAGATATCATCTTGTGCACGCCAGTGTTAAAGGGAGAGTTCACACAAAATGAAAATTATCCCGTGTTTACTCACCCTCAAGCCACTATCTTCATTCAGACGAACACAATCGGAGTTATATTAAATAATGTCCTGGCTCTTCCAAGCTTTATAATGGTAGTGAATGGGGGGCGCAATTTTGATAGTCATCCATCCATTATAAAAATAATCCTTATGGCTCCAGGGGGTTAATAAAGGCCTTCTGAAGTGAAGAGATGGGTTTTTATAAGAAAAATATCCATATTTAAAACTTTATAAACTAAAATAACTAGTTTCCGGCAGACGACCGTGTGCATACTGCACAAGTCGACTTGCATCATAAGAGTAACTTCTGACATGATGTATGACGCAGGAGTATTGTAAGCTTAGATGCCTCTCGCGGTTAAAACATTTAGATCTGTGCAACAAACTCAAGCTCCTCTTCTCTTATATCGAAATCCTCCAACATTTTCTCTTTAAAATTTCTTGTTTTAGACTTTGCTCTATCCTCTGTGCTTCCGTATTCGCCATTGCATTATGCTTCGGGTCAGAGGTCACTCTTCCGTCACAAATCGCTTCAGAAGGCCTTTATTAACCCCCTTGGGCTGTATGGATTATATTTATGATGAATGGATGCATTTTTTGGGCTTCAAAATCGCACGCCCACATTCACTATACCATTATAAAGCTTGGAAGAGCCAGGATATTTTTAAATATAACTTCGATTGTGTTTGTCTGAAAGAAGATAGTCATATACACCTAGGATGGCTTGAGGGTGAGTAAATCACAGGATAATTTTCATTTTTGGGTGAACTATCCCTTTAAATGCCACTAAAAATAACTCTCATGAACTGTTTGTTTGTAGTGAGTCATTTAAAAAGATTCACGAAACAGCCCCAAAACATGCTCATAAGTTATCGGTTTGAATAAAATTCAGCAAGTGAATCATTTAGAGCTGTTACTGAGTTCACAACTGACACACTTACTGAATTGTGAGTCATTTTTCATGTCCAATTCAAAATGAACCAAGAATTGTTATTGCTATATATACACATTATCATGTAAATTTGTAATTGAAGAAACAAATATTGTTTATCGCTTAACAAATAATGTCCAATTATACAATCAAATCAAGTGTAAGTCAAACTTTGTTTGGGTGACATGTTGTTAGCATAATCAACAACATTCGACTTAAAAAAATAAATTTAAAAAAAGCAGTGATATTAGTACGGATATTATCATGATCACTTGAGTTCTGTATAAAAAAGCTATAGCAATATGAACTGAAACACTTCTGGACAACCATCTTTATTAAGCAATTTTGTAATTTGTCAACTCAAAAGTCATTTGGCTCAGAAACATTTCACTCGTAATTATTTAATTTCTTTTTTTTAGTCTGGCGCCCTGTACATGCAGGGCAAGAACTGACTTCTGTCGTAATATTGTGTTTTGATTGACTGCTAACTTGAGAGCCTCATAAAACTTACATGAGGTCAGCTGACATAATTTCATCTAGATCCCTGACAGTGACTGCCACTCAAAGCCAGGAGTTGCAGTTCTGTTGGCAGGTTTCAACAGGCTTTCTCTCATTTTGATGCAGCCTCTCCCGTCTGTGCACAGGCCCGAACTGCTATGCGGACACGGCGGTGATCCCGGCCGGCCGAGAGGTTAAGATCGACGAATGCACCATCTGCTACTGCACGTACGAGGAGGGCACCTGGCGTATCGAGCGGCAGGCCACCTGCAGCAAGAACGAGTGCCAGCCGAGCTAAGGCGGCGACGAGGGGCTCGAGACCCTCAGCCTTCACCCGGACAGCTGTGGATCTGGAACACCCGTCCCAGCTGTGGTCTGTACGGGCTCAGCACGGCAGCCCTGAGCCTCAAACGCAGCCAAGACACCGGCACCGTGTGGCGTAACATCAATCACGGTCATTTGTGACCGTTCATGACTATGAACTCAGAGTGTCCCGTAGCATGCAGCGGACAGGCCAATTAACCTGGGAACAAGGCCAAGGGCCAGAGTGCGAAATGCTACATTCCTCTCGCTACGACGGAGCCTCTGAGTTGGCATAGCGTCATGACGAGTGATGAGATTCATACGTTAGAGTTACATGTATAGTCTTAGGAGGCATGGAGTTGAATTCAACTATATTAATATTTCAAGTTTGTATTGAGATTTATAACCCATATAAAGGATATTTATTTATGTATGTGCTGGTTCAACGATTATGATTGGATTCAAATATCTGATTTACAGTGAAATGATATTTTTTATAGCCACTGTATTTTGATATGCCGTAACATTTAATACCGGATCGTCTTATTAGAATGTATAACGCACCTACAGCTGTCAATGTGTCTGGAGGAACATTTTGTCAAAGACTAGATGATGCCACTGTCAGGATGCTGCTGACATAACATCTAACTCAACGTCAGGATAGTCAACAGAGCAGAATGGATTTGATGTCTATTTGAGGAAATCAAAAATGGAATGAAAGCTGCTTGCAGATGTTTGCATTTATGTTAAGTCTCTATTGTGCTCTTATCTGAGATCCATTTTGCTAAGACGTGTTTCTATGTGTACGTGTTTTCATGTTCCAAATAAATCGTTACACTGTGCAAGCTTGTTTGTGGCTAGACGCTGATGCGAGGTCAAGTAAGGTTAGTTACCATTTTTAAACGCAGGGCCACGCTTGAAATGTCAAGTAAAAGCATGAAAAATGGCACAGATTTCACGAGGAATATTGAATCAGGAGGAGTCTCCAAGTCGAGTGGTGATTCCAATAACTCGATGTTTTAGACTTAGCTGTGTCAATAAAGACCTCCTGTATTAGCATTTTGCTTTCAAACCACTTAGTTTTTACAGTTTTCTGTTCCTGTAGTTTGTGAACTAAACTGTAATATAAAATGGATTGGGTAAAAGCTCCTGTTAACACTGACACTGGTTAAAGTCACCATAAAATCTAATTCTTATTTTTGAATGGAATATTGCAGTATTTATTATAAGCAATTTATCCATGCACATCATTCTTTTTTTAAAGAGTTAAATAGTTAGTTCACCCAAAAATGAAAATTATGTCATTAATCACTCACCCTCATGTTGTTCTACACCCCTAAGACCTTCGTTCATCTTCAGAACACAAATTAAGATATTTTTGATGAAATCCGATGGCTCAGTGAGGCCTGCATTGCCAGCAATATAATTAACACTTTCAGATGTCCAGAAAGCTACTAAAGACATATTTAAAACAGTTCATGTGACTGCAGTGGTTCAACCTTAATGTTATGAAGCGACGAGAATAATTTTTTGTGGCAAAAAAAACAAAATAACAACTTTATTCTACAATATCTATTGATGGGTGGTTTCAAAACACTGCTTCATGAAGCTTTGAAGATTTACGAATCTTTTGTTTCGAATCATTGGTTCGGAGCGTGTATCAAACTGCCAAAGCCACGCCCCCCAGTGGTGAACCATTTAAATTTCTAAGCACTTGTGACATAGCGAAGCCTCGTTTACTGAAAGCATGTGACTTTGGACCTCTGTAGTCACATGAACTGTTTTAAATATGTCTTTAGTAGCTTTCTGGGCATTGAAAGTGTTAATTATCTTGCTGTCAGTGGAGACCTCACTGAGCCATTGGATTTTATCAAAAATATCTTAATTTGTGTTTGGAAGATGAACAAAGGCCTTACGGGTGTAGAACGACATGATGGTGAGGAATTAGTGACAGAATTTTCATTTTTGGGTGAACTAACCCTTAAAGTCGTTATTGTTTTGTTTTTGCGCACAAAAAGTATTCTCGTCGCTTCATAAAATTAAGGTTGAACCACTGCAATTACATCGAATCAATTCCTGAGTAACATGAAGCCGTTTCACTCGGATATACATCACAATAGAAAAGAAAAGACTATCGCAATTACCGTTTCATGCTGACTTTAATATAAGCTATGATATAAAATTTGAGACTGGAAGATGTGAAACTGCAGCATACACTCTACATGATCTTACCCTTTAAAATGACTTTTGTTGATGTGACCTTGATTGATTCTGACATATTACATATTTTTGACTTAATTAAAGCCAGTTCATTTGGATGAAACACATATTTGTTACCTGACAAAATATGTTTTACAGTGAGAGCAGAAATGTAAAAATACTGTGAATCATACCCAGCTCTAATTTGCTCATATTAATCAAACTCCCACCCTGAGGAAATTGTCTTGTTGAACTTCATCACATTGAAGAAAGAGCAGAAGCTGAGCAATACTGGTGTTTATATTACGAAATGGTGAGTAATATCAACTGCACTACAGTATTTCTCATTTAGGAGATACAAACATTAACGGATTTTAAAAATATTGGATTTTTATAAACCTACTCAAATGTCATTTGATGGTAATGTAGGATAATAATTACAGCTGATGAAGTTAGTTCATGTATACTATGAATGAAATAATCACATATTTCTTTCCAGTTCAGGTCTTGAAGCCACTAATATAATGAGACAATAAGTGGAAAAATCCAAATGTGAGATGTCCAAAATGTGCAGTGCTGGGCTACTCCAGGACCCCAGGACTGAGATACACTGGTCTAGATGATTCAGTCAGCTCAAACACCTCCCACTGATAGAGATGTGAGATACATATAAGAGGCTTCATGTCTGAACAATAAGCAACAGTGCCTTCTTGCATAAATATAGTGCCACTGCTCATATGAATGCAAATTCAAATTAAATTAAAATGAAACATGTTTTAATCATTTAGATATGCTTTTAGACCAGTGTTATTTTATATACTATAATATAATTTATTATTATTTTGACTTAGATTTTGTTTTTATATTTTCAGTTAGTTTTTAATTTAGTTTAAATTTTAGTAATTTTATGTGCTTTTTTCATATATTTCATATTTCTATATATTTAATCAATTTTTATTTCAATTTTAGTTTAGTTTACTGAACACATTATTTCAATAACAATTCTTATTTCTTATGGAATATTGCAGTATTTATTATAAATGATTGATCCTTTTTTTTTTTAAATCATGTGCCCTCATAATCTTTAATCAAAATAATTGAATCTCTTGTCTGATGACGTTTACTGGCAACGGTCACTTACATGAGATCAACCAATAGCAAACCACAACCATCCAATCAAGTCCAGATGGACAAAATCAAGTCCCGCCTTAAATTTTTTCTTGCTCAAGAAGCCGTTTCACTCAGATATATGTCACAATAAAGAGAAGAAAAGACTATTGCTGTCACCATTCTGTTTAGTTTTGTTCAAGGACTTTCAGTTTGTTTTCATTTGTCACATTTCTTCTTTGTCTTGGAATTCCCGCCACTCATCAGTCACCATGGACACTAATCACCACAGCTGTTTGTCTTTTAGTTAATCATCTCTGTGTATTTAAGTTCCTGCCTGTGTTCTGTTCATTATCCAGTAACGTCAATAGTATGTTGTGTGTTAGTCTTCTTTGTATGGATCGCTACCTGTTTGGAAAGTAAAGTTACCTGTTTGAATCTTCATCTTCTGTGTCTACGTCTTCCTGCCTGCAACTTCCATTTAATGACAACTTGAACAATAACAATACTGTTTTAGACACTAAAATGACATTTCATTATTAGTATGCACCAAATGTGTCTTTTAACCTTAAAGTGCCCCTATTATGAATTTTTGAAAATGACCTTTCATGTAATGTGTAACATAGCTCTAAGTGAATGAAAACATCTTGCAAATTTTTAAATCTGAAAGTGCACTGTATATATAGTTACTGTCTTTCAAAAGTAAGAGTAGACTCTGAGTCAATTAAACGAGTCGTTTGCAAAATGAATCCCAAGCCGTGACATCACAACGAAACATTAGCATATTGCCCACCCACTTATTGCGCGCGCAGACGCCAGGGAAAACTTGAAGCCCGAACCTTGTGCTGTGTTCCCGTCATTTTACTGACGACTGCTTCTTCAACCTAAATGCGTTCAACAAGGGATTCGCAAGCCGGTTGTTATTGAAGGATGGGTCAATACCCAGTTTATTTGGACCAGCATCTTCCTCCTCCGAATCACAACCTGTAAGTATGTTTGGCAGACTGACGGTTTTACATTTACATTTATGCATTTGGCAGACGCTTTTATCCAAAGCGACTTACATTGCATTATACTATACATTTGTATCGAAGTATGTGCAATCCCTGGGATCGAACCCATGACCTTGGCATTGCTAGTGCCATGCTCTAACCACTGAGCTACAGGAAAGCTTTGTAGGAAAGAATGTAATTATAATTCTCACAGAGAAAATAAAATATAAAACTGCCCCCTAACAAAAAGACTTACCTGTTCTGATGTGCAATCCAACTGAAACAACACAAGTCTATATGTCCTCCAAGTAAAAAAAAAAATCTTCTAGATTATGGTTATGACCATAATCTTCTGATTATGGTCCATATGTTTTTCATTAAATATCAGAATATAAAAAAGCACACAAATAACTGTTTTTAGAATACGTATTTCTCCAGTAGTTTTCTGTAGGAACAGTTCACAACGACACAATGACTGCCATGATTTGGTTTAAACAAAACAAATCAGTGTTGAAAATGCTGATCATTAATTTAACGTGAAAGGAGCAAAGTGAAGTTGACAAATCCATGTGGCAGGATAATATGCCCCAACATCAGGTGTGATATCAAAGAAGCACAAACTGAATCTTGCATCAAAGTGATTCAATGATCCCTCCTGCCATATGGCAGCTGTTAAATGCACTTCGATTTGATGTCAAGGGCTCTGCCGCTAACTGAAAGCTACAAAGAGCATAACACGGGTTAGCTGAGTAGATTTACAGTAAAAGATTTTACTCTGTTGCCACTTCAGTGCGTTGAAGCTCTCAGCAAACAAACAGCCAGTCTATCTTCAGGATTCTCTGCAGCTGGCTCATTTTGGCATAGTAACGACAATTAGTTTTTTGGGATTAAAGATGAGGGTTTACACAGAGAGGTTTTTATTTCCCTCATGATGTTTTATCAGCAGTTAATAATGTGTCCAATCAATTAAATGAGCATAAAATTACACAACATAATTACAGGCAGATTATGAATAACGGAGCAGAATTATGAGTCTTAAAAGGAAATGTTACTGGATTATACAAAAATTCATGTTCATTCAAGATTTTTTTCATATGTTTGTTTATTAGGTCCCCTTCACCCCTACCCAGCTAACAAAAGTATGTTCTGAAAACATTGTGCAAACATTCCCATTAAGTTATGAAAATGTTATTTCTGAATGTTCTAAACATCCAGTTTTTAAAAATGTTTTAAAACCCCTTTTTCTCTCTTGGTTATACAAACCAGTATGGAAGATTGTTTCTGCCACTAAATGAAAGATAAAAAAAGACCTTTTCTCGCAATTGCGAGTTTGCATCTCACAATTCAGATTTTTTTTCTCAGAATTGCGAGATTTAAACTCGCAATTGGGAGTTATAAAGTCAGAATTTGCGTGAAATAAAGTCAGAATTGCGTGATATAAAGTCAGAATTGCGAGTTATAAAGTCACGCAATTCTGACTTTATATCACGCAATTCTGACTTTATATCACGCAAATTCTGACTTTATATCACACAATTCTGACTTTATAACTCGCAATTCTGACTTTATATCACGCAATTCTGACTTTATAACACGCAATTCTGACTTTATAACTCGCAATTCTGACTTTATATCACGCAATTCTGACTTTATATCACGCAATTCTGACTTTATAACTCGCAATTCTGACTTTAGATTACACAATTCTGACTTTAGATTACACAATTCTGACTTTATATCACGCAATTCTGACTTTATATCATGCAATTCTGACTTTATAACTCGCAATTCTGACTTTAGATTACACAATTCTGACTTTAGATTACACAATTCTGACTTTAGATTACACAATTCTGACTTTATATCATGCAATTCTGACTTTATAACTCGCAATTCTGACTTTAGATTACACAATTCTGACTTTATATCATACAATTCTGACTTTATAACTCGCAATTCTGACTTTATATCATGCAATTCTGACTTGATAACTCGCAATTCTGACTTTATATTACGCAATTCTGACTTTATAATAATCTGAGAATAATCCTTTTTTATTTTTTATTTCATGGTGGAAAAAAGCTTCCATAAACCAGTTAAGGGAACATTCAATTTTATCATTTTGCAAACATTATGGGAATGTTACTTTTGAATGTTTTCTATTCATTCTGCAACAAGTAGTAACATTTAAAAAATGTTAGATAACACCCAACACTCTAAAAACTAATTCAGGGGACCTTTAGTCATTACTTAAATATATATATTGTTGTGAAATAAAAAATCAAGTTCTGAAATGCTGTTAGACTTTTTACTTGTAATTGTTATTTTATTGAGCTTGGATGACACACAAATTATGCCTATTGATTCGATATACTATCATTACTTGTCATAGTTTAACATTTTCAGTTAATCAAAAATGTATTTAATTTTAAGTTCTGTTAATGTAAAATACAATCTGATGACGTGTAAACGTGTTTCATTGTTTTGAGTTGTATGAACACTTCTTTTAATTTCGACGTGAAACTGGGCTGGGATTTATATTTCCCATCATGCTTTGCTCATGGCACTTGAAAGGGAGAGTAAATGCTAAAATTAAGTGTTATATAATGTTTTTTGCACAAGATTAATGGTAAGGGAGATTTAGCAGTAATTAGTGTTTTGTTGTGCTAATTTAGAAGAGTTTCTGTTAATGTGAGTCTTTGGAGAGTTACCATCATGGTGACAAGCGGTGCTTGGTAAGTTCATGTTACTTAGAACTGCGTTTTATTGTGTCCAAAAAACATCTTCACCTTACTTAATACATTATGTTGGATCAACTTAAATAGTTGCATTCATGTTGACAATTATTAAGTTCATGTTACTTAAATGTGTTTTTATTGTGGCAAAAAAACGTCTTCACCTTACTTAAAACATTATGTTGGATCAACTCAAAATATTGCTTTGAATTAATGTAATTCTCCCAATTGGCTTAAGTTAAAAATTCTAGTGGAAAACGTTAACATATTTTTTTTTGTTGAACCAATGTTTTAATGTTTCAGAAAAAAAAAACATTCCATGAACAATGTATAAATAATGTTTTTGTGCTAATGTTTTGAGAACATTATTAAAGACCAGATAACTTTAAACAAACATTCTATTAATGTTACTGGAATAATGTTTGTTCATAACTTTGAGAGAACCTTGACAGAACGTTAGCCAAAGTTCTTCAGTACCTTCCCTCTTAGCTGAGTACATGCTCTCTGTCTTCAAACCAAGGTTGCCAGACAGTACCCTCTTGTAGCAAAACGTGCCTCCGGGCAAGACTGGGGGATTATGGGAAAATGAAGCCAGATGCGTGCACATACATGACAGAAGAACTGATCACCCCCCGGCATCTCTCTGTGCTTCAATCTATCTCTTTCTTCATCTCTGATCACCTCCAATGTTTCTTTTCTCCTCCTGACGTCTCAGCTGTGGGGCTCAATGGATTTGGAATCATGGATTTCTTCATGCATCCTTTTGTAAAGTCGGACACCCTGCTGGTGTACACAATTGCCATTAAAGTGTCTCTTTCCCACAGTATCGCTAACCACTCTCCAGCCTTTCTTACCCATTCTTCACAAGAGAGCAGACTTCTTTTTATATTTCCCAGTTCAGTTCTTTAGCTTTGACCTTAAAGTGAGCTCTTATCAAGGGCCAAAAGATCTGTATTTTTCTCTGTTTAATGTTTCCCATGATAATTTTTTAAACAAAACAGTGCCTTTTTCAGATAGTTTTGACTTTTCCGTGCTAGTTGAGCTCAATTATTAAAACTAACTCTAATGACTACACAGTCAAGGGTAGCCTGAATTAGTTTTGCCCTTTGAAATGTAATTCCCAAAGTGTCTCAATACCAGCAACTCCGTCTGTCTTCAAAGGGAACTTTTAATGAGGGAATCTGCTACACAAACTAAAACCGATTACCCCGCGCTGCATCTAAAATGTCCTCTAATATATGATCCTCCCCTGGTCATTCAAATGATAGTAAATGCTTCGTCCTTAACAAGCAATGACATTCATTTCTGGCTTGTAGCTAGATTACTTCATACATGGCTAATACCCCATTAAACATGTCTGTCAATCTGTGATGTTTTCCTCTGGACCAAGCTGCATTCCCACAGGCTGAGATCTGACACAGAAAACACAAACCGCTGTGCAAATGATTAATTGAGTGATTTTGTCAGTAATTGTGTTTGTGTAAGGTATAAAATGAACAATAAACATTTGGCTGTGTTCCATTAGCAACATGTCCACATTGCTTCGAACCAGATAAAGAGGAAATTTCACACTCCGATTTCTGACCTTCTTACAGCACAGTGGTTCTCATCATGCGGCCCATCACGAATGTAAATGCGGCCCGCGATACGCCGACCACAATTTAAAAAATAAATTATAGCATTACAATTTATTTTTGTTTTTAAATTTAAATTAAAGTGAATTAAACAAACATAAATGAGCTATAATGCTTTATTTGTCATATAAAATCATTTTGGCATTGCTACTGCCTGTAGCTCAGTGGTTAGAGCATGGCAGTAGCAATGCCAAGGTCATGGGTTCGATCCCAGGGATTGCACATACTCAGATACAAATGTANAAATTATAGCATTACAATTTATTTTTGTTTTTAAATTTAAATTAAAGTGAATTAAACAAACATAAATGAGCTATAATGCTTTATTTGTCATATAAAATCATTTTGGTGAGCATTTATTAATTTCAGACATCAGGCAATGTAATGACGCAATCACTCAGTTAACGAACACTTACAAGTGATTGTATATACAGTTTGTGTATGTTCATTGAGCATTACTATCTGAATATTATTGTAAAGCTAATGTCAGTTAGTTAGTTTTTATTTGTTATTTATTGTGTGCAACATCTATGTATAATAATAGTATTATTATCTGCTAATACCATAACATTAAATCTGATTGGTTTGCATTGGTGACGTCATATGTAAATTATATGCGGCCCGTGAGACTTGCACTTGGACCATTGTGCGGCCCACTGGGAAAAAAGGTTGAGAACCACTGCTCTACACGCACCACTACAAATGACACAATTAAATGATAGCAGCATGTCAAAATTAAACATTGCACCCAATTTATTAAGCTATAGCATCCAAAAATGTAAAATACAAATCACCAGCTCATGAGCAGAATAATGTTGCAGTTCAAAGAATAATGTCATACCTGGAATAAGAGAAGCTTTCCTGTAGCTCAGTGGTTAGAGCATGGCAGTAGCAATGCCAAGGTCATGGGTTCGATCACAGGGATAGCACATACTCAGATACAAATGTATAGTATAATGCAATGTAATGCAATGTAAGTCGCTTTGGATAAAAGCGTCTGCCAAATGCATAAAAAAAAGAGAAATCAGTAAATTTGTCAAGAAATATCACAAGCAAGAGTGTTGTTTTCACTGTGATTTTAGACTTAACATTGCATGCCTCAGAGGAACACATAAATAGATATGATTTATTAAAAAAACACAACAGGTGCTTTAACTTTTTATGTTATTATAAATGTTTAATATTAGTATTATTTGTTTGTTTGTTAATAGATTTTTACAGCTTTTCTCTGATTTCCCTAAGAAGACCATTGGTATAAAGACAACCAATTATAGGTTGGCTTTATACACATGTGCTGCATCCGAAATCATGTACTGTTTGAGTAGGTACTACATTTGAATTTACGTTGCGAAAAAAGTATGTTCTACATAGTATGAATGGTGTTGGGTGGTAACGCATTACCAGTAACTTGAGTTTTGTAATCAGATTACCTTTTCAAGTAACTAGTAAAGTAACACATTACTTTTTCAATTTACAACAAAAGTATCTAAGTTACTTTTTCACATTTATTGACTGACAGAAATACTTTATGTATTTAATCTCACTTTATTAACCAATGTCTTTGCTGCTGACCTTCAATGATCCAATTCAACTGTACTAATAAGCAAAAATTACTTTATATTAGATTTAGAAATAAGAGGATGTTGAACTTCCTTCTTCTGTATCCTATTCTTCTTTTATCCAGAATGGAAGCACAGCTGAAAGGTTTGTTTGAGCTGCGCCCCCTACTGTACAGGTGTGAATTTGTATTTCCTTCAGCCTGAGGCTTATTCATTTCACTTTTGGTGTGAAAGGGCCAGAAAACATTTGCCAAAAATATAACTTTTTTTGTTGTTATTAAAAAACAAAAAAGAAAGCCCAGCCCAGGTGAGAAAAAGTAACTCAAAAGTAATGTAACACATTACTTTTCATAAAAATTACACAATTAATTACTTTTTTATGGAGTAACGCAATATTGTAATGCATTACTTTTAAAAGTAACTTCCCCCAACACTGAGTATGAATATGGGTAGTATGAATAAAATTTGGACGTACTACATCCGCTATGTTGTTACTGTCACATGACCTACCAATGTCAGTTGAATTGCTTCACTTCCATTCATAAATCCTCTCCTGTGGCCTTGTGGGACAGTAAAGTGTTTATCAAATGCACACTTCAGAATCTCTTCGGAAGTACTAGGTCATCTCGGAACATTTCGCATACTGTTTTTCTCATACTATTTAGTTGGGAATGATTTGATTTCAGATGCAGTGACTGTCTTTACCCTGATGTCTTTTTATTATTTGTTTAACTTTTGAATCTCGTTTAATATTCTGAATTCTGGAGACAGTTCTAGCTCAGTGGTCAATTTACATTTCCAATATTCTCTATGAATTAAAAAGGAAGGTCAGTTCCGGTTCTGTGTATTTTGACCATGGTAGCCATGTGATGAGCTATTGTATAACATTCTGTAATACTACTCTACATTTAGTCATCAGAGTAACTCACGGCACCTTCGTTTTCCTCAAACTAAAGCTCATCTGCGATGACACGATGCTGCTGCTCTCACGGTCGCTCCTGAGGGTTGTTTACTCTGGTCCAGTTTTCGACAGCAAAACTAGTGCAAGCAAGTAATTAGCAGAAGAAGATGAATGATATCGCAAGAATAGCGAGCAGACCCCTCTGTTTGTGAAAACAAACACCACATGATTGAGGCTGCGACCTGCTGGTCTGTCTGGCCACATGAGGTATTATTTCACTTCGCACGGTAAAAAAAATAAAAATAAAAAAGGGCCAGTTTCTAAGGACACCTACAGCCAAGAAGAGGCAGTAGAATATAGGGTTGTTATATTGGACTGGAACGTCACCAGTGAAATCGATATGCCTGATTTCAAAGAGAATCAGTTTTTCTGTGGTCTAGAAGCGCCAGCTGTGTGTCTGTGCTTGTCATCAGACTGTTGTCTGCAGCCTGCAGCACAGGCGGCAGATGGAAACACTGCATTAAGAAGGTGTGAGACGAGGTGGTATGTCTCTAAAAACACCTCTACCTCCAACAGCCTCTACTTCACAGCTCACGTCTGAAGAAATCGTACAAGAGAAGACATGCCAGTCCCTCAATTAATAGAAGAGCAAGGAAACAGATGAATATTGGCTATCTGTTTTTGTAAGTTGTGCCAACCACCTGTTGCGTCTCCCTGTGAGTGTGTTATTGATTGGCTCGTGTGTGGTTGGAGGGGATGCGAGTGATTGGGGGAGAAGGCTAATCCTGCTCATCCTCTTTTTCGCCAGAGTTAGTGTGCTGGGGGAGATGCCTCGTCTCCTCTCTTCACTGCTGTGACCTGAATACAGAGCGTGTCTTGGTTCAGCCTGGAAGAGCATTGTTTTGATACGGATGTCTGCATAACTAGATGTCAAGCTGTCTGAGCGTGAGGTCATGTTAACATAAAGAAAACCACTCTGTTCTCTTTGCTTCAAGGAATGTTAAAATCCAGGTATTTGGGCGTCTTTCTTTATCCCTGGGATTTTTTGCAATTGGCAAATTCTTGCTAACAGGGAGACTATAAGGTTATCTGATGCAAGCTACTGAAAGCAGAGAGATTCTGTTCTCATTGTGAAACTTAAGAGATTAACTCACCCCCAAAAAATAATTCAGTCATCTTTTACTCACTCTCATGTCCTTCCAAACTCATATGACTTTCTTTCTTCTGTGGAGAAATTCTTGATAGCATACTTAAGATATACACTCAAAATTGTGAGAAATAAACTGGCAATTCTGCCTTTTTTCCCTTATAATTCTGACTTTTTTTCTCGCAATTGCAAGTTTATATCAGTCAGTCTTTTTTTCCTCATAATTGGACTTTATAACTCCCAATTTTGAGTTTATATCTCACAATTCTGAGAAATTAAGTCAGAATTGTGAGATATAAACTCATAATTGGGAGTTATAAAGTCAAAAGACTGACTTTTTTTTCTCAGAATTGCAAGTTTATATCTCGCAATTCTGACTTTATAACTCGCAATTGTGAGTTTGTATCACGCAATTCTGACTTTATAACTCTCAATTGCGAGTTTATATCACCCAATTCGCAATTGTGAAAAAAAAGTAAGGGGCCGTATTCACAAAACATCCTTAGGCTAAAAGTAGCTCCTAACTTGCCGATTAAGGAGAAACTCTTAAAAATAATGGGCGTGTCAGTCCTAATTTTAGGAGTCCTAAATTTTTGTTCTAAGAGTATTTCACAAAGCATTTTAACGCTAAAACTAGCTCCTAAATCTGTGAAACGTTAGGAGTAGTCAAGAGGACTCCTAAGTCACTAAGACCAGATCACAAACAGTCCTAATCCACCCAAAGACACTGTACACCATTGAGGAAATAGCGATAGAGCCTTGGATGCTCAAGTTTTTCTTCATAAATGCAATACATTTTGATTTATAGATTTGAATCTACGATGAGACGCCAACATTTTTTTTTATTTTAATTGTCTGATTACCTGTGCCAGTGGTTTTCATGAGTTCACACTGACAAATGATTGAGAAAAAAAAAATATATATAATAATAAAACATAAAACATAATTTGTCGCTTGAATTCTGTATTCTCATCCAAAAGGTGGACAATTAACTGTATATACTAGTTTAATTAGTGACACTTAGCCTACATTTTAAAACCTTTATGGCAACAATATGGCAACATTTTATTTTGACTATGGCAACATTTTTATTAAAAAATATTTATTTGAATAGGGCAACATTTGTATTTTAAAACCTTTATTTTATTATGGAAACATGACACCTCATTCTACAATATTTCTATGACTAAATCGCTGACTCCTCCCCCATCAGCCAATCACTGTGTGTATACTCCATAGCAACGAGGTCAACCCCGCCCTTACTCTTAGCTTAAGACTTCAGCCTATTCCTTAGTAAAAGTTTGTCTCAGCAGCTTTGTGAATAGGTTTTAAGAGAAAACTCTTAGCTAAGAACTTTTACTGCTATTTAGGAGAACTCTTAGTGGTAAGATAAAATGTTTTGTGAATACGGCCCCAGAATTGTGAGATAAAAAGTCGCAATTAAGTTTTTTTTCATTCAGTGGCATAAACAAGCTTCCATACATACTGGTTTCTCTTTTCCTTCCTAATGATAATAATGAGGATTAAGGGTCCGTTTAAACAGAAAACAATGGAAAAGTAGTGCAGTGGAATACAGAAACGTGTTCTATGTAAAAACATGCTAGACAGACATCTTTAACCTTTGCACTCGCGTCTCCAATGACACAGCGTTCTAAAAACACAGCGTAAAGTAAAAAAAGAGTTTAACTTTTATAAAATGCATGTCTTTAGACCTTTGCATTGCACTGCGCTGCTTTTCCATTGTTTTTAATAATAATAAACTTTATTTTCTATAGCGCCTTTAAAAGTAGCATCTCAAAGCGCTTCACAGAAGGAAAAAAGCATACAATTAAACAAACATTACTTTAAAATAAGTGAGATATAAAAATAAAAAAAATACACCAAATAAGAACATACTATCAAAAACAAGTAAATTAAAAAATTCAATTTCAATATAATCAAGTAAAAGCTATACCCTAAAGAAATAAGCTTTAAGGGAGGATTTAAAAACACTAAGGGATTCTGCTTGCCTAATCCGAGCAGGGAAGAAATTCCAAAGTCTTGGAGCGACTGAAGAAAATGCCCTATCACCCATAGATTTTAAACGGGTATGTGGGACGATTAAAAGGCCAGTTTCCGAAGAGCGGAGAGCACGCACAGGTGTGTAGGGGGCTAAAAGCTCAGTAAGATAGTGAGGAGCCAAACCATTCAAAGCTTTGTAGGTAAGCATGAGAACTTTAAAATCCACCCGAAATCTGACAGGGAGCCAATGTAAAGACTCCCAAGACTGGAGTGATGTTTTTCTATGAAAAAGTGCATTACATTACTTTAAATAAATCATTCAGGTGTGACCCATGAGTCAGAATGCGCACTGGCTAATTACGAGCTACAGGCAAAACAAGTCAAAAATGTTGATTTTGGTTGAATTTGAGGTTTTCACAAAAATGAGTTCATTAAGCTCTCATCTAGCGATCCAAATGCTTCAAATAGCAATTAAACACCTAAAAGTATCTTTATTTGCATGTTTTCTCTGAGAGGAGTACCTTTCCTGTGTCGATTTGAATGCCGTTGTTCTCTGCTTGCTTCACCGCTCGTGCTTCCCCATCAACTTCCTC
>RJVU01057857.1:4464089-4507528 GCA_003731715.1 Anabarilius grahami | reverse complement strand
GTGTCTGTGTGATGGTGTGGGTGTGTCACCTCATTGTTTTGTGTGGGCGTCGCCGCTGATTGTTGATCAGCGGCAGCTGCGGGCACTTACCATCGGCCTATTTAACGCCTTGTCTTTCGTCTCTTGTTTGTCAGATCGTTGTTTGGAGTCCGGTGTTTGTGTCTCGTGTTCTCGTGTTGTGTGTTCCCTGGATTGGACTTCTAGCCGCTGTTTCCTGTTTCTCCTGTTCCTTGTTGGATTACTCTCTGGATTTCACTCACGGACTCACGGACACCATTCTCCGATCACCATTCTCCACGGATCACCACCGTCCATCGAAGTCCCTGTGTTACCACTCTCCTGCTGTCTGTTTATGTTCCCATGTGTCTGTTTCGGACTTTCTGACTTTCTTGTGTGTGAAGCTCTAATAAAGAGATTAACTTGCATTTGCATCCTGCCTTCATTCCGTGACAGCATCTTTGAAGAAATCAACTAGCTGTAGTCACGACTGTTTACCAAAACCATATTGTTGCAAAGTTTCCTTTGTCTCTCGACCATCTAAAAGACATAATTGACATTTGTGTGTATGTGACCCATGCTGGCTAAATGAGTCGGAATGCGCAGGCAAATTACGAGCTACAGGCAAAACAAGTCAAAAATGTTGATTTTGGTCGAATTTGAGGTTTTCACAAAAATGAGTTCATTAAGCTCTCATCTAGCGATCCAAATGCTTCAAATAGCAATTAAACACCTAAAAGTATCTTTATTTGCATGTTTTCTCTGAGAGGAGTACCTTTCCTGTGTCGATTTGAATGCCGTTGTTCTCTGCTTGCTTCACCGCTCGTGCTTCCCCGTCAACTTCCTCATTAGTCCAAGTTTGGTATCGTTTTAAAGTCAAATTTTTGATGGTATGAGTCTGAACCAATGAAATGTGATTTTCAAACTCACGCTGATGTAAACAAATCGATCTTACTCGGGCTGACTGACAGATCCAAAGCGTGCAAACCCGAAATACACACATAAAAAAAATTACAGTACTTCAAAATATTGAAGTTAAATATTGAAAAAAAAGTTGTTTATATACATTTTCCTATAGATATTTGGTTTTGACGAGGTGCGTGCCGAATTCGGTGGTATTACCAGGGATTTTAAGGTATGGTTGCTAGGTGATTTTGTTTTGGAACCTTCAGAAAACTTTAACCGACTTGTTGAACTATGCTGATAACGACGGAACTTGCGACCATAGTTGGCTAATGACGCTTTTGGGAAATGCACCCCAGATTGGTTTTGTGAGCTGAATCATTGAAAAGATCCAAATCAAAGAATGATTCATGTACTAATTGGGCATCGCTGCTTCTCCCACAAACTCGCTTGCTGAGTTCAACAACAGGATCAGTATAATTAGCGAACAAATCATTTAAAGCACGGTCACATTTTCACAGACGAAATCAAGTCATTTCAATAGCAATCCACGTGATTAGAAATTTCACATGAGAGCAAAAAATTTCATAGCAAGTCAGTATTCACTAATTATCTTCCCTCCAGTGGACTTGTCAATGAATCAGTCGAGATCATGAACGAATCCTTCAGACTTGTTTTGTGAACTGAATACACTGATTTATTGAAAAGATATTGTTAAAAGTTCTCCTTTTGTGTTTCGCAGAAGAGAGTGAGTCATTCAGGGACACTATGAAGGTAACTAAATGATAATATAATTTTCATTTTTGGATGAACTATCACTATATTTTTTCTTTACCATGACTCCAAATCAGATCTGTCTTAAAAGGCAGCTTTGTACCTAACAAGGAGCAGTTAAGGCCCAATGTTTAAACGAGACTCTATTAAATGTCGAGACAGTTGACAGCAATTAAGGTGCTTAGAGAAAGGCATTTACTCAATCGTCTCTTTCTGTTGCAGTCGGTTTCTCTGGCCCAGGTAATTTCGAACCAGTCTTGGGGAATGAAAACAGGTTGGCTGTGCAATTGTGTGCCAGTCTAATAATGGAATCTCGTAAGTCACCAGGGACAGGATCATTTTTACAAAGCAACAGAGAAAGTCCATTACCCTCTGTGTTGCCTACCTTATGGTGCCTTTTATTTCTTAATTGAAACTCTTGGCTGTTTTATAGCATGGACAGAAACAAGGCTGTGGAAAAGGGGAGAGAAAGCAGACAGTCAGATCCAGAAGCCCTCTCTTCTTTGCCACCTTCGGCAATGACGGGTCTAAAAATATCTACAAGCTTCAATGAGCATGATCTTTCCAGTGAGGACACTATTACCATCCTCACTCATCTCACAGCTGCAAGGGAACTAACAAACAGTGACACCAATGCAAACAGTCAAATTATTTGGCAAAATTGTCAAACTGTTAATAGGTATGACGAATCAATCACTAACT
The DNA here is from genome assembly GCA_003731715.1 of Anabarilius grahami. Taxonomy (NCBI): domain Eukaryota; kingdom Metazoa; phylum Chordata; class Actinopteri; order Cypriniformes; family Xenocyprididae; genus Anabarilius; species Anabarilius grahami. The sequence goes on along the minus strand of RJVU01057857.1, from coordinate 4,505,152 downwards.
TGATGACCTCAATGCCTGTTAGAGAGCCTAAACAGTTAGTAGATTGAGGTTTAAGATGCACCGTGTTACAGCAACTGAATTTTAATTGGTATCAGCTCCACAGAGCCACTAATACAGGGAACATTCTATGAAACGGGTATTTTTTTCAAGATTGATTAGGTGATTTCTGTTTTTAAATAATCTATCTAGTTGGTAAACATTGGTATCAGTTATTACAAGTTTTTACACTAGCTAGGACTCATTTCTCAATACTTAGGTCACTTTTTCAACTATTCACACAGTTCTCCTCTTTCATCTCAGCACAGCAGTTAATTTCACATTCAAAATGCACTGAAACTACCAAAACATTTAACCTCAAATCAACTCATTTTCCCATAACACTAGCAAAGGTTTTCACCCAACAAGCCCACTTTGCCACTCATTAAACAATGACCTAAAAAATACTGACAACATGTTGCATTAGACAATGAATAAAATAACATTTCTTTACAAAACAAGAACGACAGATCTCTTACTGGGTAACACTTTATTTTACAGTGTCCTTGTTACATACAGTATGTTACATGTATGACTATAAATTATGCAGAATTACATGCAACTAACCCTAATCCTAAATTTAACCCTATAGTATGTAGTTAATTATTATTACTCAGTACTTACATGTATAATTACACTGTAACAAGAACTGAAATTTTAGCTGTTTTGAAGAGTACACAGCAAAATCATCAGAGTTAAATAAACTCTGCTCGGAGTACATATGGTCCCTCTCTAAATAGTGTTAAAGTAACACTGAAGCAGAGTTAAAGTTAATTAGATAATTAAGTGATTAATTAAGTGGCGATTGAGCATTAGTGATGAACACCTGCTGTTAACAAGCAGAATCAATTAAGAAAAGAGAAACAGAAGAACTACAACTGACTTCAGCCACAGTCTTAGATGAAATCACCTGAAGATAAAAGACATTATCTTGACAGCAGGTGTTCATCACTAATGCTCATTCATCACTTAATTAATCGCTTAATTATCTCATTAACTTTAACTCTGCTTCAGTGTTACTTTAAAACTATTTAGAGAGGGACCATATGTACTCCGAGCAGAGTTGATTTAACTCTGGTGATTTTGCTGTGCATGTAGGCTAAATGTGCAAATTGACTTGTAGTTACATAGAGTTTTAGTGGAGTGAGAAAATAATTAATGCTGTAATTTTACAGAATTAGTCAAAGAATGCCTTTTTTTTTTTTTGCCAAAGCAATGACAAATGATCCACAGTTTAGTCTACATAGACTGCTGTTGTGCTCACTGTGTGAAGAGTTTTGAAAAAGCCTTGAGAAATTGGTCCTAGTGATTCTAAAAACTGTAATTGTCAACTTGTTTACAAATATGTATGAGGATACAAATGTTTTTGTATAGAACAACCCATAAACTGTACGGTATCCAAGCACAAATAATTTTCATTGATACCTATAGTGTTTATGTTACATTTATTTCTCCTTGTTTTATTGTTTTGCCCATTTTATTTATTCATACGTTTATTGCTGCTATGCATTTTAAATGCTCTATAGCTGAACTTCTCTCTGGCGATTAATTAAATCTAATGTTGTTCAATGTGTAAGTGCAGTGATGGTGTTTAACAACACATCAGTTGGATTTTTTTCCATCACGACAAAGCTGACTAATTCAGATTAATGTCTATTATGCATTCGCCTCAAGGTGGGAACATCATTTGGCTGTAATCTCTAAGAGACCCTTCAGCTCTTCCTGACAGGCTACTGCTATTGTCTGATTTCTTGCCCGTACAAAACACTTCCAGTAAAAGGGCCTGTGAATATGAACCCCCACGTTTCATTCTGTGCCTCTGAGCCCTTTTGTTTTCCATTTCCCATTCCCACGTTCTTTTGTGACAGCTTCTCAGCTGTTGGTTTGGATCCTTTTAAATTGTTGCTTCTGATTATGTGTGTGTGACAAGCTCAACCATTCGATCTCAAAAATTTCAATTGGCTCTGACTGATTTTCATTTGAGCTGTCTTCTCCCGACACAGCATTGATTTCTAATGAGAGGACTGAGTAAACACTGTAATCTACATATGCTGATTATAAACTTCTCTATACTGAGGAAAATGATGGCTCACAGATATCTGTCCATTCTCTGATTCCCTCATGAAAAATATAGAGCGGCAGATTTGTTACTTCATTGGACTAATTGAGTGTGACAGGCAAAGAGCAAGAAAGAGGGAGGGTGATAAAGCAGCACACAGAAGCTGCCAAAGGCCACACTGGCAGGACAAGCTCACCCCAGGTGCTCATGGGGGTTTCATAGGATGACTAGTGTTTGCATGAGCAGTAATGCTGCTGAGGCCAGCAGGGCATGGGAAGACGGGAGACCGGAGAGAAAGAAAGGCCAATGATCACTCAGACTTACGAGCCTTGGCGAGGCCACTGCTTGAGGCCGAAACCCACGGCAATGTGACATAAACAAGGCTAAATATTCACTTTCATTAACTGAGAATGCATTTGGAATGGCATACATCCGGTTACTAAAGAAATCAGACTATTTCAATGAACTCTTATGGGGATCTTAAATGGATAGTTTAGCCAAAAATGAAAATTCAGAAAACGTTTTCTGTGGAACATATTTTTTCAGTGAATATAAGGTGAATTTTTGTAGAATCTTCATGCAGATATTTTCCATAAAATGACAATTCATATAAAATAGAGCGAGCTTTGGTGAATAATTACAATACTAATTTCTCGCTAGAAATTATATCAGAAGTGGAAAATGTTGGTCAAAAACACATATTTACACAAACTGACCAGCAACTACAACTTTTAGTCACCATCTTTATTTTTCTAGCTCAACTGACATAGAATGGAAAGCACAGGATTGTGGGATATATCTATGCTGCCTTCAAACATCAATCAGATTAAGGTATCTCAGGAGACAGAAAGTGAAGCTAACATTGGATTCGGATGTGCCTTGATGACTTCCTACCTTGGAATGCGTCCTCCGCATTTTTCAGTTTTCAGACGCACCCATTGTCTCGGGAATTAAACAGCTTGTAAACATAATTTATCAGTAGAAAAGCTGAAATAACTAATTAAACATGAAAGTATAATGCAATCATTTAATACATTTATCTTTATATAGAACTTTTTTGAGTAAAAAACCTTAAGGTTATAGAACCTATTTTTTTCTAAAAGTGTAACAGAAAAGGTTTTGTCGGCATACTGCTGTGAGACATTAACATACAGTATACGCCAGTGCATTTTGTTTACAAAATAAATATATAATTGTAGTATCCATATTTATAAAATTCAATCTTGATTACTTTTAAACCCTGTAATGCTTCAATGTACCAGACAGTAAAAGGCTCTTTAAGGCCTTTAGGTGGACACATTATTAGAGAGGTAATAAACAAGCATCATCTGAGCATTCATTGCTGTCTCTCCCTCTTTCTTTTTCTCTTTTTCTTTCTCACACTTGCACTCACAGTCTCCCACTTTCTTTTTCACAGTACCAGGCGTCATTGCGGGTCAGCATCCATCCTGGACCCATTGTCTAATTAACAAGACACAGCCAAAATGATCCATGGCCAGAAGGAAAATAAACACACATAGCCCAGACATAAATATCATAAAAAATGGAAAAATATGTGAAAACTTTCATTTGTATCTGAAAGTTTACAAAGTTTTAAAACCCTTGATGTTTGAAGGCTGTCATACAATGAAATTCATACATTGAAAGTCGAGGTCCAATTTTGTTTGAACACCAACATTCTTTAAAATATCTTCTTTTATGTTCCACAGAAGACAGAAAATCATATGGGTTTGGAACAACACAAGACTGAGTAAATGATGATAGAACTTACATTTTTGAGTGAACTACACCTTTAGGAGTTAGATAAGACAGAAAAACAGACAGACAGAACATGGAAAGTGATATAAGAGACATGAAAGTAGCGCCGGTATTTTGCCAAATAAGTATACTTCAATTAGAGTTTATTATGTAAATTTCTGTAAAGTTCAAATATATACTTTATGTAGTAAGTATAATAATATCAATGTTGTAATATACTTGTACTGTAAGTGTACTATTTCAGTACTTATTGGGAATAAATTGTCCCACTTTTTAGTTTATAAAAAATAAAGTGTTCTTTTTAGTGTTCTTTAAATGTATCAGTGTAGACTTTGAGTAGTTTACATCTAAGTTAAACTTATACTGTAGGCATACTGTTAGTTTACTAGCTATATACCTCTAGCTCACTTTTTTAGTTTATGAAAGTACACTTTGAATTACACTCAGTAAACTACCAGTTTAATAGTTTTTATACAGAATACTTTTTTTTTAGGAACCTAATACCATAATTAGTTGACTGTCATCAAGGAATAATTGTCAATAAAATCAGCCAAATATTTCTATTTATTTCCCTTAACAATATATTGGCTGATGCATCATTATCCCTCACATGCAAAATTTATATTTAAATATGTTACAATTTAAAAGTAAATGCACATTCTTTTAAGATGGGGGAATTTTCCCCCATCTTACCCTACTACATTAACACTTTACAATAACTTTACTAGAGATATAACCAGTTTAGATTAAAAGATCTCAAGCTGACTAGCTGAAGACGTTACAGTAGCTATACCCATTAATACACACAATTCCTCATTGAAAACAAATTCTTCGCTTCGCCAATGTTGATTCTTGTTTTATTACGAGCTCTGTTGCGTTTCGAGCAGACTCTCCACTGTTCAACTTTTTTTTTTAAACGGGCGATTCCCTGGAGGTTCGAGATTTAGCTGCTCCATGTCAACCTTTCTCACTTCTTGTAACAACTAATCTATGCCACTCCCACACCATATTTGCATCAAAGTAGCCGAAGCAACTTTTATCTATTTACGGATATGCCGAGACACGCACAGGCTAGTGTCGTATGTACTCAATTTCTCGCAAAAACCATCCCGACAGGTCAAAAATATAAACACTTAAAATAGGCTTACCATAGTGAATCAGGGTAAGACAAAATCATGTTTTGGAAGAAGAATTAGCGGCTTTCGCACCGAATAGTTCCAGGAACTCAGTTATAGGAACTAACCACTAGGATAGTTCCCCGAGAACTAATTTCTCCTCCGGGCCATGTTCCTGGTTGCATTCGCACCGGGAATAGGAACTCTGAAGTGGCCGTCTTTAAGTGCGGCATTTATAAACGCGAAAAACCAGTGGATGGAGGATGCCGTGATCTCAGCTGTGTTTGTTACATGTTACAAAAAGTTACATAGCATACCTTTTAAAAGAATTATATTAAAAGCACAGTTGAATAAACTTAATTTTTGTAGCAATTCTACTGAAATATTTGACTTCTCAGTGGCATAATTGACAAATCAGAATCAAGTATTATAGTAAACAGTGGAATGAAGCAAATTAGACCAAAACAGACAGGACTGTGCCGAGTGTGATGGATGTGACTTGAAAGCTCTAAAAGCAATTACAATTGTGAAGAAAGAAAAAAAATATATATCATAACCCAGGTTTAAACAATGTAGGCTTGACTAACAAACTCCACAGCAGCTGCTCACACTGCTCTCTCTTTCCCTCCTTCCCACCTTTTTCATCCCTTTATTTTCCCTTCTCCCATGTCATCTTCTTAAATATACAGTTGCATATACAGTCTTTTTCTAAAAGAAGGAGGCTTACCCAAATTAGCCACTCTGGTGCACGGCTGGGCACCATGGGATGGGTGTGCGGCTATTTAAATAATGTCAGGGCTTGCAGAGGGAAGGAGGGAGCAGACAAGCAGACTAATAACTAGATTTCAGCAACATGGCACTCTCACTCTGTCTTTCTCTCTCTCTCTCTCTCTCTCTCTCTCTCTGAAGAAAATTATTTCTTGGACTAAAAATACCCATATCCCTGCCAAAAATACTTTCATCTCCAAGCACCAAAGATGTTCTAATTCATTAAGAGCTCCCCCACTGAATGAACCTCAAGCGAAAGAAAGAACAAATAAATTAAGGATTGAGCATTAATTAGGAAAAGGAATAGCCTCGCTGACATTAACACAAAGCATGTCACATGTTTTCAGCATATTATTTGGGAATGTGGAAGGGAGCGTCTATACTGCTCATTCCTACTGAACTCTTATTTTGCCCGGGGCACCGCTCTTACAGAACATGTAACAGTGGTTTTACCCAAATGCCCGAGGAGCCTTTTACCAATGGTGTTGCAAAAATGTCATCACACTGTTTTTGTCAGGGATAATATGGCCAATTAGTGTGAATACAGACCCGGGAAGACAAAAACAACACAAATGGGAGGTCATGTTTTGGATGGGGTTCTTTCAGGAGTACAATATTTTATAGAAGTGAGCACCCCTCTATGGCATCTCTAGGCCTGAAGTGAATCATTAATTCTTAATTGTTTACCGAGGAATTTGTTTATGTCTCTGCAAACACCACTGCAGTTGTTTGTTTGTCTTCAAACTCACTGGCGGTGCATTACTGAATGAAAATGCAAATTGAAGCATAAATAACATAAATGACTGTTAAATGACTGTCAAATGGCCTCAATTAATTCAATTAAACCTTAGAAACCTTTTGATCTGTTTTCACATCTTAGTGAGCATCATCTTCAATGAATATTTTCACAATGGAGAGCATAAATTTTTAGTTTTACTGGTCACTAGTTAGCTGGAAATTGTTTGATCGTGTCACATGTGAAGTCATAAAAACAGCTATGCTTTTTAAACTAAAGCTTTTTTTTTCTTTTTTTTTTAAGAAGAATGTATAGGATAATGATTAATATTCAGCCTTGAAGCTTTATATTTAAGGTTGCATTGAGTTGAGCAGGACCTACATTGTGTTTTCTGCAGTAAAGAAAATAAACTTTCATTTCTTTTGAAACAAAGCAAGTGCTGTAAAAGGCTGTAAATTATTAAAGGGAAGTCTGAATCAGAACCCCCGCTGAAAACAGTGCTGACTTACAGTTTTTGCATTTCCTTCTCTCTCTCGAACCAGAACTTAGATATTTTTCGACATAATTAAACGGGAGGGCAGGGGCGTTATACATGCAGTGCACCATTTTCAAATATTTCTAATTGGACTATTTTTAACCCACTGTTTCCAGTCTATACAGCTTCCTGACTGTTTGTTTGGTGTTTATGTTAACGAAGACCTGAGTTTAACATCGGCTATCAGCGCTTATCACAGTCATCAGTACCACATTGTGACACCCAGATATGCAAGGGCATTCTCATCAAGAGCACAAGCACACACAGCCATATTAATGACAGAGTTGTTTTTCTAAACCGGTATAAAGAAGAATATTGCATTTGACCATTTATATCAAGCCAACCATCTACTAATCTTTGGCCACTGAGGCAGACTGTATGAGATGCATTTTGCTTCAGTGAACATGCAGAAAAACCATCTTGAAAAAAAAAACGAAAGATTATGTACCGAAGAATACTGTATTTCTTGGTATGCTAATTGTAGTCCCAAGCTAATATTGTTTTTATTGAATGATTGATTGACTGACTGACATTAATGTAAATCATAGTTCTGAGATTTATATTAATCACAGCCATTAGCACATTCCTCTGAATGTGTTGCTTCTGCATACTGCATGATCCCTCACTGCTAACAGTACATAACAAATAATAATGATGATTATAATAATAATATATAGGTAATCACAGCCTGCTGATATATGGCCATATCGCACGGCTACGAGTGTGATATTGCATTTAAACAATAAATAAATAAGAACAACAACCGAGTGTCTTTAAATACCCTCTTTTGTGCAGAACTACTTCCTTCTGCCATTTATTCAAATCTCAAGTTGACAGTTTAACAGTTGAGCCAACGCTATCTCACGACCAATTCGTATGTATTTTACGAGGTGGCTAATTCATATGAATTCGTACGATTTGTCTAAACCCCAGTGACGGGTAGGTTTAGTGGTGGGGTTTGGGGTAGGTCATTCGTATGAATTCATACGAATTTGTCAACTCGTAAAATACGTACGAATTGCCGTGAGATCGGGTTGGTTGAGCCCAAGCCTCTATTACTAATTCTAAAACGTCACTTAAGAACTAGTAATGAAGGAATGTTGAGTCGCTTCATTGAAGGTTATTGTATTATGTAGAGTAGATTAGAGTATTATGTAAGGAATCATTGACGACAGGCTGTTGAATTCTTAGAAAATAATGCACACCCGAGGTGGTAATGCGGCGGCCATTATTATTATGGAGCGAGTCAATTATTCTGCTTATACTATGGTTACTACACCTCAAGACACTGGTCCGATGTTGTATTTCAAGAAATTTGTCAGGTTTTTGTCCTTAAAACACTCTTGTGTGTGGGACTAATTTCTTACGCATCTCATCCCAAGCCTCCCTTGCTAATTCCAAAATGTCATTTCAGAACTAGTAATGGAGGCTTGAGCCTTGATAGCAGAATAATACCGTTGATACAGTTATTAACGCAGTTAAGAGAGTAAGAGATAGAGAGAGAATAAGCATATGTGAATTAGCCTACCTGAGTCTGTGCGTTTCACACGGAAGCAGTGTCTCTACTAATAGCGAAACTATAAGTGTATCTACCTCAAGAACCACCCAGTTATTACCTCGCTGGTGAGTCAAGTATATTTTTTAAGATGCTAAACTATTTTACTGTTTAATTCGTCAGAGCCGCGCTGACAAAACGTTTCTGTGTGAGTGTGTGTCCACACTATACAATACGTGTGTATGTTTGAAAGAGAGAGAGAGAGCACGGGAGAGAGTATGCGCTTTCAGGACACAGTAAAGCGTGTTTTGTGGCAAAAACCATGACAATTATTTGTCGCATCCTGTTTACTATATTTATTTGCTTGGTCAGTGTCGTTTAGGGTTTTGTTTCTTTTACGGTTGTAGTATGTAGGACCTATTGAGATAACTGAAATCATTTGGCGAAGTGATATGGAACTGCAGTGTCCCAAAGGACAAAGTTCCCAACTTCCTTATTCTGACTCACTCATAAAGAGAGTCTTTGCCGCCATCTAATGGCGTAATAATGTAACTTTCACTGATACTATTGACATAAACACAAGCAAACAATAAACACAATCAAATAAATAAAAAAAACACATGCAAACAATTCAGTCAAACGTACAAAAGTAGCACTCTAGTACAGGATTTAGGTTAAATATAGCCTAAATATAGGCTAAAGTTATGAAATTTAATTTATCCCTTAATAGAATCGTTTTGCTCTGGAACAAGTAGCCTAATAGGCTAGATTAATAAGACCAAAGGTTGCTTGTTTGATATAGGCAACCCCAAATTAATTTTTTTAATTAATATTTTTTACCACTATCTACATAAGAGCCTGACAGAGATGAAGCTGTTCTCTGCGGGTACATGAGCGCTGAATGGCTGCTAACGGCCTGGAGCTTGCATCTGCAAAAGCGTAGGCGTATATATAAGACGCATATTTGAGGTCTAAATAACTACATTCTCGCCTGAAAAACTCTTTAAACTACATTTAATGACATAACAACAGTATAAAAAAAATATGAAAGATTTGCTTGACTGCCTTGACAGTCGCCGCAAGTGTAGTGATACAAACGGTGCAACGGTACCAGTGCTGATACTCTCAGCCAATCGCAGAGTATGAGGTCTCTACGGAACAAAAGTGGGTGGGCGTTTCTGAATTTGTGGGTGTTTTCAAACTGCTGGGTGTTTATAAATCATGCAATGAAAATGATCCCCTTTCCCCCTTACCCCATCCCTAAACCCTACCCACACTCTGACTTGGGCAAATCAGGCAACGCTTTCAAAAACGCCCCTCTGTTTATGGCCCCGCCCACTGATCTGGTAACTCCTATTACTGTCCTGCAGAGACCTGTACTTGCAATCGCACGCCTCTCAGCCAATCAGATTCAAGAACCAGAAAGAACTGTTGTATAAACACACACACGCTCACACATATTATGTGACAAGACCCTTTTATGCCCCGTTGTACCTTAAATACTTATATAATATAAAATATTGGTATGTTATATAAGCTGCTGTGTTTGTGCTCTTGTTTTTCTATCCTTGTGGGGACCAATTGTCCCTATGATTATAGTACAGCATGAAAGCATGAAAACTTTGGGGGACATTGTGGTTCTTACAGGATAGAAGATAGCTACACATAGATAATAAATAGTAACTTATTTTACACGTGAAACTGCCAAAAGGTGTCTGTAGGTGGTAGGGTTATGGTTAGGGTGTAATAATTATATTTGGCTTAATTTAAGAACCACCACCATCATCATGTGAGATAACATCATAACCCAAATTATCTGATCTAGGTCTCCACCTAGTGAGCATTGAATGTTATTGCAGTTAGTTACTTGCATTCAACGTCCTAAATGCATTAAAATAATTACTACTTAAACAGTTAATCATCATTCTAATTCACATTTCACTGTTCAAAATAGACGACAAACTGTAATTCTACTCAATAATGAGTTTTTTGCTCCATTGTGAGTCTGTTGAATCCCAGCGTGTCAATTTACAGACACATGCCAGTAATTTGACCTCCCGCTGACTGCAGTGACACAGGAGGCAATCTAATGACAAACTAATGACACAGTCTCCTGGCAACAGCGAACGCTGATGATTACACCTGTGGCTTCCATCTGCATAATCCCACATACCAGACCATATCTAGAAGAGAGATGCAGCATTTATGGAAATATATTCTATTTATTGGTTAATTGTTTGCTTTCATAAATCATTAATGGAGAAGAAACGAGAACCTTACCATGTAAGACTTCTCAAGACGCCCTGTGTGAGTTCAGATGGAGTGAGCAGGTGGCTTTGCAGACGTATGAATCTGCCCTGTGAGAAGGGTCCAGAGGGAAGGTATGACTTTGAGAGCATGGTTGAGACAGACAGACGTGCGTTCTCCAAATTCAATCCTGGAGCCCAGATGCCTTATGAAAACGCTCCTCTGGCGCCGCTGCGTGACGATGTGACTCTAATAGATCCGTGCTCCGGTCAACTGAGTGCAGGGGCACAGGTGCATCTGGAAGCAAAGAGCAGAACCCCATTCATCGAAACAGTTTACACTCCGTCTGATCTCTGGGTTCCAGCAGGAGCACGGGACAGGCCTCAGACTCCTCCAACCAGACCTTCAGCTCTGATATATGACAATTCTGAGCACAAGAGGTGGAACTCCAGGATGAAACCAGAGGCTGCATTAAAGGCAAACCTTGGAGGTAACTGCAACCTTTTTGATACAGGCCTACAAGTTTGGAGTGACTGCAGCAGTGTAACAAAAGGAAATATAACAGTTTCAAACTCTTACATATTTATAATCATATTCCATCTGCTTTGTCATCAGGTTGGACAAGTGCACAGAGTATTAAACACCCCTCTGAGGACAGCCATGAAATGAATGCGGTCAGTCGTAGACATGCTAAATTATTCATCCCTGCTACTGTAATAATACTCTTGTATGCTGTGTTCAAAGCTTTATCACTTTTAAAGCACTGAACATTAACTATTCATGTGAAATTTGCCTTAAAGAAATAGTTCACCCAAAAATGAACATTCTGTCATCATTTACTCGCCCTATTGTTTCTCCAAACCTGTATGACTTTTTTTTTTGTCTTCCATGGAACATAAAATACAATTGTATTGGTTGCTCTTTTACATGCAGTTCCATTAATGGGAACAGAGCTTTCGATCTTCAAAAATGACACAAAAGCACCATTAAAATGTATTGAAAAAAAATTGTAAATACAAGTTGTGTTACTATAGTCTGAGAATCAAAACCATAATTGACTTTAAACTAGCTTTAATTTCTGACCTCTCCTTGACGAATCTACCTGTATGAGATGTAGCGATTTTTTTTCTTCTTCATTTTACTTAAATGTTTTCAGTAAATTGGTTGATTCAGTTTGCAAAAACTATCTGAATAATTTATTAATGAATTGGTCTGATCTGGCTCTTAAGTTATCAGTGACTCAATGACCATGTTTATATGCAATTTAAAAAAATGGTTTATTTCAGGGTTTTTGCAGAAAGCGGCGTTCTGAAATGTCAAGTAAATGTAAACGTCTTTTCCTTTCGTCATAAAAAAGAAAAAGGCTTCTTCCATAGACTGTGGCTTATGTGGCCACATGAACGCATAATAATATGCATTCTTAAAGTCACAATGAAATCAAAATGGACAATTCTTGTTTTTTATGGAATTATAAATGATTTATGATGTAATATGAATGAAAAATATCTCCTGTTTGCAGTGACATCTCTTCTTTTCTCTGATGATGCTTTCACCAGCGCGAGGGTGGGACAACCTGTCACTCACATGACATCCCAGCAATAGCAAATCATAATCATCCAATCAGTTCCCCAAGGACAAAATCAAGTCCCCCTACATTTGTTCTTGTTTGACAAGCCGTTTCGCACGGATATATGTCACAATAGGGAAGAAAAGCCTTTTGCAACTTCCGTTTCATGCTGACTTTAAGTGGTTAATTTCTGTCTTTATTTACTCACACTCATGTCGTTCCAAACCTGTAAGACCTTCATTCATCTTCAGAACACAAATGAAGATATTTTTGATGAAATCCGAGGATATCTGTTCCACACATAGGCAGCAACATCATTGCACCTTTTGACGTCCAGAAAGGTTTTTGCGCACAGTAAGTATTCTCGTCGCTACATAACATTAAGGTTGAACCACTGTAGTCACATTGACTATTTTAACCATGTTTTTAACTACCTTTCTGGACCTCAAAAGGTGCAATGACGTTGCTGCCTATGTGTGGATCAGATACCCTCGGATTTCATCAAAAATATCTTAATTTGTGTTCCGAAGATGAACAAAGGTTTTACGGGTGTGGAACGACATGAGGGTGAGTAATTAATGACAGAGTTTTCATTTTTGGGTGAACTAACCCTTTAAGGTGCGGCCACATTAGTGAAATCTTGCGAGCAAAAAAAGGTCTGTCTATTGTCGTTGTAGCTCAGTGAAACTATGCATAAAGCTCATGGGTTCACAGCTCACACAATGACTGGATTTCACCCATGAAAATTCACCAAACAATGGAAAATATGACCTTTACAGGTGTTTGAAATGTGCGCTTGTTTGCACACTTAGGGTTACCACCTTCGATGTGTAAAAAATTCAGGAAAACAGACAATCTCTCACCAAGCATGACAATTCTGGACAAGTCGCACCCCATATTGACCTGATAGACAATAGGTGCATCATTTCATCTTTTTATTACAAGAATATCCCAAAAATGATGGGATGTATGGCAGACCGATTCTCTAGACCTCCAAAAAACACCTGTTGTTCACCTGCAGCAGTTCTAGAGATTACAGCTCACTGAAGAGCAAGACTATTAGTGAATAATGACAGTCTCTTTCTCACACAAAGCTTTTTATGTCTTCAGAAAATGTCAAATATAGCACATGCAAGGAGTCATTCAGTCTACTTTTTTGATGACTTACTTTTATGCTTCTTTTGCATCTTTTTTGAAGCAAAGTCTCCTGTCCCCATTAATTGTCATTAAAATGAGCTCAATTTAGGATATTCTTCAAACATTTTCCCTTTTGTGTTCCATGGAAGAAAGAAAGAATTTTTAAACTTAACTTGTATGTTATATTTGCCCTATTTTGTCACACTTTTAGATCATAGGACATTTTCTAATAATGTGACATTTTGTCTTTTTACTATCCTTTTATAGGGTACAAGACCGTCTGTACTTTATGATAGCGTAGCAACGGCAGCTCGACAATACATCTACACTTCTGCAGCCCAAAGGTCTGAATGTATTTGTTCTAAAAGCTCCCTTAACAGCAGAACTACAGCAATTTATTTTTCAAGACTCTCTCAACTTGACTAATTGATACTTTCTGTACCATTTGTCTGTTTACACATTTTTATCCAAAACTTACAGCGCATTCAAGGTATACTTAAAGGGATAATTCATCATTTAGTCATCATACTCACCCTCAAGTAGTTCCAACCCTGCATGAATTTCTTTGTTCTGCTGAACACAAACAAAGATATTTGGAAGGATGTCAGGAACCAAACAGATCTTGCCCCCCCCCCCATTGACTACCATAATATTTATTTTTCCTACTATGGTAGTCAGTGGGGGGCAATATCTTCTACTGCAATATTCCTTTAAAAAAAATGAGTGTTCATATCCCCTATGCATGTGATTGTGTGTATGTGCTCTGTATAGAGGTTATGAGAATGTAGACTGGGACTCAAAGTTACCTCCTCGCCACAAACCACCCACAACTACACTGGAAAAAATGGCTGACCCCGTGAGTCAACGTTTCGTGCTGAAGCGATACCACAGCAGACCTGAGCTTTGGCAGGTGAGTCTGCTGCACTGGAAGTGAGGCTACTTCTGCTGAAGATCTGAGACATTGAAAATGATTTTATTTGCTTTCAGGCTATTGGATCCCATTGGAACAAACATCAGTTGCGTGCTACATTTTACACAAGGAAACCCATAAGCTTGTAAGTGACTTAAATAACCTTGTAATGCATTTGGCAGACACTTAAGTGACTTAAAGGGGCCCTATAATGCCACTTTTACAAGATGTAATATAAGTCTCTGGTGTACCCAGAATGAAGTTTCAGCTCAAAATACTCCACAGATCATTTATTATAGCTTGTCAAATTTGCTGCCGTTTTTGTGTGTGTCCCTTTAAATGCAAATGAGCTGCTGCTCCCGGCCCCCTTTCCAGAAGAGGGCGGAGCTTTAACAGCTCAAGCTTTGGTTGTTCAACAACAATAAAGCTGGAGAATCTCACATGCAGCCAAAATGACAATTGTCAGTAAAGGTGTTCAGCCTTACATTGTTCAAACCGGAGTCGGACACTGATGGAGAGACTCAGGAAGAAGTTACAACTTTTAGAATGCATCTGGACGTTTCTGAATGGTTAGTGGATAAATTTATGTAGTTGCTGTGGAATTGATTCAACTCATCGACTAGCATTTGCTGTCATGTTAATCTTTTGTGCAAATGAATTGACCATCGTTTGTTAAGCAGTCCAGCGTAAAATGACAGCATGGTAACAACACTCTACTACAACAACTCTTCCTCTTCTCTAAAGCAGCCCAACATGACCTCACTCCCTTTCCCAGGGTCAAGGTTTATGTAAAATATAGGGTTAGTGATGTCACCAACCTGGGAAGAAGCTCGTTGTAGTCCCTACCAGCCGTTTGTTGTAGTCTTTAAAAAGCGATTTCTGTAATAGAAAATATCTCCCTTTGCATTGAACTTTGAGTGTCGTAACTTTGCAGATGTTGTTTATGCTCAAACAGCAACATTACACACTAACTAAAGTTAAAAAAGTGAAATCATAATCAAGGACCCCTTTAAATTGTATTCAAGGTGGTACACCGTTATCAGTTTTTGCTTTTAATCGAACCCATGACCTTGGCATCTCTAATACCATGCTCTTTTGTTTGAGTTAAAGCTTTTTATTTTTAGTGAAAAGTGAAAGTGAAGTGACATGTGCCCAAGTAGGGTGACCCATACTCGGAATTTGTGCTCTGCATTTAACCCATCCAAGTGCACACACACAGCAGTGAACACACACACCGTGAACAGACACCCGGAGCAGTGGGCAACCATTGCTGCGGCACCCGGGGAGCAGTTGGGGGTACGGTGCCTTGCTCAAGGGTCTCACCTCAGTCGTGGTATTGAGGGTGGGGAGAGCGCTGGACATTCACTCCCCTCACCGACAATCCCTGCCGGACCTGAGACTCGAACCCATGACCTTTGGGTTACAAGTTCGACTCTCTATCCATTAGGCCACGACTGCCCCTTTTAGGTTCTGAGCTTATAATTTTTACAGATTTATATCAATGTATCTGTGTATAATAAATAGTGTTGTTTCTGACTGTTGTTTTCATTTAACAGCACCAGTCCATGTCCAAAATCAGGCCATGTGCCTTTATATTGGTAAGCAGATGCAGGAATCTTTAAAGCAATGTTTGTTATAAACTATTCAAAACAAATCAGTTGCATATACCTGTCAGTGCATTGCTGCTTAGTTATTTTCCAATACATTTATTCAGGCTTTGAGAGATATTTGTGATCTCCCTCTGTACTGTACAGCGGTACGGTTGGCTCTGAGAACATGGACAGTGTGGACGTCCCAGAAGAAGACTTCATCCCTCTGACTGTTCTGCGGACCACAGTGCCTCCTCACACCCCTGCCAGCTAGTATGACTCTGATCTGTGTATCTGTGAATACATCATAATGACTCTACAGAACGATTTATAAGGAAGATGTTTTGTTTTGTTTCGTCTGTAGCCGAACTACTATACCTGGTTACACTGGAAAAGCCAAGTTTGACAGACCACAGACCTCAGCTGTCAGTTTCCCTTCTTTACCCTATACTCCACAAACAGCAGGGTAAGTCATTATAACATTTCAGATTAAGATATTTTGCTTTGTCTGCGATGGGCTGGCCATCTGTCCAGAATGTTTCCCTGCCTACGGCCCAAGACATTGGGATTGACTCCATTATTCTGCGACCCTACATAGAACAAGTGGTTTGGAACAAATAATCATTTTTCCCTTAATCAATAGATTTAACAGACCAAAACTTACAGTGCAATCAAGGTTTTTCATTTTTTTAGTGCCACAATGACATATACGCTGGTCCAATGATTATGTGCTTAAACTAAAGTTTTTCATGATATCCTACTGATAAATCTTGTAACTGTATTTGATTGCCATAAGGAAAACAGAGCTATCAGTGAGTTTCATGTCTATCCTGTAGTAAATAAATGTAAATGTTGACACATATATATATATGTGTGTGTGTGTGTGTGTGAGAAAGAGAGAGACCCTGAACCACAAAACCATATGTAGAACAGGTATATTTGTAGCAATAGCCAACAATACATTGTTTGGGTCAAAATTATATATTTCTTATTTTATGCCATTATTCATTAGGATATTAAGTAAAGCTCATGCTCCATGAAGATATTTTGTAAATTTCCTACCATAAGTATATATATAAAAAATATAAAAAAATGTGTGAGTGGATATGCATTGCTAAGGGCCTCATTTGGACAACTTTAAAGGTGATTTTCTCAATATTTAGATTTTTTTGCACCTAAGATTCCAGATTTTCAAATAGTTGTATCTTGGCTGATGATGTAATTTCTGATGATGTATAAATCTCAATTTAAAAAAATGTACCCTTATGACTGGTTTTGTGGTCCATGGTCACACACACACACACACACACGTTTGTTTTTGTGAAATGTGGGGACATTCCATAGGCGTAATGGTTTTTATACTGTACAAACCGTATGTTCTCTCCCCCTACACTACCCCTACCCCTAAACCTACCCATCACAGGAAACTGCAGACTTTTACTTTCTCACAAAAACTCATTCTGTATGATTTATAAGCCTTTTGAAAAGTGGGGACATGGGAATGTCCTCATAAGTCACCCTCTCCTTGTAATACCTATGTCATACCCATGTCATTATACACATTTGTGTCCTGATATTTCACAAAAACATGCCCACACACAAACACACACACACACAGGTTTGTTTTGCTATCTTAGTGGGGACTCTCCATAGGCGTAATGGTTTTTATACTGTACAAACCGTATTTTCTATCCCCCTACACTACCCCTATCCCTAAACCTAACCATCACAGGAAACATTCTGCATTTTTACATTTTCAAAAAAACATCATTTAGTATGTTTATTAATCCATTTCCCTCGTGGGGACCGCTGGCTGGTCCCCACAATGTAGGTGATCTCAGGTTTTTATTACATCGTGGGGCCATTTGGTCCCCACGATGTAATATAAACAAGAACACACAGGCGCACACACACACACGCGCACACAGAGTCTGGTTCACTATCCTTGTAGGGACTCTCCATAGGCGTAATGATTTTTATAGTGTACAAACTGTATTTTCTATCCCCTAACCCTAACCCTACCCATCACAGAAAACTTTCTGCATTTTTACATTTTGAAAAAAACATCATTTAGTATGTTTATTAATCCATTGGACCACTGGGGACCGTTGGCTGGTCCCCACAATGTAGGTGATCTCAGGTTTTACTATCCTTGTGGGGATGTACACTTGTCCCCACAATGTACTATAAACCTGTACACACACACACACACACACACGTATGTATGTGTGCGTGTGTGTGTGTGTATCTGTGTATAAAACTCTTCAATCAAAATCTCATTAAACATAATGCAAAGAAATTCACTCTGTATCAGTATTATTAGTAAACTAAAATTAAAACCATAAAAAATTGTTGCTTGAAATAAAATAAACATTAACTGAAATAAAAACTATATAGCCATGTTTTAAATATATATATATAATGACAAAACACAAAAAAAACTTTAACTAAAATTAAAATATTAAAAATGGAAAATATAAAAATAAAAATAAAAACAAATTCAAAATAATAACTATAATAGTATCTAAATGATACTAAAATAACACTGCTCTGTACTGGAGTAATGAGTCACCAATGACAATATTGGGAATTACACATAAGTCAATAGTAAAGTGCTTGTGATATAGTAACTGCAGAATTTGCAGGGGACATGTGCTTCATTTCATGTAAATATTGACAAACTGTGAGAAATATTAAACAGTAATCAGTTTATTTATGCAAAAAAATAAAAAAATAAAATCTTTTCACTTTGAGAACCTGGATGTGAGACCTATTCATAGAGAAATGCAATACAAATATGTCTCAGTAGGTGGCAGCAGTGCTTTGTATTCAGAAAGTTCTTTTGTAAGTCAACTTTTGTGGTCAAAACCACAAACATACACAAATTCCCTGAAATAAGTAAATAATTTATCATTTTATAAATCAAAAAGAATATAAAGAATTTAGTACTCATAATTACCTTGTCAGAATACTAAGTAAATGTATTTCCATTTGCTAAAAACATAATGGTGATCAAGTGATGATCCAATGGTGAATGCTAATAAATCTAGTCTGTGTCATTGCATGCATTCTAATAGTGCGGTAGTAAACATGCCCTGTAGCACATCACAGGATCACTCTGAAGAGGCGTTTCCCACAAACCATTGCAGTCACTTATCTTCTGATCTCTGTCTCTGTTTTTGCCTTAGTATATGCCATGTCAAACTTATTTTTTTCAAGCTCCTGAATGTTCCCCTTCTGTCAGAAGCTGAGCTCTGTGTCTGCCCTAGATTTACTGCTCTTCAACGCTCTGCAGAATGTGGCTACGGCTGGAGGTGTGTGAACCGTGTCTTACAGCATCACTTAGTAGACCTCAACATGACGTGTCAGACTTAACAAAGTTCGGGTCATTTTATAAAGCAGACAGGATGAATAAAGAGACGTGCTACTGAACAAAAGTCGAAGAATATACTTTAATTCTCCACTTTTAAAATGAAAAAAGCCCAAAAAGTCATGAAACATTGTTATTTTCTGTGGGTTTGTGAAGAGTCAAATCAGACAGACACTACCGGGAACAAAACCAGCCAGCAGCGCTCTTCCACCCTCTGTCTGCAACGGCAAAACGTCCTCGGCTTTCAGAATGAGTAGGAATGAGGCATCTGCAGCTCGAGTAAAGAGGAAGAAGGAGGAGGAGGTGTTTGAGAGAAGCACTGGAGGAAAACCAAACTCCTCACCCAGGGACCGGGTGGTTTTTTTGAAAACGTGTTTCCTAGCTGGGCCCCAGAAGAGCTGGTTTACCGTCTTTTTGGAGCAGACCTCTCCAGATGGCCCTATCCAAAGCTGAGCTGCTCTTGTTGCCGGTGGTAATCGTGGTTTTTACTCAACCCAGATCCATTTTCCTGGAGTCACCGGTGCTCTGAAATCTGTTTCCTTTGCCGATAAAACAGGCCTCCCATCTCTTTTCCTAACAGCAGAAAGTCAGCACCTTTACAACTTCCTCTAACTCTCTCCTACTCCTTATTTGGTGATAATTCAAATGTCTCCAAACTGTTTTTATTCAAGTCAGACTCTGACATTGTTTTATGGAAAATCGGACACAAGTGAATAACTTCATGACGCTCCCTTTTTCAAAGCATTAGTAAATAGATAAAGTAGTTGACACATAAGGTGTCGATTAACTTTTTCCATCAACGTCACGATTTTAGGTTAAAATGTGTTTGAATGTACAAGAGAAGGTGTATATTTTAGGTCATGTGACTGCTCTAGTGAAAAAAATAGATACTAAAATTGACTACATTTTTGTTTGTGCTAAGTATACTACAAATACATTTACATATTTATGTGCCTAATAAAAATACCCTGCAATTGTACTTTTGGTATACTAAACTGGTATACTTAAAGTCTGCTATATTGAAACTTCTAATTTTGTACTTGATGCACTTTAATTGTGCGGAAGTAGTGCTGAGATCCAACTAAAGATATACTGAAGTATATTTGATTGTGCTAAAGTGGAACTATTGCAAGTAAACTTTAGGTACACTTTAAATATTTTGCATTTAAAGACATAATATTTATTAATAGACATTAATAGTGATATTAAAACACATTTTAGGTGTAATATAAAGAATGTGCATTGTGCAGTAAAGAAATACTCCAAATAAAGTTTAATTATAATTTTATATCAGTAAGTCTTAAGTGATACAGTATGTCAATAAATATGTTAATAGATTTTTTACTTAGTATGAAATAAATGTATTTAAATAGATTTTGGTATAGGTTTTTTTTTTTTTTACTAGGGTGGTCACCAGTTTAAATTTTTTACCAATTTTTAACCTTTTTTCAGTCATTAGTTCATGTGAAATGGTCCTGTGGTGTGACAAATTATAAATAAATATGTTACAGTGTGGCAACTAATTAATTATAATACATGATATCAATTTAATTATAAATAATTAGAATTAATTAAAATCAATTATTTAATTTCTTTTTTAACTGCCCATATATCATTTATTACATTGATTAACTGATTATTCCATGTTGAGTACAAGTTAAGCTTGTTTAACAACATTTGTAGCCTGTCGCTTACCACAAAAAGTTTTTTTATTTTACTTTATTTTATTTTAAAGGGTTAGTTCACCCAAAAATGAAAGTAATGTCATTTATTACTCACCCTCATGTCGTTCTACACCCGTAAGACCTTCGTTCATCTTCGGAACACATATTAAGATATTTTTGATAAAATCCGATGGCTCAGTGAGGCCTGCATCGCCAGCAATAACTCTCTCTTTTTCAATGCCCAGAAAGCTAATAAAAACATATTTAAAACAGTTCATGTGACTACAGTGGTTCAACTTTAATATTATAAAGCAACGCGAATACTTTTTGTGTGCCAAAAAACCCCCAAAATAGCGACTTTATTCGACAATATCTAGTGATGGTGGCTCTCAAAACACTGCCTCATGAAGCTTTGAAGCTTTACGAATCTTTTGTTTCAAATCAGTGGTTAGGAGCATGAATCAAACTGCCAAAGTCACGAGAACTATTGAAGTTTCAAAACACTTAGGACGTAACGAATCCTCGTTTATTGAAATCATGTGATTTTGGCGCTCTGAACCACTGATTCGAAACAAATGATTCGTAAGCTTCGAAGCTTTGAAATCGCCCATCACTAGATATTGTGGAATAAAGTCGTTATTTCGTTATTTTTGATGCACAAGAAGTATTCTCGTCGCTTTATAATATTAAAGTTGAACCACTGTAGTCACATGAACTGTTTTAAATATGTTTTTATTAGCTTTCTGGGCATTGAAAAAGGGAGTGTTATTGCTGGCGATGCAGGCCTTACTGAGCCATCGGATTTGATCAAAAATATATCTTAATTTGTGTTCCGAAGATGAACAAAGGTCTTACGGGTGTGGAACGACATGCGGGTGAGGAATTAATGACAGAATTTTCATTTTTGGGTGAACTAACCCTTTAACCTTTCAATTAAAAAAGGCCAATCAAGGTTACAGTGACACGTGAATGAGGCTGATTTTTAAAGGATTTAAAACAGCAGAAACGTTACGTTTATAATTTTATAAAAGCACTCAAATGAATTCTTCTGTTAAAATGTGTGTATTATTTGAGCTGTCAAGTTATTCTTATTATTGTTACAGCTGCATTTTACACAGAAAAGATTAGTTAGCAATATATATGTATTTTCACACTACTACGTCTGTTAACATCCTGTTAACATCCATATTGTTATGTCTTGTGGCTATGTGACTAAAACAGAGAGTATTTTAACATTTATTCAAATTTCAAGTTTTGTGGTAATCAACCGTTTTTGTGGTAATCAAGATTATAAGTGCTGTTGATTGAACTTAACCTGTATAGAACCCAGAATATTCCTTTAATGTGAACATTCCCAGTTTCACCAAGTGTTCTATTTCTAGAAGCCATCCTGGTACCTGGAGCTCCCCACACTATGGACACAAGGCCCCTCTATCAGGAATGGTCACCACTGTCCCACCGGGAAACCCTTACATTCATCCCAAAGCCCCGGTACTTTCCATGAAATAATTCTAAAAGCACGGCATGTTCCTTAAAGAGAATAATAAACGATGAAGAAGTGTGGGAAATGAGAGCCTCCCTTTTCATGAAATCCAATCTGTGTTTGTGAATAGATCTATAATGATGCTATGTCAATGACTGATTCTCTGAGCTCTGAATAATGAGATGTTTTATTAGCATAATTTCCCTTGATTTAGATGAGTGCTTCTGAAAATGTGGAGGTTATGCCATTGTCTTAAACATTCGACGTGGGTGTGTGTGGGCTTACGTATTTGACTATATGTGTGTCCATGCGGATAAATGAGTGCATCATTTTCTCACAGATCCTCTTCTGCATACTTTTATTGCCTTGATACATTCAAAAAGCACTTACAAACTGCTCGTGGAAAGAGCTACTTTGTGGTTACGCAGCAATGGCAATGCAAATAAAACTTTGCCTGATCTGATCTTAAAAGAAAACAAAAGACTTGCGTTTCTGAAATGCTCTAGTTTTGCACCCCAAGAACTGTGGTTTGGAGAATAAAAGAAAGAATACCAGTGCAGCTTCACCTGCTTACAGGAAATAGGAACATGCTGGTTTCCTGTTTCCCCCTTTGTCGTCTTTGCACTTCTATGTTGAAAACAGTCCGCTCTGGAAGCAGCTCAGTTGAATCCACCAGTTGAAAACACCTAGAAAACACCAACTAGTAAGAATCAACATGTATTTATGACTGAAAAAGTGATCAAAAGTCAGTACACAGGAGTAGAGGAAATTGTTAGATGTCATTGTAATTAATGCTTTGCACTATATGTTGAACATCAAATCTGTTTTTGGGCAGTGGGAAAACTTTCTCTGTTTTCAGTTAGTTTGACAGCTGAGCCATGGTGGGAATAAAACCCTCTCTGCGGTATTTCCAGAGATGGAGATGTGGTTAACAGATAACTAACGTCCATCTTGAGGCCAATGAAAGGGATCAGACTTGTCTTTTGTTTCAGGGTCTGAAACGCTTTCTCTAAGGTGACCTTCAGCCCATCGCTATGAGCCCATTAGACAAAGTAAAGCCCTTTCCGAGAAGAGACAGACTCAGCACGATAGATTTAAGTTGTGGAAACAGCCTCTTATGCTTATGAGATTTTCCTAATTATCTTTTGATGTAAAAAAGAAAGTCCATTGTCAATTGGCAAAAGTGTAGCGATGTATGAAGCAGAGCTCGCACAGCATAACAACACTTTCTGTTGGTCAACACAGTGAATTTGTGTGAGCAGCTTGAACCGTTGCGGAATCTTTTCCCCTCTCGCAATATTCCAGATTGTGTGCATTCATATTGAAATGACTGAATTTCACCCGCCAAACTCGCTGAACAATGGTAAATGTGACCGTGCATGAAAATGATTGAGTTTGAATCATTAAATCTATAGCTCTGGTTTCAGTTTATCCATTATATCCATTGGGAGGATTTGTTGTCTAAGGTATTGTTTAGTAATGATACAGAAGCACCTGATGCAGAATAGAGTCAGGAGGTTGGAGAGAAGGGAGTTTCTCTTTCTCTCTCTCTCTCTCTCTCTCTCTTTTTGGAATAAGTTGCACCATTTACATTTAATCATTTAGCAGATGCTTTAACCTAAAGCGACTTACAAATGAGGAGAGCAATAGAAGCAGATAAACGAACAAACGTTATTAATCCATAGACGCTATTAACTTGATTACCAATGTCGAATACCTCTGACTTGTATAGATGAATAGAAATCAATTATGGATTACAAGTTATAGTTGTTAAAGTTATAAATTATTAGGTTTGGCAATAGTCCAGCCTGGATAGAACAAGAGCTTGAACAAGGAGTTGTGTAGCATGAATGGAGAAGTTGTGATGAAGTGTTGGGATTGCTGAAACCACAAGCAGTTCTGTCTTGGCAAGGTTAAGTTGAAGGTGATGGCTCTTCCTCCAGCAAGAAATGTCTTTCAGGCAGGCTGAGATGCAAGTAGCTACCGCCAGTAGGAATGGGAGGTAGAGTTGTGTGTCATCAGCATAGCAGTGATAGGAAAAGCCTTGTTTATGTGATGTCATGTAGATGGAAAAGAGAAGTGCTCCAAGCACTGAGCCCTGAGGCACCCCAGTAGCTAGATGTTGTGACTGATACACCTCACCCTTTCAAAACTCCCCGAAGGACCTACCTGAGAAGACTTGAACCACTGGAGTGAATAGGGTAAATTATGAATTTATGTTCAATTTTCTCCAAAATGCATGAATGTGAATGTAGCAATGTTTTATTAAATTAAACTGTTACTGTATGTATTGCCCAACATGTTCTCCAACCAATACGACAATATAGGTCGTTTGTCACTTCCCTGAAATACGACTCATAGGATCGTTTACTAAAGTGGCGCCCTATCGACAACAGGACACTTTCATTTGAATTCATCAAATACGACCCATAGGAGCATTTTCTTTCATTTTAATGCATTGTTCCCTTTTATCTGCGTCATTTTTCGGGTTTCGCGTAGCTCAACTGGTAGAGCATTGCAATAACAATATGCAATCATGTGATCATGCGATCGTGGGTTCGATCCCAGGGAACACATGTGCTCATAAAGTGTAAATGCACTATAAATCACTAAGGTTAGGTTTAGGGGTGGGGTGGGTGTAGTCATTAATAAAATTTAATTTTGGTAAATTGAAAAAGGAGAAATGGTGTAAAACATCCACACATTGCATTTAAATAAACACGCATTTTGATTGGTAAGGACAGTCATACGTCATTTCATGACGACAGACGTAACACGACACTGTCATTATTTTTACGACCACTAGAGGGCGCATGACTTTAAAACGTAAAAATAGGTCGTAATATGGTGCTTAAAAATCGACCTATAGGGTCGTTTTTTTTTGGAGGACAGTCTCGTATTGCAGCAGTTCGCAAATGAAATGCCTGGTGAGTGGCGCTATCGCGTTTGAAAATAACTTACCTTCTAAACCCTACCCAAAAAGTGTTACCACGCGCGAGATAAGCAACCATGCCATTTTAGCTTGCTTCTACAATCTTTGAGCTCTTTTATTGAGCGTTGTGACTCTTACCCGAGTCCCGCGAGTGCAATGCTGTACCATGTGAGCTATCAAGCACGTTTACTACATCAGAAAATCCATACATATGGAGATGATTATTTGATTCAAATGTCAAAATGTATTAGTTTACAAATTATGCACTATAGAAAAATTATTTTGAGGTCGTAACATAGTATTGTGCAAGAACCACACAAAAATAGGTCTTTATTTATCGTTAATCTCCCCCCTGTAATTATCATTTTTGTGAAAAGGCATAAAAATAATTTGTGTTCATGTTTTGTAATAACTGGAGATACTAAATCTACTGCAGCTGTTTTCAGTAAATATGATAATTCACAGAAATGCCTCCTCTTATATTTAACCTCTGTCCGTTCTAATTATTAGCATCTCTCTTTTTTTTCAGCCAAGCTCACTGCGCCATTCAAAAAGCTTCCCCCGAATTTAGAGGCATGATCATTTTGACTATACTTTTCTCCGCTCTTCGCAGTTCCTTGAGCTTAGTCTTTTTCTTGTCTACATCGTATCATTGGCTCAATTTTCAAGATGGGGTCACAAACATAATAACTGATTCAGCGACAGTCCTTTAGGGTCTTCACCATACTCGCTCGGCCGAGAGATTAATTTCCCTCCTGCCGCTTAGGTTTTTTTTTTGTCATTTCCACATAAAGAGGCTAAATGTCAAGCATGCCTGACTCCCTCCAGTGACACATCTATTCCCGCAGATAATTACCATAAGGAAATTGATGCTTTAGTGTGCAGAGGGGAATTTAATTTACTCTGACATCCCCTGCATAATGCTTTCCCAAAGAAAGTGAGATTTTTCAGCCCCAGATTAAGAATTTAAATACAGCAGACTATTAAGGTGATTACCAATCTCAAACATCTGACTTATTTAGGTAGTTAAACCAATTATGGATTACATGTTGTTGAAGTCATAAATTAGAGGGTGTGAAAGCTGCTCAAAGATCCATGAAATAAGCAATAAGAGGATGTTTCTGTTCTTTCTTTGTTGGTTTACTTTGCTACTGGATAACTTAAGATAATATGTTTAATAGCTCTTGTTTCTCCAAGGTGAAATTAGTGAATGTTCATCCTATCAAATCCAAGAGCTAGTGCTTAGTAATAAGTGCTAAGGAATTTCTGCATTAAACAATGAACTATTTTTTTTTACAGCATTTATTAATCTACGTTAACATTAATTTATACTATTGCTCATTGTAAATTTATATTTGTTGATAAAACAAAACTAAGGATAATTTATACAACTTTATTTAATATTAAAATGTATTAGTATATGTAGAAATGAACATTTACAGCATTTATTTAAAAAGTATTATACATTGTTATTTTGATTGTAATATCTATTGCTGACATAGAAATGTTGTATTACAAGAATTTCTCAAATGTTGTACTTTTAGTATGTTTTCCTGCCTTTCAAATGGTACTTTATTTGCAATGAAAAACATTTTAACATAGTAAATATTTTATTCTGAGTCAATTTCAAACAAATCCATTACAATCAGTTATACATTCGCTACCTAAGTTCCCAATTTGCGTGCCTATGTACTATTCTATGCCATGTTGTTGTATAAATAGTGTGAGTAGTGTGTTCACACTAAAAAATCCCAGGATGATGCCCTTAAATAACCAAAAAAAGGAAGTGTGGAATGTGGGACACTTCATGCACTCATCTGTTGCATTATGTATCCAAATCGGACTCTGATGCTATATGACAAAATAACCTTATAAAATTCATACACTAGACCAGGGTTCCTCAAATCCGGTCCTGGAGTGCCACTGCCCTGCAGAGTTTAGCTCAAACCCTGTAGCTGCTATCCATTCGACAGGGTCCCTACGCAGTGTTCACTGCTCCCTACTCCCTGAGCACGGTATATCCGTTGAATTGGACTTCGCTGGCAATAATCGCTCATCTGGAACGCACTGCAAACGTCATCAAAGAAAGTCAACGACGGTGTCGCGCAGATTATGATATAACATAAATAAATAGATATTATAATTTACTTTCGAATTTAAAATTGACTCTTAACCGATTTGAAGCTGTAACTGTCATGCCATATGAAAATAAATTCTCATTTGGTTAACTGTATAGCCTAAATGTATTCTTAATCCACCGTCTGGGTCTCATCTCGTGCGCTTTCTTTTTTCCACGCTCAGCCGCATAAACACTTCTGAGGTAAATAAAGTAAAATAAAAAATGACAGAGCCTCAGCTGCTTTTCAACACTATTACTTTGTCATATTCATACATTCATACTATTCCCTATTCATACAATAAAATATGCAACACTCATCGCCATAACCTCATACTTTCGTTCGTATAATAATAACAAAATGTATGAATACTCAAAATAGAAACGTAAATTCCTCCATCAGAGAGCCGTTTGAAAACTTTCAACGGCTCTGCTCCATCGTAGTTCTGACTGGTGACGCGGTGCGCAATGACAGTTGGGTTATTTTACCTCTCTACTTCCTGTGAAGTGATGTATCGATGTTCCCTTATTCCCTATGCCGTTCACAGTGCCCTTCGAACTGAACATGTTCGCTCCCTTCGGAATGGAATCTCACGAAATACCCTGTGAAGTCCACTTCGCAGTCCACTTATGGTCGAATGAAAAGCACCTTGTGATTTTCTAGTGATCCTGAAGACTTTGATTAGCTTGCTGCCCTGTTCAGGTGTGTTTGATCAGGGTTGGGGCTAAACACTTCAGGGCATTGGCCCTCCAGGGCAAGATTTGAGGAACCCTGCACTAGACCATGGGCAAACTCGGCCCTGGAGGGCCGCTGTCCTGCAGAGTTTAGCTTCAACCCTAATCAAACACACCTGAAACAGCTAATCAATGTCTTCAGGATTACTAGAAGGCTACAGGCAGGTGATTTTGATCAAAGTTGGAGCACTAGACTGTTGAGAACATAGTGCATATAAATCCATAGTGTGTAGTGCATCATTTGGGCCATAACTAAGAACATTTTTGTATTTAACTTTTTGCAGAAAATGTAAACTATTATCACACAATTATATATATAAATAAAGTAGGATCTATATTATATCCAACTTTATTCACATACATACACACTGAAAAAAATGGTGTGGAAACCATTTTTACTCTGTAATTATTTGTGAAATGTACTTGCAGTTTTCTAAGAAACTGCAAGTACACTGAAATAAATTTGAAATTTTGAAGTAGAAACACTGATAGTATTTTCTTATAAAGTGTACTCCTATAATCTTTTATTTACAACTTTGAAAAATATTTTTTTTTTACAAAAGTGATATACTGTATATAGCAAACCTCAAATGCCTGATTTTCTGATTTGTCAAAATGTATCACCCAGCTCTCTATATAAAGTTGGTTAAGTATCCAACTTTATCCTCATACATATAGCACACTTGCGTAAAGCGATTTATACTAAAGCAAACCTCAATGTGCTTTATTGTTGATATCATCACAAAGTGAAACTTATCATCCAGCTTCACTCTGCTAAGTGCAACTATAAACTAGATATTAAGATATTATGAACATTAACATTAATTTTCTGTGAAGCTGCTTTGAAACAATGTGTATTGTGAAAAAGTTATGTAAAAACATTTGACTTGACTTGACATGACATTAGCCTATTAGAACTTGCACTTTTTAAAATAAATAAATAAAACTTAAAAAAAAAACTAAAAGCATTTTACCCTATAGCATTACAACTATAGCATTACAAAAAAGAATATGCATATTCTTTATAGAATATAGAATATTAGATCAAATTTAAGGTAACACTTTACTTTGATAGTCCACTTTAGACATTCTACTAAGTAACTTTGCAACTACATTAGAGTATTAGTAGACTGTCTGCTTAATGTCTGCTCACACTTTATATTGAAGCTCCCCCATAGACATTCTACTGATTATAAGTAACTTTGCAAGTATGTCAACTTATTCTACCCAAACCCTAACCTATAAGCTAATACTCTGAGTTAGTTGGCATGTAGTTGTAAATTAGTAAGAGCTAGTTGACATGTAGTTACTTATAGTTAATATTTATAGTCAAAATTTTTAATTATTTATAGAATAGAATATTAATAGTGGCAGTGTTGGGTGTAATGCATTACTAAGTTATTAATTACTGTAATTTTATAACTTTTCCTTTGAAAAAGTAAAGTAAGGAGTTGCGTCCCAAATTACGCACTATGCACTTATGTGCTCATCCGTGTAGTGCGTGAATTGTAAAAGGTTATTTTGTTATTTAACATTGGAGTCTGATCCCCCTCCCCCTCCGCAACGTAATTAAAGCTGCTACAGTTGAGTGCATGAAGTGTCCAACATTCCACACTTCATTTTTTCCGTAAATTTAGTGCATCATCCGGGTATTTAAAGTGTACTTTTTCTTTTTGGAATTTTCAGTGTGAACGCACTACTTGCACTATTTATACTTAAAAACGTCATAGAATAGTGTTTGCAAATTGGGACGCGCCTAGGGATTACTCTTAATTTTTACTTCTAATGCAGTTGCAATATAGACTATAGAACCATTCAATAACAAAATGTATGTTTTAAATGCAACCTCCTGCCTTTAAATACTTTGGTCAGTTCAAGAAACAATCATGCAATTTTATATTAATTCTTATTTGAAAGAATTAAAAGAGCTGTTTATCCGTGTATTGTTCAACTGGTTGGGATTGATAAGGGATTTAGAGTGTGATTAGTAATAAACAATACTTTTTACAGAGAGTAATTATTGCAGTAATCTAATTACACTGTTGAAGATGTAACTACTGTAGCTAGTAATGAATTACTTTTTTAGGGTAACTTACCCCAAAAACTGAATAGCAGAAAGAAAATTGTTAATGAATTGAAAATGTATCTAATTAATGTTCAACACATAACAGTCCAAAAGTTTATTGACTGAATAAAACACATTCATTATCATAACCCCCAAAAAGGCTATACGCACGCTCTCAGCCATAGCAGTTTGTGCGAGTCATCACACACCTCTGTGGCTCTGTGAGTCTCTTCTCCGCTCTGCTGGCAGTTTGGAGCTAGAACACAGTTTGCTGAGTCACCCTACACCAAAAGCATTCCCTCAATGTCGTCTCTGGAGATTAGACTGTCCCTCTGTAATGTCACAGCCAGTTTTTACTCCAATTATTATGATATCACAAGAAGAAAAACTTTCTGGCTCTCCAGAGGGTCACGAACTTACACAAACAACAGGTTGTCCTGAAAAAAACAAGCCACCATCATCCAGGGTTCCTGTTTCACCCCACACCCAACAGCCTGAAAAAGTCCTCCTGGAGACAGGAGATAAGAGTGGCCTTCTTCTGACTCAACATGACTCAGCACCAGCAGCTCCTGAGATATGGCTACCTGGAACGGTCAAACATTTGGATCACTGGGAGAGAAAAAAAAAAAAAAACATTTATTACGGCAATACCACAGCTGTGAGGCAATGTACCGGAAACGTCATTTAAAATATAATGACAAAACATGAGAATTAAATAACCCTATTTTTTTTAAGCCAAAATTGCTTTCTAACTCATTATTTATTGACTATTTCTATAAATATTAATGCAAAAATTATATCTCTTTGGATGATTGGTAGCAGTATTGTTAGTACATCCATTCTGAGTGTAATGATATATTTTAATAAAGTAAAATTGAACAAGACATTGTAAGCTTATAGAACCATTGCCACCAATGGTCGACCATCAATGTAGGCTTACGATGCTTTTGAGAAACACAGCCCTGGTCAGTTTGTACTGTCAAAATCTTATGAAAATTTTAACTGTTAATAAAAAAAATTTGCATACGCAAAGAAATACCTAATTTAGAGGTATTTTAAAGTCTATGCACTAAAAGATGCAATTAATAGACTTGGTCTGCTGAATGCTGCTGTTCCTCCAAACGTGAAGTACCCTTCATTCAATAGAAACTGACAGGATGTACAGCTTTCATATCAAGCAACATCTTCTTTAATGCCATGAGGTGTGTTTTTAAAAAATCTAATTGAAATTTCAGAAGATACAAATAGGTCAAGTGCGATTTGAGAGTTTTGTAGTGCACTTTTAGAAGAAAAGGTACAAATTTAAAGGGTTCTGTCAGGCCTTTTAGGGGTTTCCATCAATGGATCATTTATGGATTTGGTTTTAATTAATTTTATTTCATTTTTTACTTTATTCAGTTTTATGAATTAAACAGCTTGCTTGTAAGCATACTTTATCACGAAAATATTGAAATCCTTAAACATGAAAGTAGCCTATTATGTCATCATTTAAGACATTTCTCCTTGCAGTATATAGAACATTTTTGCGATAAAGGTTCTTTAAAATTGAGCCAAGAACCCCAGGTTTGGTTTCAACGGCAACAACATAAATGTTTTGTGGCCCAAACTTAACTTCGGGTACACTTCCACAAAGAATTGATAACAACAGAGTCCAAAGTAGATTATTTCTGATAACAAGCAAAATAAATAAGTAAATTACATTAGCTAGCAAGTTAAAACTATGTCTAGCCAGTATTATTTTGGGTTACCAGTAGAAGTAAAGAATCGCTACTTGGCCAAACTTAAATGCGACAAAGACGCGTTCAACAAACACAGACCGGAAGTTAACTTCGGGCCAGGTGCGTAAACATGGCAAATTAGATCATATTTAACTTAAATTGTATGCATATGGATGCAGAGTTTACATTGGAAGTAGTTCTCCACCTTTTATTTCCACCCTCTAATCCCCCATAGACAATATGCAAAGCCTTCTAATGCATTGGTCACACTTTAGTTTAGGGTCCAATTCTCAATATTAACTATCTATTAATTATGACTTTTGCCTCAATAAACTCCTAATTACTGCTTATTAATTGTCAGTAAGGTAGTTATTAAGTTTAGGTATTGGGTAGGATTATGGGATGTAGAAAATGGTCATGCAGAATAATGTGCTTTATAAGTACTAATAAACAGCCAATATCCCAATAATATGCATGCCAATAAGCAACTTAATAGTGAAAATTGGACTCGAAGCTAAAGTGTTATCCATTTTTTGTTTAATTTATGGCTCTTAATGAAAAATGTAACATTCAGTAAAGACAACAAAAGAATAAGCGGCTTTTATTAGTTCTAATCTGAAGAGTGCTCATATTTACTATAACAGCTCTGGGACTTTTCACTGTTTGTATCATTCCGCTTATCCATTCACATCGTTCCAGATCAGAGTACGTGCGGTGCGGAGCAGAAGCGAAACAGGGAGTGATTTCCCTGAAGCTGGCAGTGGACTGTGATCGCCCGTGACCGTAACTGATTTTGTTATATCAACATGTCTGAGATCCGACCACAATCACAAGCCGTTCTCATATTTAATACAACAGCACTCTTATGTTGTTCTTAAATAAGGTATTTTAAATCATTTGAAATCAATCTGGGGCCCCTTGTAAGTTTGATGAGGCCCTCTAGTGGGCTCCGGCCCCTCTGCCCCATACAGCAATTAGGCTAATTAATGAAACACTATGTAGTGCACTTTTCCGCTTCTCATTTAAACAGACATCCTTTCACTTCTCATTTAAAGAAAGTATTCTTCCGACATCACTGAAACAGGTGACACGAGATCAAGAGACCCCGTCCCTCTGAGAGAGAGAAATAAATAAATAAGAAATGATCAGTCCACTGTCCTAACCCGCCTCATCCCATCTCATGCATGGCTGCCAGTGATGGTCTACTGGGTGTCAGCTTTTATTGGCACGATACAAAGCGAAGTGCCAAGCTCCGCTGCCTCGATTCCCCGGGCAGACTCGGCCTCTGGAATAAAAGCTTGCAAAATGTCTCGCACGAGCACAGAGACATAGCAATGCTGGGCTGGAAGGAGGAAGTGCAGTGGAGAGGGGAGGGACCGCGCACAGAGTTCCAGACTGCTGCCGCGGCGCTGAGAACTTGTGCGCATGGAGCGGCGGGGGACAGCTGGAAGAGCTTCATACTGCAAACTCAAGGAATAGCAGGTAAATAACCCTCACGGGCCTTTCCAAGTGACACATGTCAAAGAGTTGGTTAAAATGTACAATTTAAGTAAGTGAGAGAGAGAAGAACTGGCGTAATGGAAGTTTTTGTCCTGAACTCTGTAGCAGGTGCAAGCGCTTCATATCCTCTTGACATGGCGAAAGGCGTGTTCGTCGCGCGCGTAAGCGTAATTACATTACTTTTGCGCGAGGGCTTCTTCATCAGTAGTTTTAACTATAGTTGATATGTTTTACTTTTCTTCCTCTTTTCTTTTCTTTTTCGCCTCATCGTTTTATTTTTTCCAGTTTTCCATATGGAAAAAGTTTCCCGATGTCCCAAACGTGGAACTGAGTGGAATTTTTTTCCGGTAATTGAATTGATAATGACATTAAAATATAGGAAATGTATTCCTTAATTATGCGTGTTGTTAATATTTCGTTTAAATTCAACTTTAAACGTTACTTTCATTATCTTACCATACGCACCTGTTGCTCAGTATGAAAATTCCTCACTATTTTTAGCAATATGGAGTTTTGAGAACACATTTTCTTTGAAAAATAAAAAAAGCCTGTTTTAATAACATCCCCATTTTTTATCAGTAATGTCTCTGGGGAAATTTATGAAATCGAAAAGTTAGTTTTGTCCTTCCAACTAAGAAAGTGTTTTTCAGAAATAGTTTTTAAAACGTTTTACACTGGATTTGTTTTCTTCGTTATGTTAGAACAGAATCTTTCCATTCATTTCACTTTCATTTCATAATTAAATTCAAAGTGGTTGAAACCTAATGTGATCCTTATAAAGTGATAACAGCAAGTTAGTTTTTACTTAATAATAATAAAAAAAAAAAAATATTAGACTATGTTTGTCAGCAGTTTTTTTTTTTTTACTATTATTATTATGTGCAGTGATAGGCGAAAATGACTTACACGATGTCTTTGGTCATTTCTTTCTCCGTGGATGCGTGAGTGTCTCGAGTTTCTCTTTTGTGCCCTTGTTTGGTTTCTTGTACACTCGTTAGTGCTCAAGGAACGAGTCATATGTGCATATGTGCAAGAGAAACTGTATTGATCGATTGTGTAAAAATACACGGCGCGCGAGAGACAAAAACACTTCTCACATTATTAGAGAAGCGATTCATCTCACTTTTTTACTGAGAAAAACGCAAATTTATAGACAAACAAAGTTTATTTTACGAGGATACGAATAATTACCAATTAAAAATAATTATCAAATCTGTAATGTAGGCCTTCAAGAAAACAATAACCGCTTTTTTAAACTTCAGTTCAGTTTTTAACATATTGAGGCGATTAAAACAACTTTAATCTATCTTTTAAAGAAAAAAAAAAAGGATGGCTTTCACATCCGTTCACTTAAAATAACAGTTTCACAGTTTATGTTTGTAACTTTTGCGCATCTCAAGAGCGTAATACCGCCATATATAACAACATTTATTGCACTTTGTTTCAGGCATGTTTGAATGTAAAATCTATTTTACACGTTAATGTGGCACCTTAAAATGTGCGCAGAGAAAGAGAGAAATGAAATGATGAAGTGATTAAAACGAGTGTTCTCAATGGCAGTGTGGTGAAGTGTGGCCAATGTAAATGAGGCTTCTAAAGTGAGCTGCTTTTATTTCTGTGACAGCCTCAGAAAGCAGTTCCTGCATATCATCTTTGAAAGATAGCAATCACTCTATCCTACGCCCTCAAATGTGATGAAATCCTCACTGATGCAAGGCAGGCCAGTCAATGGATATCCCATTTGACAAAAGTTACAGAGAAAAACGTTTAGAAGTTCAGCTCTTCTAATTAGAAATCATAATTTTTTACAGTGTTTATACCATTATCCAATATGTACAACCTATGCAAAAGAGCCACATTTGTCATTTCTGAAGGCATGTTTATAATTGTTTTATTTATGTTTATTTTTATCATATGTGGGTGAATTCAGCATGATTGGGACACTTTTTGCCATTGAGATGATTTGAAAAAAGTGTCCTAATCAACCTGAATTCACCATATATATATATATATACATAGATAAGATAAACCTAATATTTTTATTAAGAAAAGCATGATTTTAGGAATTTCAGTATTTTAATATTGTTTGTAACAAGAGAAAAAAAGAGAAACGTGGTGAAGATGCTTGTTCACGGAAAATGAATATTAAATTAGTCCCACCTGTGTGAACCAGAATATATTAAACATTCTTCAGGTGTCCAAAAGTAATACTATTACATTTGTCTCATGTTAGAATATTCTTTTGAACTTAGACTAAACAGTTAAATTAATACATCAGTGAATAATACATTAAAGTATTATTTGTTAGCAGAAAAGCAGAAAGCAGCAAAAGACCACATTTGTGTTAACATCAAAATATTTATTTGAATGAGGCATCTGTGTTTGTATCATATTTAGAATGGGAAAAAATATATATTTCTGCTATGATTTAAATCAGTATAGCTCCCACTGAAATCAGGAAAAATTCCCAGAATTGTTTTGCATCCTTTTATAATATTGCTGTTTTATGCAAAGGCAAAAATTCCACCATTTACCCTCTGCAACTCTTCTCTCCCTGCAACTCATTACAATAAGATGTCCTTTATGTAATCGTCCCTGAGTGAAATGATGAAACTGTACTTGTTGCAAGTAGTTCTTTAGTTAAGTCATACTCACCTTTGAATGGCTCCAAGTGCTGCTTTGGCATTTTGTCTGTTTAACGGTTTTGCAGTGCCGAGTCTCCACCCATCTCTTCAACTTTTTTTCACACATTCATATGTTTTCCTAGCCTTTACACTCCCTTTCTTTTCACACACACACACGCACACGCACACGCACACACACACACACACACACACACACACACACACTAATGGTGTTTTAAAACNCACACACACACACACGCACACACACACACACACACACACACTAATGGTGTTTTAAAACCCACAGAGCTCTTCCTGTCGCTATGATAATATGCTTGACTATGCTAATCTCCTGTCTTGACTGTGACCAGTGTCCTACACGCATACCGAGGTTTGACAACACAAGCAAAAACTTCAGAAAAAAGAAGTAACTGAATGTGTGAATTTAGATAACATTTGGGATAGTAACAATTTTATTTTTACTACCTGTATTTATAAAAGGTCAGGGTAACACTTTATTTTGATGGTCCCTTTTGAACATTCTGTTGACTATAAGTAACTTTGCAACTACGTGTCAACTAACTCTCATTGGAGTAGTATACTGTCTGCTCAATATCTGCTAACTCTTTGTTGTGATGGTCCCCCAACAGACATTTTACTGACTATAAGTAACTTTGCAATACATGTCAACTTATTCTAACCAGTCTACTAATACTCTACTAACACTTTGAGAGCTAGTAGACATGTAGGTGCAACATTACTTTAGTCAACAGAATGTGTGGTAACACATTTTAAGGTGACGTAGTTACACATTACTACATCACTGTAGCAATAACTGTAAATCATGCATAATTACGAGTAACTAACCCTAAACCTAACCCTAACCTTATCTCTATATTAAGTACATATAGTTAATTAATATTACTCAGTACCTATTTGTGTAAGTACAATGTAATTACATCACCTTAAAATAAAGTGAAACCAAAGTCGGCTGATCAGGTAACTGATATGATAACTAGTCCAGAGTGGCTTAAGTGGGAGAATAAAGCAAGCATTTTCCTCTGGTTAAAATAATTATGCATGAGGAGTATTTTTACTTTTTCTTCCTCGCTCTTTGTCTACACCATCACTATTTCCCCTCTCACATCTGCTCAGAGAAGGGGGCGTAGGGGAATACCATACCGCCACCCACCTGATGCACTCGACTTCTCCACTCCATAGTGTCTCAGTTCATGTGTCTCAGTTATGAAAAAACAGTGCATTAGCATTCAAGATGATAGATGGTTAGTGTGTGGTATGAGGAATGCGTCACATATGATGCATTTTTATTGCACCTTACCCAAACCTGACCTGACTCTAACCTCAATCAACATCTTTTAAAAAGTTGCAACTTTAACCACTATGCACTTACATTAAAAAAAGAAAAGAAATGATAATAATAATTGCAAAACCTTTTTGCTATATTGAGGTTGAATACTGGTAAGGTTAAGGGAAGAGTCAACGGTGTGATTGTACTGTACATCTAATAACAGAAATTAATTACAGCTGCAATTACATGCATGTATTTTTTAAATATAAGTACAAAATAAAAATGTGTGTGTAAGTGCATTGTATCAAATTATAAATTTAAATGTGAGAAAATAAGGTTATACTTTATTTGGTAACACTTTATTTTACAGTGTCCTTGTTACATTTGTTACATGTAGTTACTATATAGTAATAACTAAATATTATGCATAATTACATGTAACTAACCCTAAACCAAACTTAATCCTAACCCTAACCCTATAGTAAGTACATGTAGTTATTTAATATTACTCAGCACTTAAATGTATAATTACGCTGTAACAAGGATGTCAAAATAAAGTGTAACCCACTTTATTTTAGTGTAGTAATATTACTAATATTAATTAACTACATGTACTTACTATAAGGTTAGGGTTAGGATTAAGTTTGGTTTAGGGTTAGTTGCATGTAATTATGCATACTATTTAGTTATTACTATATAGTAACATGTAACATATGTAACAAGGACACTGTAAAATAAAGTGTTACCAAATAAAGTATAACCTTATTTTCTCACATTTAAATTTATAATTTGATACAATGCACTTACAGATTGCATGTTGCATGTAATTATGAATAATTTTAGTTATTACTGTAGTAACTACATGTAACATTTGTAACAAGGACACTGCAAAATAAAGTGTTAACATAAAGTGTTACCGAACATAATGGGAAAGACACTTAATATAAAGTAGGACCAATCCTTTTCAAAAATCCCCAAAACAATACAATAAATGCAAATATTTTTCTCAGTATGACACTTTGAATTGAAAAAAAAAGTCCAGATAAAAAATTTCCTCAGAATGAAACACTGGATTTTTAATTTATACAAATATTCACCCATGAGTCAAACTTTAAATTTTTTATTGCAAATGAATTATCAAAAATGCACCATTTCTCAGGTCCGGTCACAGATTTTCAGTTATAATTCAGTGTTGCTGGGCCACTGAAACAGGTTCTCATCAAGTTTTTGCCTGCATTTACCCAACCCATGTTGTTTTTGATGGCAACATGTGCCTCCTGGTAAAAATCAAAGCCAGACCACTGGCAAGAAACTGGCAAGTAAGCCAAACGCCTTCCTTCTATCCAGATTGGGCTGCTATCTCACAGTGGCCAATTCTGTGAAGTGTTGAAAAGATTGTTGATGTCCCATTTAGACAGTCAAAGAGGTCTGTGAAGATCCATGAGCAGCTCCTTGGTCTTCATAACAGCTGATCTGATCTGCGGTTTGCATGTAAAAAAAAATGTCACAGAGTCAGTAATATTACATACTAGTGACACTGTGCAATCAAAAATGATATATTGTATATTTTTAAATATGCATCACATTTATTTTACAACACAACCAGAATGAGAATCATTTAATGCAGAATGAGTAATTTCCGAAGGAATTTTAGCTGCTAATGTCATATTAAGAAAATATTCATGTACTATGTCAGATTCACATAAAAAAAGGGTAAGAAGTCATCTAAACAACTACTTTTAGAAAACAGTATATTCAGAGGAAAATATGTTTTTCTTTTTATACACACACACACCACAAATGTAGATTTGCATATAAAGATATGAATGGAAGAAACACACACAGAATACATATTTCTCTTCAGCTAAATCACATTTAATTGCGATTAGCTTGTCATGTCTACCTGCAATCCTTTACCCACCACTGACCTTTAACCTTCTCCATTTCACACACACACACACAATGACACCCAGGCACTGGCACATGTATCTCACGGCAGATGAAAAAATGAGCCCTCACCAGGGTTTTGGGTGTGCGAGCGAGTCGTAAGTCCTCCGAGAAGTGCAATCCCCAGGAAGACTGGGACATTGCGACAGACGGTAGGCCGCTGCTTTCCCACTATTTGTTCCAAGTGCATGGAGCCATCTGTCATTTAAAAACAGGAAGGCCTACGTCCCCCTTCTCCCAGGAGCTCTTTTCAGCTTGCTTGGCTATTTTCAGGAACTTCACTGCTCCCTGTGTGGCTGGCGGGGCCGGGCGTGGGGCCCTAGCGGGAGCGTCTTGAAGTGGCAGCGAGGCCGAGGCTGTTGTGCCCATCTGCTGTGGGCCCAAGTGGCCGCTACATTATTAATGGGGCCACGGGCGCTGGTGACTTCTCAGATATGCAGGCCTGGCCTGAGGAAGTGCTCATCACCGACTCCTTCTGAGGAGTCAAAAAACACTCATTTTGGCCCCCCTCACATTTTCTTCTCGTCCTATTCTCTCAGTGAGTTGTTTCCGCCTAACCTTTCCCTTATTTCTTCATCTGTTCATTTCTTGTCTCCGATAAACCTGCTTTTTTTAATTTGTACCCTCGCTGTCGTTTTCCTTCTGTCACCTTACTCATTGCACATCTCGTCTATGTTTCCGTCTGCGTTCTACATCTGTGTGTGTGTTAAAGAGAAGCAGAGAGATGCAGAAAGAGTTGGGCTTGCCGGGCTCACCCATGCATGCTCAGTAAATTAGTGTGAACACGGGCGCCAATCAGCTGGCGATGCCAAACACCCGCATCCTCCATGACCCCGGGCCATCTAATTTTCTGCTTAATTTTGCGGCAGTCAGTTTGCATTTTTGGATGATTATGTGGTGGGAAATTAACAATAAATAACAAATGTGGTCTGAAAGCCTGTTCCTTTCGAGACTCCCCACCCCATCCCCGGTCTTGTAGTCCACCAAATATATTCTCTTAGTTCACCCCGTCTGTCAGTGCAGTAATGAAAATGTCTGTAGTTCTTTGTAATGTAATGTGGAAGACAGTGGTGTGTGTGGCTGGAATGGGGCTGTTCTTGCCAGGGTGATGGAGATACACAAAGAAAGGCCATTCTCCTTTAATCACCAACCACTTCTCTTATACAGGGTTATTTTTGAGGCAGCGAGCGCTGATGATACATTTTCTCTCTTACTTTTGCTCCTGTTAGAATACCTGCACAGGATGGAGACAGAGGAGGCACAGGAAATGTCCCAGATAACAGGTAAGAGTCGCCTCTCATATGCTCAAAGCCACAGAAAGGTCTAGACGATCAAAACAGTCAAGCAAAGATAACTGTATTTTGACTGTTCAACGACAGGCTATGTGTGAAGGTCTGTCTCATTAGATATATGTTAACGCATAGGTGATTCTAGACCATATTTAGGAGGCTTCAGCTCACAAAAATGTCTGATTGCCAGTTTAAAGGAACTAAATAAAAGTTTATAACTTATAAGGGTTAGTTCACCCAAAA
Source organism: Anabarilius grahami (assembly GCA_003731715.1). Taxonomy (NCBI): domain Eukaryota; kingdom Metazoa; phylum Chordata; class Actinopteri; order Cypriniformes; family Xenocyprididae; genus Anabarilius; species Anabarilius grahami. The sequence continues at coordinate 4,464,205 of RJVU01057857.1, read as the reverse complement.
ATGAAAATTCTGTCATCATACTCACCCTTGTGTCATTCAAAACATATGATTTTTTGACTTCTGTTGAACAAAAAAGAAGATTAAAAATATCTCAATGTTCATTTTTTTTTTTTTTT
>RJVU01057857.1:4407194-4464083 GCA_003731715.1 Anabarilius grahami | reverse complement strand
TTTTTTTTTTTTTTTTTTTGTCTGTACAAGGAAAGTCAATGGGGTCCAAAAATATGTCCCCTTAACTTTCATTGTATGGACAAAAACATTCATCAAAATGTTCTGCAGAATAAAAAATACAGGTTTGGAATGATGTGAACAGTATCTATCACTCATCTGAAAGCTCTGTGTTCCAGTGAAATACCAAGTCAAGTACATCCAAATGGTACATCCTTATTACTGATATACATCTATACTGGCAAACAGATTCAATTTTAAATTATACCTTCAGCAAGATTTAAACGTGTGACCTCTTGCACTTGTTCCTCATCCTCAAGGATGACATTAACAGGGTTAATGCAAAAGCTTTTCCAGGAAAATAGATAAATGGAAAAAGGGAACACACTGAATGTAGTAACCGGGTCAGCATTTGTGCTCTGTCGACATTTTCATATCTAAATAAAGTTATGAAACTTGCACAAGACTCATTATAGTGAGCTCCTATCTTGCTACATTAGTGAGCATATATTTTATACTCTTTAGTCTATTGAGGTTTGGCTTGCTATTTGGCTTGCTGTCCGCAGTGGAGGGGTTCGAGGAAGCAGCTTCAACTAAAGCTTAGCTATATCACCCTTCAGGACTACTAAATAATGTTGGTGTCCCAGACAGCAATATAGCGTCGGCCCAGATCCGTCCCATATCTAGTACGTGTGGATTCCACACATACCAGATGTGGGCTGGATATGGGCCAACACTATGTTGCTGGGGTAGTTTGGGAGGTGGAGGGATGCTGAAACAGCGGATGCAGGATCAAGGTGAGCTGCTGCTTATATGCTCCAGCAGTTGAAAGATAAGATGGGTTCACACCTCCAAAAGTTATGTTTAGGAATTTCACAAATGCTTCTGAGTATCAACGAGGGGGATACAATACAACCATGAGCAACCACAATACAACCCTTTTTTCCCCCTTTTTTTTTGAAGGGGAAGTGTGCAAATTCTATGCTACTAGTGTCACCAAACGCATTTATAAAAATAATAGGTGTGTTCATCAGTTTAACCGATCAGTGAGATTTGCCGCTTGTAGTCGAAGGAGTTGAAAACTGAAACATATAGTAGGACAATTTCTGCTTCCTGAAGTGATGATTGCAGTTTTTGCATATATTATCATAGTGGAAGTGGATTATCAGCAATATTTGTCAAATACACAGATGTTTCAGATGTTTTCGTGTAGCAACAAAAACACTTTTCATTCAATACTTCATGTACTGCTTAATTCAGCACCTGTATCTACAAGAGCAAAGTTTAGCAGAAGCCTATACTATTTAAATACCAATAAAGCGGGGTCTATATTTTTAATCAGTTTTATTTCGACAAACATGACACAACATTAATATTAAATGAAAAGAGTTTTACTGTTATAAAACATGGATGTGTGAGCATTAGCAGAACTGAAGGTATCAGAATTAACACAAAACACAAGTGATCGTTGCCATCAGTGAATCCAGCTAATCGTGAAACAACTGTGACGTCAAACTTGTGCAGCCGCTCTGAAGAAGCTGTGCAGAACGAGCCAGCTGACTGCTCTCAAATTCGAACTCTCTACTTTTAAGCATTGGTCAAAGTAACATGGAATCTGCACCGTCTCTAGTTGGACAAAATTTCTAACCCACATGCACTGCTTCAAGTCAGACACCGGTCAATCTGCTAAGCGACACATTAAGTCGAACACACATAATGACTATTTTCAAACAGGTTTCCTGAACACTCAAACCACCTGTCATTGGTCAGACAAACAGAAAGCCCTGCCCCCAATACCAATGCCATTGGTTGAGTCAATGATGGGGAATCAGCCTACAAATGGCTTACTTATTAACCCAAAAAATGACATGCATTAATTTTAGATTCATCTCCACTAAGGTAAAGTATGCAAAAGGGATAAGTCTAAATCTATATTGGTAACTTCTCTACTCTCTGCTCAGGAAGGGACAGCCCGACTGCTAACGATGGGGGAGAGGACCAAGATGAGGCCATGCCTGTTCCTGAAGACTTGTCAGCCAGCACTGGCCTCCAACACAACAACCGCACAGACAAACCACTGGGTGAGTCAGACCAGCCTAAGCTGGGACACAACCACAAAACTACCTCATTTACACATGCAATACTCAGTCTGATATAGCTCCCACTGCAGCCCACTCTTAAGTCAACCCAAAAGTTAAAACTTTAAAACGCAACGCTACACATGAAGCAGATTTTTCACGTAGCGGCTCTCGTTCTTCCTGCAAGATCACAAAGCGAGTGCACTAGATTGTTTGAGGGTTCGCAGGGTCCGAAGCATTCAATTTAGCTCATGATGAGCATCTTCAGCTTTTGTAATGAGATCATGCCTCTTTCTCTTTTTTTCTATTGCCACACATAGAAAAGAAAAAACATAAAATCGAAAAGGAAAATCTGTAAGAACTTTAAGTAAAACAAATAAATTATTTTCCTCTTATCAGAGTAAGAGTTACCTACTGGTTCCTGAAACCGTGGGATATTTAAACAGCAGATTGCTAATTTAATACACTGAAACAGTGTTTACTCACTGACTGAGCCTACACATAACATGCTCAGTTGTGCCATGAACTCTTTAACCCACACTTATTAGGAAATTTTTCTCTACTTTTTTTATACTTCTGTTCTTCCTTTTGTACTTCTCTGGTTTATTCTTGAAATTTCTTGTTTTTTTTTCCCCCCTCATTTTTAAGTCCTTTTGGATAAAAGCATCTGATAAAATGTCTAAATGATTTAATGTAAATTCAAATTTTATTGAAAAACTATTAAAACAATTAGTTTTCCAACTACAAAAACTAAAAGGAAAGTTTGGGGTCAGTAAGATTTTTAGATGTTTTTGAAAAAAGTCTCTTGTGAAGGCTTATCAAGGCTGCATTTTTTTATTATTGTAAACTCACTGTAAAAAAATTATTTTCATGATTTATCACTACATTTTTTCTTTTGTCAAATCAACTTCAATAATGAATGTGGTTTAGATAACATAATATTTAGAGTTTCTGTTAATTAAACCAATCACCTTTATTGTATAAACTCAAATTTTTTAATTTCAATGAACTCAAAATTAAGGTTAAAAAAAAGAATTGTAAAAAAGAATGGTTGGTTTAACTTAAAAAAGGTATGTGGTTACCTTTGTTAAACCAACCATTCTTTTTTTACAATGCAGTAATATTATGAAATATTATTACAATTTAAAAAGCAGTTTTTTTTAAATTATATTATATTTTAAAATAAAATGTATTCCTGTAATGGCAAAGCTGAATTTCAGTGTCACATGATCCCTCAGAAATCATTCTAATATGCTGATTTGGTGCTCTATTATAATTATGCTTTATTATTATCAATGTTGAGAAAACTTTTTTGATTAATAGAAAGTTCAAAAGAACAGCATTTATTTGAAATAGAAATCTTATATAATAATGTAATTTTTTCTGTCACTTTTGATCAATTTAATGTGTCCTTGGTGAATAAAAGTATTAATTTCTTAAAAAAAAAAAAAAAGTCATACTGACCCCAAATTTTTCATTGGTAGCATATAAATGAAAATGTCATGTGTGAAGGATAGGTGGTAACAGAAAATGTAAGTTAGTCTTTATATTAATAAATATAGTGTTAGCAGTGTAAATAGAAAGTGGGTTAACTAGAGGCGAAAATGGGTGGGAATGAATTTGGCTAACCAGAAGTTAACAGATGGCCTGTTTAATATCTTGATGTATTTTAGTTTGGAATTTTCCCCTCCAGAAGTTCCAGATTAACTTGGACTTAATGCATGACCCGCTCACTTTGAAGCTACTGAAAGTAAAAAACAGAGTGAGTGTGAGAGAGAGAGAAATAGAAAAAAAAAAGATGTGAGAGGAAACTGAAATAGGATGTGCAAGAGTTTCCTAAGAAGAACTTGCCAGAACTCAGTTTCAACACTCACTCAGGGAGATAAAATGTTCAGGAGCAACACTAGATAGGCGCAGTATCGCAACATATGCGAGTGTACGCTCTCTTACACACAACTCTGCACCTGCACTTTTGCCATGCTTTCACTTCAACTGCCACGATATTCACACTCTTCCACACACCCACCCACTTTCAAATGCAAGTCCAAAAGCTATGCTTTACTCTCAGTAAAATAGCGCATTCATATCTGCCTCATGCGTTATGTATATCAAGAGCAAAGTCAAAATCATATCGATAAAGTAATAAGAGACCATAGATGCTGACGGAGGCTGTAGCGTGTTCTCGCTGTATAACTGTTGAACCACCCCTTGTTAGTCATCTGTTTGAATTGATGGACATTATGAACACTAATAAGAGTATTAAAATGGCCTTTAACTCAAAATGACACTTGTTTTCCACACACAATTCTCAACATTGAAGAAATTCTCTAATTGAGATGTGAGTGTATTTAAGGAATGTATAGAAAGAATAATAGGGCATTTAGGACATATAGAAAAAAAATTCATGGATTGTTCGAGAGAAACAGGGAACTAAACTTCAAACGCTCTGAACTCTTGCGTCAGCAAAGGTTTGCGTGAATATGTTTGCATATGCGTGCATCTGTCTGTCTGCATGTTGTCCCTGAAGATATAATCAGCCAGTTTGTGAGAGGATGTGAAGACTGTATCTTCACTGTGCATCATTGCTTTTCTGATTAAGTGAGTATCTGTGCAGACTGTGCAGTATACGCTGCTCAATCAGATGCGAGATGACTCTCGGAGAGCGCTGTGTATTTGCTTTCCTGCCATGATGAAAGACCTGCAAACTCCTTTATAATTATGAAAACATTTGCGTATTGAAATTTAAAATCTGCGAGTAAAAAGAGCCAAACAACATTTTCCTCTACAAACGGAATGTATAGTTCAGTAGGAATATGAGAGAAGTCAAAAAGTCATTGTGACCCTTGGAAAAACTAGAAGTGTGCTTAATTGTACTGAATGTGTGCAATTGTAGTGTACTTCACATTTTAAAAGTATATTTAAAAAAAATTTTACTTGCCGATAATATAATTTGGTTGCACTTTATTTCGATGGTCCACTTTAGACATTCTACTGTAAGTAACTTTGCAACTGTATGTCAACTAACTCTCATTAGAGATTGTTTGAATAGGGTTAGGTGTTAGGGTTCGGGTAAGTAGAATAAGTTGATGTATCGACCATCAAAATAAAGTGTTACCTATAATTTTAATAAAATAAAAGACCACTTGAGTATACTTAAAGAGAGAACACTTTTATGATTATGTTTACACATTTAAGTACATTTTTTAAAAGTGCACTTTGTAATAATGTCAAAAGTTTTCATTTTAAATCATTATGTTTGAAAATTTTTGTCAGGCTTTAAAGAAGTACACTTATTTTGATGTGTTGACTAACATTAAAGCACATGTAAAGTGCTTTTAACTTAGTGTGTTTTTTGACATTACATTTAAAGTTAATCTATTTCAAATGTACTAAATTGGAACTTCACTATTACAAATGTGTAATGAGTGTAAATGTGTGCAAATATATTTAAATACATGGCAAACAAGTTTCAATAGAAATTACATAAAAGTATATTTTAGTTCACCATAATTGCTTGTCAGTACATTCAGTGCACATTAACCATATTTCAAAGATAGTAATTACAAAATTATAGATGTACTTAAGTCTTACTTTTAATTGCATTTTAGTGTCTGAAAACATTACATTCAGTTTGCCCTTAAGTATATAATTTCCATAATAATAACTCTTTTTTCTTTTAAAGTATGCTGAAGTGTAGTCCTTTTTCACAAGGGGAATTGCTGTTCACAACCTATTTTACCCCTGTAATGTGATATATTTCTTAGTGAAACAAGATATTCAATGAGATCAAATGGACAGGAATTGTTTGGACTATCCAGTGTAGTTTGCTAAAACAATGCATAAATAGCTATTTGGCAATTAGTTATCCTTCTCATATAGCTAGATTTGAGCAGAAAAGGAAGTCGCTTTAAACAAAAAACAATTTTATAGATTAAAGGTGCAGTAAGTGATTTCTGAGAAACACTGTTGATATTTGAAATCACTCAAATAAACACCTAATTGCTCCGCCCCCAAAGAGAGTTGGTTGTTAGTCGCCAGCAGCACACCAGCTCCAAACAAACAATGACACTCAAAACTAATGTTACTATAGCTAACATTACAATAACAGCATATCTTGGTTCTGTTAAAAAGCAAAACAAATGTTACTCGGAGCAGAAACAACGCAACCTCTGCGTCAATTTTCTAGGGTCACTCCAGCGCTGGAAATCTTCTCTAATATTAACATGAGCCCTAAACTTCTTGCCTGATCATAAGCCTTCTTTTGTAATATTCCTCTGACCTTTTCTCTTTTGTAATGTCTCTCAGCCATCTCTCTTTCTACAGTCTTTCTTCAAATCTCCCTCTTGCTCATGAGTGGACACGCCCCCTACTGCTGATTGGCTGTATGTGTGTTGTGGCGCTCAGTCCGGTCCACTTTCAACAGGTTTCTCAGAAATCGCTTGCTGCACCTTTAAAGATTACGAAGACAAACTATTTAATTCCATTAAATCACATGCACCGACAAATCATTCATAATAAGACCCAGAACATCCATTACGAAAGTAAACACTCCTTTCTGATTTCATTTTGACTTTAAGTTGTGGTAAACAGTTTGGCTTGATCATTTAGTATTTATTAGCACTGCATGGCAAGATCGCTGTCCAGTGAAGTGCAGGAAGGTTTTCATGGTGCGGAGCCGATTTTATCATGTAATTCCTCTTTTTAAATGTATGAAGGTGATGGCCTGGCTTTAAACCTGTTGCCATATCAGAGGCAAACATTTCACTAGCAAGTTCCTAAAAATGTGAGCGAAAGCAGGGGTTTTTTTATCACATCTCACACACGTATGCATACACATGCATGCTCAAACATACTCTCACCCACCCAATGTGGAGACGTGGTTAACGTGCATGTAGCTCTGCTGTACCGCATAAGCTAAAACATGGTTATTTTGAGCGCCTCGACTGGAGCATAAACGAAAATTAATTGTACTAACCCATGCAGAAATACATTCATTTATAGTGCCCTCATCATGAATACATCCCTTTGCTAAAGTGCAATGTTGTAATCATTTTTGTTATCGATGTGGTGGAGGGTCACAAGTTCAAACCCCAAAAAGAGTTTCTCTGGAAATGAAAAAAGAAGAAAGAAATTAATCTAATTTAAAATTACACATTGATGTTTGTGAGGTTTGCCTGTTATGTCGTTCTCTTCTATGTAGAGCTCTTTTGTTTGTCCTTGTCTGTGGCTTTTGACACTTGCTTCCCAAAACGGGTAAATTAGGATGTGTGACAAACGTTATACAAAGTAAAAGCTCCTCTTCCCATCCCCAGTTTAGTCACAACTTCCCCAAAAGATCCATGAGAGACTGTATCATGACAACAGGCCTAGTTCCCTCTGCCAAACTCAGGTCACATCACACTGGTTAAATCATCATATCATATAAGCAGAAAGGCTGTCAGTGGATCTGTGTGTGCGAGAGGAAGAAATACATCCTTTTATGGGTGTTAATGGAAGAGTGCTTTCCTGTATTGACTTTGTTATTAACTGCTGTAATTCATTCACACATTGACACTGAAATCCATATAAACCATCCGTAAAGAAACCATAAAATGCGGTTACAACCTGTTTTACTTAATCGGACATACATTATTAGAGTAAAACAGAATATTCAGTAGGAAAAAAATGTAGGATGGCCAATTGGAGCCATGATGTTGGAGGGGACGAATTAAAATGTATGAAGGATTCATAATGTAGCTGAAAAGGAAAGTAGTTGTCGAGTTTTGATAAAAGTTTTCAAAGAAAAACATGTACGTCCACCAATGAATAGTGCAAATTAAGAACAGGAACGTACATTAAAAATGAAAATCGTCTGCTTGACTGACATCATTTGTGAAGTTATTTAGTCAGGACCTTCTTTGAATTTAAGGATGTGTTATGACGCAGTTCTTTTGGTTTCAATAAAAGTTATCTGTCGTAGTTAGTTATTTCCACCTATATTGATTAGATCAAAAATGATTTTTCTATAGTCACTGGAGACGATTATACTGGAAACTGGATCACTTGCTGTGAAACTCAAGGCAAGTTATTTTGGAAACACAGTGAAAGGAGTGTCAGTGTAAACTGACAGAGAGTAACCTGAAAACAGTCTATCGGTACTCTCCAGTTCAATCATGTGCTTCAGTTGCTGATCCCTGTAGTCTGAATATAAAACAAGAAAAAGAAAAACTGTTTCACTTGTTGTGCTTAACAATTCCCTGTCTGTGCTTCCCTTTCTGTCACTTCTCCATAACTCTTGTCCTTTTTTTCGGTTGGGCCGGCTCGGGTGCTGAAGCTTCCCCTTTTCCCTCGGATTCCCATATTTCATTATTTCTGCTTGTTCCTCTTGAGTCTGTACAAACACAGGCTGAGGCATGGGGAAATCAGCCTGGCACCACAGCATGTTAACCACAGGGCATTTACTCTGAGCTCGAACTGCCTGAAAACCTCAAAATGTTTACTTCATCAGGCTGAACGGGCATCTGAACAATGATCTAGTTTATGATCGGACATTCCATAGAATATTATGAATATTTAACAAAAAGTTTTTTCCTTATTTGATTGTGTGCTCTTTTCTTCATGCTTCTGTAGGCTTGTATGTCAGTGAATGTGTGTGTATGTGTTTACCACGGTTTGTTGGTCTGGTTTACACCGCTGAGAGTCCTCAGTTTCACAGTGCTTCCTGTGTCTCTGTTTCCTGTTTATCAGTCATTTGTTTCAGAGAAGTGTGATGGTGAATGAGATGGTGATATGGTTTGTGAGCAGACAGCCTGATAGAAGAATCCTCGATGATTCATAAAGAGGAATATTTTTCTTTCAAATACCATTTTTCTCTTTTCCTTAAAGGGAGTTGGGAGCTTTCACCCAGTCATTATGTTAACATGTGTCTTATGTACGTATATACTGAAGCTGTTTTTTGGTTACAAGCTACTAACATTGCAGTTAAAAAGTTTGGGGTCAGTTAGATTTTTAAAAAAAATAATTTGTTTATTCAACTAGGACAGGTTAAATTGATCAACAGTGACAGTAAAATAATGTTACAAAAGATTTCTACTTTAAATAAATGTTGTTATTTTGAACTTTCTGTTCATCAAAGAATCTTGAAATTCAGGGTTTCCACAAATACATCATTTTCAACATTGATAATAATAATAATAAATGTTTCTTGAGCAGCAAATCAGCATATTAGAATGATTTCTGAAGGATCACGTGACACTGAAGACTGGAGTAATGATGCTGAAAATTCAGCTTTTCCATAACACACTAAAAAAAAATAATTTTCAGGATTTGTTATTACATCATTTTTTCTTTTGTCAAATCGACTTAAATAATTAATGTGGTTCAGATAACATAATATTTTGCGTTTCTGTTAATTAAACCAATCACTTTCATTGTATTAACTCAAATTTTTAATTTCAACGAACTCAAAATTTTAAGGCAACCAGGTAACTTACTTTTTTAAGTTAAACCAACAATTCTTTTTTACAGTGCAGAAATAAATCACATTTAAAATATATTTAAACAGAAAACAGCTTTTTTTTTATTTATTTTTTTTACAATTTTTATTATTGTTTTTTTATTGTTTTTTGTTGTTGGTTTTTTTTTCAATTTTTTTTATTACAATTTTTTAAAATTGTAATATTTCACAATATTACTGATTATACTGTTTATACCATTTTTTACTATACTCTTTTTGATCAAATAAATGCAGCCTTGAGACTTCTTTCAAAAATATTTTTTTAAATCTTACCGATCCCAAACTTTTAAACAGTAGTGAAGCTATTTAAAAGGGGACAGTACCTGTTCAAATATATGTTAAAAATATAAGTACATAACTCAATGAAGAAACATCAGTTGAATCAGACCCCACAAAGCTTCAAATGAAAGAAAAAAACACATTTGCAAAAGCATGTTGAATTACTGTCTGTTTGCACGACTGCAAAGCTGCGCGTGCTTTTCTTTTAAAGCAGCAATGTAGCAGCTGAAAATGTTAAATTAGTAACTAGTTTAGATAGTTAGTCACCTCACAATAGTAGTCTACAAAAGAAGATATTCAATAAATGCAGTTAATGTTCATAATGTCAAGTAGAATATTTCAGAAATGTGTTTAATGCAATAAAAGATGATGTTTTGCACATACACACACACACACACACACACACACACACAAAAGCTGTTAATCATAAAATAGATAAGAAAATAGTTGCTTTGCAGGTGCACTTCTTGTTGTAGAACATTGAGATTTAGCGGTGTTAGTTACCGAGTCAGAGAAAATAACCACCCAGCCTGCCACTTTACTTAACAGGCCCACTACCCTCTTTTCCAGCCTGTAATATAAAAGTTGAGGCTCGGAGTGACGAGGAAAACGGGCTGACCTGTGAGATGAATGGAGAGGCGGAGGAATGTGCAGCCGAGGACTTGCGCGTTCTCGATGGCTCGGGGGCCAAAGTGAACGGCTCCCACGCAGGCCCTGACAGCAAGCCGGCCGCCTACCCCACAGCCGGGGGCATCCGCCTCCCCAACGGGAAGCTGAAGTGCGATATCTGTGGGATAGTTTGCATTGGGCCCAATGTGTTGATGGTGCACAAGCGAAGTCACACTGGTAAGCACAACTGCCATCTACTCTTCCCTCCTTATACTATCACTCACAGCTGACAGGGTGCAGGGCTGGGTAGGTTGATCCGCACATAGTGAGACACACACACAGAGAGAGAGAGCAGGATAGAGACAGACGCTGGATGTGTTTTAAATGCAACCATCCTTTTGTTTATCAGAAACTAGCTGTGTATTAGACACTGCTTGACTTGAATGGATGAGACTGTCAGAAATGCAAGTTGATGTAAATGATTAATAAAGATGCAATACTTCAATATGCTGTTTGCAATGTGTTTTTAGAATATTAGGACAGCATTTTTGGCTAATTTCTGCAGTTTGTTGCATTAAAGGGATAGTTTATGCAAAGAAATATATTCTGTCATCATTTACTCACCCTCATGTTGTTCCAAACTTGTATGACTTTCTTTCGGACCCACTTTATATTAAGTGTCTTTAACTAATATGTACTTTTAATTAATCATTTGATACTTGTATACATACATTTTTGGGGTTTATTGGGTATTGGGTTTATATTTAATTACTGTTGTGCAACACAACACAATAACAACTAATATAAAGTGGTCCTATCTTTCTTCTGCGGAACACCAGTTTTGACTTCCATTGTATGGGAAAAAATGAGACATTTCTCAAAATATCTTCTTTTATGTTCTGCAGAAGAAAGAAAGTCAGATTTGGAACGACATAAAGGTGAGTAGATAATGACAGAATTTTTCATTATCCTTTAAAGGCTCACCTGTAACCTAATTAATATGATTATGATCAAAATGAGATGTTTTTGTAACAAAATGTGACATTTTTTGTTTAGTTTTCTTTACGACAATCCAACAAGAAAGAACTAACCAAGAAGAAGTCTCTCTCAAATGACAATTACTTCAGTATTAGTTATTTTCTCCCTTTCTCAAATTGATATTCCGCTGCAATGAAGCCAAACCAGTGGGTGAGAACATTTTTCAAAAAGGCACTTAACTTCCTCACTTGACAAACTAATGAAACTCAAAATGGAAGAAAGGAACAGTGGGCTAATGTAAATTCAGAAAAGAACGTATAATAAAAGATATAATGAAAAGCTTCCTATTTAAATCAAAATATTCGCAGGAGGTACCGAGCTCCTGAAATGCCTTTTTAATGAGTTTCTTTTTCCGTCTTTTTGCTGCTTCACTGGTGACTCTTATTTTATAGGGCCTTTGAAGAGAGCGCCGTATTAATAGCGTTCTCGGAGAGTGCCACAACATTCGGAGGAGCTGGATATTGGTTTATTCCAGGGGCGCTGATCAGGAAGACTGGCTCTCAAACACAAAGTGTTTCCTTCACTTTATTTAAATGAGCTCTGCATTTGCATTGTGATGGGCCGCTCTTATTTTAGAGCTGAAGAAGAGGAAAAAATGAGATTTTCAGATCAAATTGACCCAGGCAGTGGTGCATTACGAAACTGGCAGGCGGCGTCTGAAAGCCTCTTGTTCGATCAGGGCGCCAGTCGGCGCGCGCAGAGCGGAGAGCGGCGCTCACGTGCGAGATTCCGCTGGCGTGTTTGATTGAGCTTTGGCGCGAGGCGCAGCGTTGTTGAAGATGTAACAGCGCGGTGGAGCCGTGTAGGACAGTGACCCCGCATTCACAGTGTAATAGCGCTACAGCAGCGGAGCTTTGCTTTCAGAGGGCCGATATAGTATCTCAGACGCTCATGGCCATTTGTTGCTGGCATTCTCTGTTCAAATTAAATGCAGTTTGATAGAACTACAGGCGTTTATGTAACTTCTATATGTGTTAAAGCATGCTGAGTAACTTATTTGTGAATGCAGGTTTCATTTGTATCCTACTTTATCACACAAAAATATAAAAGAGGACAGGTGTTGTGCTGAATTCCTACCCCCGCCATATTATTACCTCCCTAGTAATGGTAGGTTTAGGATATCGGTGTGGGGGAGGGGTTAGGATTACTCAATCAGATAGCGACTTCAAGGAGGGGGGTAATAATTTGGCAGGGAGTCGAAATTCGGCACAACGACTGTAGCTAAAGTATTTGGAGTTTTAATTCACATTTTTTTGCGATTACTTTAAACCAACGGGTTCCAAAGCAAATTTTGTGGATGTATTTAGCCAGTTTAAAGTCACATTTCAAGTCAAGTCATATTTATTTATATATCGCTTTAATACAGATTCTGTCAAAGCAGCTTCACAGTAACAAACAGGAAAATAACAGTGTTAATGTTGCAGAATTCATCAATTATGAAACAAATTCGATCTTCATTTCGAAAAGTACATCTATTGTTTTATCATACATATGCTTTGCTTGAAAACTGCGCTTTCTGGTTTAATATATTGATATCGATTGCAATGACACTCATACATTTTTAAGTGTGGCTTAAGTGTCCAAGTACATTTTGAGACCACTAGAAAGGAGAATATGCTGAAAAATGTAGTTTATTTATCATCATTCATCACTTGCATTATGTAGTAATTTTACATGGAAATGTCCTAATCCCCAGAGCACATGAGTTATGCATTATCTTTCTTTCTCCTAGGGGAGAGGCCATTCCAATGCAGCCAGTGTGGTGCTTCCTTCACTCAGAAGGGTAACCTGCTCCGACACATCAAACTGCACTCTGGCGAGAAACCTTTCAAATGTCACCTGTGCAACTATGCCTGCCGCCGCAGAGACGCCCTCACCGGACACCTGCGCACGCACTCGGGTAACTCATGCTTTCATCACCTGGATTATTCAGACGTGATGTAAAGAGACAGACGTGCCTTGATTTCTTCATTTACATAAAACTACACTGATTGAATCACTTGAGCCAGTTCAGCAAATCAGTTGTTATTGTGTGAGCTTAAATTGTATAGTGTGATTGAGCAGATTTCGTTTTTATTTTTTTCGGACAGTCGGAAAACCTCATAAGTGTGCATACTGCGGGCGCAGTTACAAGCAGCGGAGCTCGCTGGAGGAACATAAGGAGAGATGTCACAACTACCTGCAGTGCATGGGCCTTCAGAATAGCATTTATACAGGTATGTGAATGATAGCATACTATCTCTCTCACTAAAGTGTTTTCTATTCCTAAATAGATGGAAATGTGGCTGACCCATGACCCATTTATTGTCACCATAATGAAAAGTACAACCTTTGCTTTAAATGTAGAGTATTAGAGGACCTAAACTACAATCAACAGTGTTCTGGTAGTTCTTTATGGTGACACTGGACAAATATTGCCATTCAGATGTTTGGAGCCATAACTGAACAATTGTATGAAATGATTCACAGCTATATGTATGCCCGTAATGTCTCAAGGCTTAAAATGTTAGTTCACCCAAAAATGACAATTATGTTATTAATTACTCATCCTTATGTCGTTCCAAACCCATAAGACTTTCGTTCATCTTCAGAACACAAATGAGGATGGTTTTGATGGAATCTGAGAGCTTTCTGTCTTTCCATAGACAGCTACGCAACTGACACTTTGACGCTTCAAAAAGTTCATAAAGAGATCATAAAATGAATCCATATATATTGAGTGGTTTAGTCCAAATTTTCTGAAGAGACTTGATCGCTTTATATGATGAACAGATTGAATTTAGGCTTTTATTCACATATAAAATTGATCAGTGAACATAAAAGCTCAACCGAACCTGCTTGACGCACGAGAACAAACCTCTTGTGGAAGCTCAAAATTTCTGCGTAACACGCAAGAATGAACCTCATTGGTTCTCGCACACGTCAAGCGAACATGCTTGAGCTTCTGTTTACCACAACTGATGTGTGGGTCAACTGATGTGTAAATTCAATCTGTTCATCCTATAAAGCGATCGTGTCTCTTCAGAAAATTTGGACTAAACTGCTAATATGGATTAGTTTTACAATCTCTTTATGAACTTTTTGAAGCATCAAAGTGTCAGTTGCATAGCTGTCAATGGAGTCAGAAAGCTCTCAGATTTCATCAAAAAGATCTTCATTTGTGTTCTGGAGATGAACGAAACTCTTATGGGTTTGGAACGACATGAGGGTGAGTAATTAATGACAGAATTTTTATTTTTGGGTGAACTAACCCTTTAAGAAAAAGTGTCCCAAGAAAAAAAAAAAAAACTCCTTAAGGTAAGGGGTAGAAAATCATGATGAGTGCCTCAGAGATACAGGTATATGCCACATCTTAAATGCATGACAGAAGAAACATCATTCTTTATTATAGTTAGCACCATGTCAGAGGATGAGCTCAGGTTAGATACAGGTATTTGAATCTTATGCGTGGTTTCTTTGTCTTGCTTTCCATAGTGAAGGAAGAGAACAGCCAGAATGAGCAGAGGGAGGACATGCCTGCATCTGAGAGAGCCTTGGTGCTAGACAGGATAGCTAACAATGTAGCTAAGCGTAAGAGCTCTATGCCCCAGAGGTTTGTGGGTAAGAGTTGAAGTTTGTTTCATTGTACAGTACATATCGCAGAAGTTGTTAGATCATCGTCAAAATGCATGTATGTCTCTAACTAAAAGAAATAAGACATTGCAGAGACATACAATGATGGGCAGCTCCCTCATTTCATTCTCTTTGATGAGTTGACTTCAAAAAAGCAGGAAAAAAGAAACGGTATAATCGCATGCAACATGAATTTGACTGTTGCTATATAAATTTAATTTGCTTTTATAGCAACTATTAGAATAATGTGCTTTGTTACTAAGCCCTTTTCTCATCTTTTCATGTTGGTGTTTTACTGAAGAGTTTTGTAAAAATGAAAAGATATTTGAGGCAGAACACTGGAAGAAGACTCTGGAGAACTTCTAGGCAACCTGCTGAAGGTCCTTAAAAATAAATAACTTTACTGGCATCTATGGTTCCATAAACATTTTAACATCATTAATCGTGGAAAAATGTTCTTTAGATAAGAAAAAAGAAAGAAGGTTCTTTTAAGAACTGTTCACTGAAAGGTTCTTCCAGGAACCCAAAATGGTTCTTCTAAGGAAATGCTGCAGAAACCTCTTTTGGAACCTTTATTTTAAGAGAGCACTGCTAAATATATTTTTAAGTAAACCCTTAAAAATAAAGGGTCATTATTGGCATCAGTGATTTCATTAAATCTTTATCATCCATTAAAAATCTTTCCATTGCGCAAAAGGTTTTTGTACTGAAAAAGGTTCTTCAGATTTTTTGTTATTTGGGGGACCTAAAATGGATCTTTTATGGCATTGCTGCGAAAATCTCTTTTTGGAACCTGTATTTTTCAGACAGTGTCTCAAAAAGTTTATGAACCATTACGATGGGCTTTTTGAGTTCTTGCAAAAGCTCCATTTGGTTCCTCAGAGAACTGTCCATTTTGAAAGGTACCTAGAAGTTCTTCAAAGGGTTGCACCTGAGGCCCTGCTTTCACCTGGTATTAAGATGCGTTCTGGTCAATCAGATCACAAGTGGACAAGGGAGACACATACCCATTTACACCTGGTATTTTAATCTGTTTCTTTTGTCCACTTTCAAAAACCCTTCTGTCCTGATTTCTTCGAGGGGAGGGTCTATGGGCAGGTAAATGTATTGGCTTTTTCAGATCTTTCGATCTAATGGACAAAATAAGCTTGCACAATTTACATATGAACGCGCCCAGCTTTCGTTTCTGCTCTGACAGCCGCAAGACCACACCGAACGCTGTAAGTGCGTGTTCGAAATCAGGAATGGTAAGAGAACATTGTGCTTGGTACATTTTTTGTCTTCAAGCCAAACTTGGGTCTTCAGCTGACAAAGTTTAAATCCCATCTGACTAGCGCACTTTCCATAAAGTTTTACGCATTATGTCAGTAGGCGCAGAGTTGACGGTCTTTTGTGTCTGATCGAACTCATTCGACCATATGAGCATTTACACTACAAAAGCAATGCAGTCAAATGCGTTTTTGACTACCTCTGGAAGTGGTCGAAAGTGGACAAGCTCAAAACGTTTTACACCCCATTTACACCGATCGACCAAAACGCATCTTAATACTGGGTGGAAACAGGGCCTAAGTGTCTTTTCATTTCCACAGTAATAGTTAATACTGTAAAAAGACAAGTAAAATGTCAGAATTTGTGCCTACCAGTAATGGTGCAGAAAGATCCATTGATGCAAATAATTAAAGTTCTTATTTTCCATTTCTCAGAACTCAGACGAGTTAAAACCTTTACTCTTTTGGCTTTCTTCAACAGGAGAGAATCGTTTGTCGGAGCTGTCATTCGAGGGCGGCTCAGGTGAGCTTATGCAGCCTCACGTGATCGATCAGGCCATCAACAGTGCCATTAGCTATCTGGGAGCAGAGTCCTTGCGGCCTCTGGTTCAGACCTCCCCTGGCTCTTCTGACATGGTGGTCAGCCCTATTTACAACCTCCACAAGACACAATCAGCTGAAGGCAACGGCGTGTCTGCTAAAGACAGCGCCGCAGAGCACCTACTTCTGCTGTCCAAGTCCAAATCAGCCTCCGTGGAGAAGGACGGCTCCCCCAGCCCCAGCGGCCAGGACTCCACCGACACCGAGAGCAACAACGATGAGCGGGCGGCCGGGGGAGGCGGGGGAGCAGCCGCAGGTGGTCTCATCTACTTGACCAATCACATGGCTCCAGGTATGCGTAACGGAGGTCTGCCAGTGGTAAAAGAAGAGCAGCAGCGGCATTTTGAGGCCTTGCGGGCAGCAGGTATGGAGCTGGGTATGGCGTCGTCGGAGGGGTTTAAGGTGCTGAGTGGAGAGGGAGAAGAATTGAGGGCGTATCGCTGCATCCATTGCAGAGTTTTGTTCCTGGACCACGTCATGTACACCATCCACATGGGTTGCCATGGCTTCCGAGACCCCTTCGAGTGCAACCTGTGTGGTTACCGCAGTCAGGACCGCTACGAGTTCTCATCGCACATCACGCGTGGAGAGCACCGCTTCTGAGTTAACACAAAGAGACGTTCCACATACACTTGACTACACGTTCACACAAGCATACTACACACACACACATGAAACAATTCAACAGAATTTTTTAGACACTGTCCAAACACTGGATTTGTTTTTTGTTTTTTTTAGTGTAACATTGATTTGGACATATGTACATACAGTTAGCCTATATATTTCACTGTCTTGTCTATTTTTCTACTATGTTGTGACTTGTATGTAAACCCATGAGACTTTACAAAAAAAAAGCACTGTAACTGAAAATATAAATTAAGTGTTTGAAAGTGCAAAAATTATATATCATCCCATCTAAAATTGACATGTTTTTAGCTGCCCTATGGTTACGAAGACAAACAATAAAACTAATAATAAAATAATGCATACTATTATGACACATTTAAAATGATTTGTAATAGAAGTGATGTCAATTCATCTTCTGTATCTCTCACTTCCCTGTGTTCCAACTGTTATGAATACCCTGCGTTATTTTTTCATTTAATTTTAAATATATTATATTTTTTATATTATGCAGCCTGAACAAGTTCATATCATTTTATAATTTATTACAATGAAATTATTTCACAATTTGTCCATTTTATGTAAGATGACTCCCTTTTGAAATGCTCCCCTGTATATTGAACCAAATCTATGGCAGTACATATTGTGCCTGTTTTTTGATGTTTTTATTTTACAGCTTTTTTTTCTGCTTGTTTTTGTATTCTATTTAAAAGTTTTGGCAGCATTTTGCTTGTCCATATTTACATCAACATACTAGAATGTATATGCTTGCAAAAAATTAATAAAAGATATTTTACATTTGTTCAACCTCCGATAATGTGTCAAGTTTTGTAAAGCAAATTTTGTTTAAAGGGATTGTTCACATCACCTCACCTGTATCAATTTTCTTCTTCTGTTGAATACAAAAGAAGATATTTTGAAGAATGTGGGTAACCAAACAGTTAATGATCCCCATTGACTTCCATATTTTTTTTTCACCTATATTGTAGAAGTCAAGGGGCCCATTAACTGTTCGGTTTCCAACATTCTTCAAAATATATTATTTTGTGTTCAGCAGAAGAAAGACATTCATACAGGTTTGGAACAACTTGAGGGTGAGTAAATGATGACAATTTTCATTTTTGGGTGAACAACCCCTTTACATTATAATTAATTTGCTAATGCAGACTGAGTATAACACAAACACACAAATTAATGAAGTTTATGTTTACACTTCCCAAACATGTGCTAAAATATTTAGTATACAACTTAATCTTAATATAATACAGAATGGATGTGGCATCCAAGCATCACACTTCTTGATAATAGCTTTTTATCTAAATAATTGAGCTAAATGAACATCAAGCTAAAGATGTCTGTCACCTTTCAGATAAATTGCTTGGCAGTAAAATTTACACTATTCAATTCGAGAATAAAACGGAATACTTCTATTGAATACTTACGAATACATTCTTAGAACAAAATGTAGGTTAAAGTGTCTTTTCTAAACTGGGATTCTTTTCCTAGAGATTAAGGATCAAATTTAACTTGTGGGTTGAATCACTATTTCTCAGGTGTTAACAACTGATATTATGATTCTAAACTATTTGTTGTCAGGCTATAATATGTAAGAGTGCACAATGGCCAAAGGGTGATGGAGTAAACTGAACGAGCATATCTGTCAAGAGAGCATAAGTGACCCTGACCCAAGAACTTGCGTGTCCAGATGGCTGCTGTGTGATTGGGTAGAAAGGAGAAGCAGCTGTGGCCAACGCAGAGCCCCCCACGCTTCACTGGGACCTAACCGTGGAGAGAGTGCATTTGCATGAGAGGGATAATCTGGCCAGCANCCTTACACACACATCACCCCATCCCCAACAGCCTCAATCCCAAATCTCACTTCTCTTTTCCGCTTCATCTCATGATAGTACAGCACAAATAAACCCCACCCATTCAGAGAAACTTTAAAGTTGTCCGCCAAATGAGAGACCAAAATATCAGTCAGGCTGATTAACAGCCCCTTGTGTTTCAAAATCTACAAGATTATATGGATAATAAACTAATAAAATACATTTTGTTTTCTGAACTTTGAGGAAGTTCATTAAGTAAAATGCATGTTTATTGCATTTCAGACCTTTTATGTACAAAAGCATCACTACGAAATAGCATAATGCCATGTCAGCACCTAAGGCTATTATTGTATCAGGAACAAGGTAGAAAGAATAATATAATAAATTAATAAAGAAAAAAATCAGTTTTTAATGAGGTAAAGTCCACCTGTAGTCAATCATTTTATCCCTTAAAACTCATCTTTGATCACCAAAATTACATTTAAACATTTTTTTCCTGTGAAATGTGTCTTAAAATTGCTTCAATGTAACTAATTAGCCCCGCCTCCATTCCACAGGTAAACGCTTCACAATGGTATCGCTTTTTACAATGTCGGACACATAAAGGTAATTATTATGATTAGGATTTTGCTTGACTACATTATCAATCAGCTAATAACGTGTTGTTAATGTTACACAAACCATGTTCCCGGTCGCGAGCCAGACAGCTGTCTTCTAACAATTAGTATCCTTAGAAACGCTTTGAACACCTTAACGTCAGTGGAGATAGGCATCGTTTTATATATATATCATACACCAGCTATACTGCCAAAATCTACCTGCTTTTTTTTTTATATCAACCAAGAAAAATATACTGGGATATATTCTCTTGAGACTCTCCTGCTTCAGAGCGGTAATGGTTAATGATATGCTAAAGCCCGCCGGCACATTGACTTGATTGGTTACAAGGTAGTTTGTGACGTCAGAAACACCAGCGATTTCAAACCGTGGGTTTTTTCACAGCAGTTTTAAATAGAAAATACTCAGAAATGGTGTTGACTTATGCTTTAAGACAAACCATGTGCAAATTCATATTAAAAACACCACATAGACATATAAACAACATTAACAAAGAGAAATCCAAAATTTTTCAAAGTCTTTCTGCTGACATCTCACTAAATACATTCCACCACTATGAAGCATTAAAACTGTTTGTATAAATAAACTATGTAGACAGCTTAAGACAGACTAGAAAAAATAATAATGCAAATGTTAATATTTGTTGTATAGTGCTGAAAAAGGTTGTGGAGGAATTCGATGTGCTTGTCCTGCTATAGTCCAGCTGTGGGCTACCCCTGCGGTTCTGACAGCCTTCCACTGCTCCTCAGGGATGGACTCACTACTTGCACTGCTGGCTAATTTTACAAAGTTTCAACACTCCGGCCAACCACACAGCCCTAAAATATTCATTAACCCGCTTGACAAAAAGATGAAAAATAAATGACAACCTTTTTTCATGGGCTTCCAGTTTTTCTAAGATTGTTTCATGAAAATTACATGACTGATTCATTTCATGTGAGCACAATCTATAATCGGATGCAGATGAAGACAAGCCAAGAGTCAGAGTTTAGAATTGAATTAGACTGTTAAATCCCACTCGTCTTCTGAGGTGTATTAACAGTTCAGCCTGACTTCCTGTAAGAATGGTTTTGCAGCAACCAAATCAATCAGCCATCTCTCTTTCAATTTTTCCAGACTACAGTCATCAGGTTTCACGTAACACAGACCTTGTGTTTCACTTCAACACAAATCAGTTGTACTTTGCCAATGAAAACGTAATGCTAATGCAGAGGCAGAAAAACACCAAACAAAAAGAACATTTCAGGGAAGCAAGTCTCACTCAAATAAAGTGAGTGAATCCAAAACCGACTGAAAGTACAACTGGCATCATTCTGAGCTTTGCAAAAAATGATTTATATTCTGTAACCTGACCCAAACCATTCATGTTAAAATTCATTCATTGCTTTGCAATTTGGCCTGGGTGAGTTTCCTCACCACTGCACCAGCAACTTTTGTTCCTCATGCCATCTGCGGCCACTCAATTAGAGCTCCACGATGCTCCTCTCCATCCATCAACAGTAAATGCATCAAGCCACAGTTGTTATCTGCTTATTTTCTATAATGCATAATTTTTGGTGAGGTTCATGGCTGGTGTCTGGGCTGGAACTCGGATTTATGAAATATCAATTCTGCTGGTTTCCCTCCATCTTTCAGTTCACCTTTACGTCTAGGAAAATAAAGAATTCATAGATAAGACAGACAGATAGACAGACTGAAAACAGATCAGATGAACTCTCCTCTACAGACATGGTGTAACTGGGAAGAAAAAAAACTAACCCAACAAACTTTCCTCTAGGAGGAGGATGAAGAGTCCACCTTTAAAACCCCTTCCAAGGCACAAAGCCATTCCTCTGGTTTACCACATGTGGTTCGGGACCGCACTGGCTTAGCAACAGGAAGAGCACTGCAAGAGTTGATCTGTGGGTACTTCTTATCATGAGAGCAGAATGCCTGCAGTGTTGCCCAACTTCCCCTGCAAATCCATTCACCAAGACAGAACACAATGGGAGAGTTGGCCCTAAGGTGTCTAACAGTCTGTCTCTACAGGAGCGAGAGCAGGTAAACATGAAGAGCCGTTGAATTCATTCTGAACAAACTGAAGGTAGGGCTGGCTGAACATTGTACTAGCTGACAGTTCCCCTTTGGATAAGTGCATTTATTCAGAGGGAAACAAACTCAAGACCCCATGTTCCTTTTTAGTGCAAACGTGGCACATTTCCTCTATATTACAGGGAAAACAGCTCCACTAAATGATGCAACTGTTTTCAGGAAGACACAACTGCGGTATGCTAATTTTGAGGCAATGAATACAGTAAAAAGTTCAGTTTTACCTAATCGTGTGTGTGCTGTTTTTTGAGTCATATCCATTCTGAGTACATGAATACATTAACTTTTATGAAACTTTGGCAACAAAACAGACATTTTTGAAGTCAATAACCATAGACATTTTTTGTAAAAGAACATGAAAAAGACCCAAGACAAATCAACCATTTATTTCAAGAAATGAACCCAATATCATAGTCATACTAACATAAAACTCAATCAGTATAATCAGAACACGTGTACTCAGCGACCACAGCCAAAAGTCTTGTTCCACTCCTCATATAGCTCCAGATCTTTAGAAGAGACACTGGGCCGCACTGTTTTGAGAGCCTCCTGGAAGTCAGTGTAGAGTATTGGCCGAACCTGTTCTGGCGTGATGGTAGCAATGTCACTAAGGCGAATGCTTCGGATGGGGCCTAGGGCTGCTTCGCGACATAGCTGTGTCATATCCGCCCCCGAAAACCCCCCTGTTCCCTGCACCACTTGCTCCATCTCATCTGCTCCTAGCTGACTTTTCTCGCGGAAAATGAGGTTGGTCACTATCTGCCGCCGAGCCTCAGCCTCTGGGAGAGGGATGTAGAGTCTTTTAGCCAGGCGACGACGGGCTGCTTCGTCAATCTCTTGTGGTCGGTTAGTGGCACCAACCACAAGGATACGATCTTCTGCTGAGGTGGCAGCTCCATCTAACTGGACAAGAAACTCGGTTTTAATTCGACGGGATGAGTCGTGCTCTCCGTCTGTACGCTGAGATAGAAGGGAATCAATCTCATCGATGAAGATGACTGCAGGTTGGTGGCACCGAGCGATGGCAAAGAGTGCCCGTACCATCTTCTCGCCCTCCCCGACCCACTTTGAAGTGAGCGACGAGGCACTGATGCTGAAGAAAGTGGCTCCGGATTGGCACGCTATACACTTCCCTATGAGAGTTTTACCGGTGCCTGGAGGACCAAATAGAAGGATGCCTTTAGGTGGACCTCTAAGACCAGTGAAGATATCAGGCCTCAACATTGGCCACACTACAATCTCTTTGATTGTGGCTTTGGCAAACTCCAGGCCGGCAATGTCATCCCAAGCTACCGGGGGGCCGTGGTCCATGATCTCACTCATGATAAGTTCAATGATCTTAGGCTCAAAGTTCTTTAAACGCTCATCAACAGGTTGTGTGTCTTGCTGTTTGTTGTCCTTCGAGTAACTCTCTTCCTCTTGCCTTGGCATAGGAGAGACGAATTTGGAGGATGCCCCACGAGACCTACTTGCCCCAAGGCATTTCTTGGTGATTGTAGCAATGTTGGCTGCAGAGCCTCGCTGGCCCTGATGGGAATGTTTTTTTTGCTGGTCAACGATAAACTGCTCTCGTGCTGTTCTAAAGTTAGCGCTGACACCCTCTTCTCCTCTCTGCCCCCTCCCTCGCGGTTCCCGCTCGCCTTGTGATGGGAATGAACTTCTGTTGCTTTCACTTCTTGAGCTGTAGAAGTTCTTCCTCTTGGAAGGGTTTGTGGAGGAAAAGAACACAGGCTGATTATGCACATTGGATCCACTTGTGCAACTCACACTAGACTGAGAAACACTAGCATTGCCTGTGGAACTGATATAGTTATGGCCAAACATAGGCGATCCCATTGGAGCTTTTGGAGCCAGGGTCAAACACGGAGGGGCTCCTTCAAGTCCTCTGCCCCACTCTGCAGCACCGCTAAGTGGGTTACTGATCCCCCTTCCCATCTCAGCTCTGGGTGGAGGCGCAGAGGGCCCGTGAGCCAGAGGCTCTCGTTTTAATTCAGGAGGAACAGAGAGAGCACTGCCTTTCTCCCCACCTTCACCGACCTCACCACCAACAGTGATGTTAACATCTGCCGGATCTACTGGGAGAGTGCCGCTTTCTGACCCAGCCTGCATCATCTTTTGCACGCAAGTCAGATTTAACACATTCTCGAACGTTAGGGATGACTCCCATTTGTCGCTATGGTTCTTTTGATTGCGGGCCAGGTGCAGGGCACTCTCTGCATAGTTGTTTAGCCCGGTGCGTGGGTCGTCTGAGTCCAGGACTGTGGCATACCGCTCTGAGTAGGTCCTGAGCAGGCTGGCAGCTCCAGCCGGAGAGAGCTCAGCACTCGCCCATGCATACTGAATGGACAGGATGTGTGCCCGATAAGCATCGGCCGTCTGTTCAGGTGTACAAGAGCCAGACGAAATGTCAAAGGACCTCCTCTGCCACTCGTCCAGGTGTGCTCTGCTCATGCCTGGCCTGCTCCAGCCTGCACAAGAAGTGGGCACAGGATCAATTAATAATGTATAAAAGTAGAGAAGTACCACACAACAATAGGGCTCTTGAAGGGTGATGATGATAACGCAGGTGAAATAATGATTTTTCAGGCAATATAAATTGAATCCACTTTTTATGTGCCTATTAGGTTTCCTAAAGCTTTACTTTCCAGTATGAGAGCTTTAAGGGAGAAGAGTTTTAATAGTGTTAAGATAATTAGATAATTTAAACTGCAGTTACAAAACAGTGTTACAATCAGTTTGCTTCCTTTGATTAATTTCTGTGAGATCCAGTGAATCGAGTCAAAACTCTGTTTTACATTTTTTATGTATTAAAAAACTATGTAGTAAATACTAATGTTCATGATTAGGTATAATTATATTGGTGCATATAATAAAAAATATCACTCTTCCCTGAGTTCATTTAAGCAATGAACAGTGTGGAAAACACACCCTGATAAATTTTAACTGTATTATACTTTTAATCCCTTTAAGATAAAATACATAAATATTGTTATACATATATCAAATATTGTCAAAAGGCAGAAAAGTATGGAGATATATTTTTTTTGCTGTATTCCCCAGGCCTACTGTCTTGGCGAGTGAGACAATCATAACTTTGTCCTGGATATACATATAGGCCTTTTTTTTTTTTTTTATTCAAGACAAAGTTACATTCAAAGTCATATTCAGTTCCAAATATTGTATTTGTTACTTTCGTTTTCGGTCATTTAATTCTGTAAAGACAGCGTATAAGAAAGAGTATAATGTGCAGTACCAGTCAAAAATTGACATACTTAACTGAATATTTTTGATTATGATTTGAAAAAAAAAACAACAAAAAAAACACAGGTTTCTGCTTAAATGTTTGAAATTAGTTTGTAGACAACTATGAAATGCCTATAAATGTCTTTGCAAAACTGTTGTAATTAAAAAAAAATCTACATTTTTCAATGAAAGACTTGAACCAGATAATGAAGAAAAAAGCAGTCAAGAGAAGAGCATAAATGTGAACTTCGTTTGTGCAAAAAAATCTCATGAAGTTGGTTAAGAGAATGAAGAATAAACAGATCAAATAAGCCAGATTTTATTTGTTGATCTGTAAACAATTCCTATACTTTTGTTTGGCGTTATTTCATTGTTTTGGTGACTAATTTTAAAACGTGAAATGTGTTAAGAACAAAGAATGAGATGTGTGGCCAAACTTTTAAATGGTACTTTTACCATTTCATTTCAAGTATACATATACCAATGTTATATGACAGAAACATGATTGAAGAAATCCCCCTTTAACAAGAACCGTATTAACAATATAATGATCGTAAATAACGATCCTACGAACAATGTCTCAAGGGGTGTCAACACACTGTATGAAATATGTGTAGGACGATCAGATAGAGAGGACAATGTAGCTTTATCCAAACTCTGATGAGCTGATAACAGGAACACAAATCGCAAATACAGCTTCAAACACACTGCCGTGTGCACTTTATTTTGGGTGAGGAAAGTTGCAACCTACCTCTCTGTTAAACGTTTTTCTTGTGTAAATGCTGTAAAGCTCAGAAACACATGAAAGTCTGTACAACGATACGGAACAAAACAACCATAACTTTGACTAAACCTCGCGCCTCCTGTATGATCTGCGCCAATGTGCGCGTACCAGCAACTTCCGGCTGCTCAGAAATAAGATCGCGCGCGCCATCGCCTGGCGAAGGACACTCATTGCGTTTATTTAAGGGGATGTAACTAAAGGTTCGCATTTTCTTTTTATTCTTTTTTTAATTTTTATTATGTTTTATTCGTTATATTAATCTCTATAATGTCATAACACTGAATAAAAGACAGGCTAGAACAAAATAATACATTTGCCAATAAAAAGGTATTGAACGTGGTCAACTGTGGCTGGACCCTCACAATGGTATGATACAATCATAATATCATTGTTCATTAACATGTTTTTTTTTTTTGTAAATCATTTTCACAATAGGGGAGACTGTTATACATTGAAAATTTTAATATATATGTATATTTGTTTACAAGTCATGTAGACGGTTAGATATTATATTTGTATTATATATTTTATATATGAATGTACATATCGCACAAAGCACTGTAACTGACATTTCAACTGGTAGCAATTTGCTCATTTTTTATGGAAGCCCAAAAACATGGGGAAGGTCAAAAAAAAACATGTTTTGGTAAATCATAATTATAACATTAAAATCATAATTATGAGATAAAAGTCGAAATTATGTCATATTTAGTCATAATTATGACAAAATTAATTGACAAAATTTCCTTATTTCGACTTTTAAGATCGTAACTGTGCCTTAGTAACTCATAATTTCGACCTTTGATGTTATAATTATGACTTTTTTTATGTGATAATTATGATTTACCAAAACGTTATTTTTTCTTCTGTGGTAAAAATGGCCTTCCATAATTTTTGCTCTGAATATCATGACAATTGTTCGAATATAAGCCAAAACAGGATCAACGTAATGTGTTAATAATTATTTGTAGCTAACACTGACTTAATCAACCACAATATCAATCAATGCCGTTAAATATCACCACAGTTGTGACGTAAATGTAACATAAAACTACAATACCCACAAGTCTGTGCGGCGTGTGCGCGTTCACTCCCAGCGGCACGTCACATCATGAGTGTGTTGGGATAAAGAGGCTTCAACTGGGGATTTAAACTGATGTCTACTGTCTAGACGAAGTACACAAGAAGCGAGGAATTAAATGCATAGCTATATATAGTCGACCTCTATTCTTGGACTCTGTACTGAGCAGGAGTATTACTGGACTGTGTTTTTTTAATATTTGCTGTTCATAGACAATCATCGGAACAGATGAAGCTAGCGTAGACTGTTAGCTGCGAGAATTCAGAAGACAAATCCTGTAAGAGTCACACCCTAATATTCACTGTCCTCGCACCGGCCACGCGACTGCGGGTACAGATGCCCGACCCTGCTTTTCGTTTTGGAGTACAGCTAGATTATTACTTAAAAAGATATTGTTCTTATTTGTGCAAAACAACTAAGAAGTGAGGTCATGTATGTCCGGTTTCAGTCTACTTTGCTGGGATACAGATAACGTTAGTCGGCTAGCTTAGTGTGTGGTCGTCCGCAGAAGAATATGAGTTCACCAATGTACACTTTTGTTTTGAGAGATGACAACAGTACTGTGTATGCTGAAGTCGCCAAGATCCTCACCTCTACTGGAAAATGGAAACGACTGAAGAAGGACAATCCTCGGTTTAATTTAATGCTGGGAGAGAGAAATCGGCTGCCTTTTGGACGACTGGGTAAATGATGTCAAGAGCTGCATATTTAACATGCATTCAAAATTCAATAATGATATGATTGTTTTATAATGCTGTTTACATATTTTAGCGTTCACTGAAAGTTACTAGTTGCATCTAACCCGTGCTCAATTTCAGTACACCATGCTTTTTGGAGACTATGACAGCACAAGCTGTTAAATTTATGATAATGCATGATAAAACAATGCACCTCTGTGTGTCCAGCAGCAATAATCACAAAAATTCAGCTTTATAATGCATCTCTGTGGATCTGTACCACTGCTACTGTGTAGTAACATGTAATAGCACTGATATTAACTTTTTTCAACATAAGTTTTAATATCAGTATTTTATAAATATTATGAATTAAAATAGGCATGTGTATTTTAAGTATATATACTTAAAATATACATTTCCTTACACTTATACATGTATTCCATATATATGGAATATATAATATAATGTATATATATAGACACGCATTTATTATTGTAAGTTATTATCAGAAACTGTGATATACTACCATTCAAAAGTTTGGGATAAGATTAAAAAAAGTAATACTAATATTCAGCAATATTAATATTTGTATTTAGCAAGTATGCATTAGATCAAAAGTGATAGTAAAGACATTTATAAAATTTCTGTTTCAAATGAATGTTGTTCTCTATTATTTAAGAGCCATTTACAAATAATAATCGAGCACCAATAATACAGCACCAAATTCAGCATATTAGAATGATTTCTGAAGGATCATGTGACACTGAATGATGTTGAAAATTCAGCTTTGCCATCACAGAAATAACTTACATTTTAAAAACATATTAAAATTGGAATTATAAGTAACAGCATTACTGATTTTACTGTATTTTGAGTGAATAAATTGAGCTTTGGGGAATATAAGAGACATCTTTCAAAAACAATTTGAAAAAATCCAAACATTTAGTGGTAGTGTGCACATAATTGTCGGTGGTGAACTACAAAAATGTTGATTAAAGTACTTTTAGCTGCAGGACACTGCTGTCACGGCTCAATATTTTCGATATTTCAGTGTCAGATACCCTGCTGTCCTCTACAGGTCATGAACCAGGACTGATGCAGCTGGTGAATTATTACAGAGGAGCCGATAAACTGTGTCGCAAAGCATCATTGGTCAAGTATGCGGTTTACTCATTCATATTCATGAAGTTTCCTTCCTCCATTCAAATGTATGACCATAATTGACTTTAATGAGAGCTTTGAAATTATCTTAGGAATGATACTGTTAAGCTAATGCTTACTCAAGGGGACAGTTCACCCAATAATAAAAATGATTTATTATTCACCCTCAAGCCATCCTAGGTGTATATGACTATCTTCTTTCAGACGAACACAACCAGAGTTATAGCCTATTTAAAAAATATCCTGGCTCTTCCAAGCTTCGATCATCTGCCGGAAGCTAGTTATTTTAGTTTATTAAGTTTTAGATATGGATATTTTTCTTACAAAAACCCATTGCTTCACTTCAGAAGGCCTTTATTAACCCCCTGGAGCCGTATGGATTATTTTTTATAATGGGTGGATGCAGTCGTGGCCTAATGGATAGAGAGTCGGACTTGTAACCCAAAGGTCATGGGTTCGAGTCTCAGGTCCGGCAGGGATTGTCGGTGAGGGGAGTGAATGTCCAGCGCTCTCCCCACCCTCAATACCACGACTGAGGTGAGACCCTTGAGCAAGGCACCGTACCCCCAACTGCTCCCCGGGCGCCGCAGCAATGGCTGCCCACTGCTCCGGGTGTGTGTTCACTGCTGTGTGTGTGCACTTGGATGGGTTAAATGCAGAGCACAAATTCCTAGTATGGGTCACCATACTTGGCCACATGTCACTTCACTTCACTTTTTTGGGCTTCAAAATCGCCATTCACTACCATTATAAAGCTTGGAAGAGCCAGGATATTTTTAAATATAACTCTGATTGTGTTTGTCCGAAAGAAGATAGTCATATACACCTAGGATGGCTTGAGGGTGAGTAAATCATGGGATAATTTTCATTTTTGGGTAAACTATCCCTATAAGTAATGTCATCAAAGCACACTTTCCTTTTCCTCCATGCTATTGATTTATAAGCTCTGCAGTTCTTCTGTTGATATTTATATTAGCATGTTTGATGTTTAGGATTATCAAGACCAGTCCAGAGTTAAAGGACTCCTGCAACTGGTTCCCTGAGTCTTACATAATATACCCAACCAACCTCAACACCCCAGTGGCCCCGGCCACCAATGGCATCAGCCACATGAAGAGCAACCCAAAGACAGATGAGCGAGAGGTCTTCTTAGCTTCATATAACTTCAGAAAGGAAAGCGGAGAGGGAACGGTGTGGATCGCCAAATCATCAGCAGGTGCCAAAGGTACGAATCTTTATCGATCCAAAATGGTAAGTTGAAAGAGAGATGCCAGAGTGCAATCTTAGTATGATTTAATAGTTTCCCTATCTTTGTTCAGGTGCAGGTATATTGATATCTCATGATGCAAACCAGTTGCTAGAGTTCATCGATAATCAAGGCCAAGTGCATGTCATTCAGAAGTATCTGGAAAAACCACTGCTGTTGGAGCCGGGACATCGCAAATTTGATATAAGGTAAGATGAGCTATATAATCCTTTGTGCTGAATGTTTTGATGCGATTATGGAAAAGCAGGAATTGCATTGTCCCATCCTAATTAAGTCCAAGTACTTTTAAAGTCGATGGATATTCTGTTGTCTGTAGGAGTTGGGTGCTTGTAGACCATCAGTACAATATCTACTTGTACCGTGAGGGTGTGTTGAGGACGTCTTCCGAGCCCTATAACAGCTCAGATCTCCAGGATATGACCAGCCACCTGACGAATCACTGCATCCAGAAAGAGCATTCGCAGAACTACGGCCGCTATGAGGAGGGCAACGAGATGTTCTTTGATGAGTTCAGACAGTACCTGTTAACCACACACAATGTGGCCATGGAAACATCTATTTTACCTCAAATCAAGCATATTATCAGGTGCTCCTCAAATTTACTATAAAAATGTTTTTTTTAATGATTGCATGTTATCTGTGTTTGCAAATGAGTTATATAAGTATGCATGTGTAATTTTGTTAGAGATGTTCAGTGGGGTCCAAAAGTTTGAGACTACTAATGAAAATAATTTATAATTTAAATATTTTTCCCCAAACAAATCTGTTATTTTTGTATTATTTATATGCTACTATAGTATTTATTTATTTATTTTTAATTAGCTTTATTTTTATATTTTCAGTTTTAATTTAAATAATTTTAATTTATTTTTTTTAAATTTAGGTTTTAGTAATTTTATGTACTTTTGTCAGTACATAATTTTCACATAATAACAGTATTTTTATTTCTGTTTAGCTTTAATTTTTTCAGTTTTAGTTACAGTAATTTTAGTTCTTCAACTTATTTTCAGTTAGTTGTTAAAAGAAGTTTTAATCTGATATTTATATTCAATTTCAGCTTTATTTCAATTAACAAATGTTATTTTAATAGTTTAAGTTAGCACTTGCAATTGTATCACAACTTAACAATTGAGTGAAAAGTTTTGAGAAATAATAATAAAAAATGTAGATGAATTTTGGCAGCACTCAAGCTGACATGTTTGTCTAAAAATCTGACCTTTCATTGAAAAAGATAATCATCTACAATTAGTGCAAATTTTACATAATTTTTCATAAATTGTTAAAAACTCTTTCAATATTTTCAAAAGATTTTGACCATTTATAATGCAAAATAACAGATTTTAAAGGTGCCCTAGGTAAAAATTCAAGGTAAAAATTGAATTTACCTTGGCATAGTTAAATAACAAGAGTTCAGTACATGGAAATGACATACAGTGAGTCTCAAACTCCATTGTTTCCTCCTTCTTATATAAATCTCATTTGTTTAAAAGACCTCCGAAGAACAGGCGAATCTCAACATAACACCGACTGTTACGTAACAGTCGGGGTGTACGCCCCCAATATTTGCATATGCCAGCTCATGTTCCCAACATTATGAAAGGCATTAGACAAGGGCAGGCAGTCTGTATCTGTGCACAGCTGAATCATCAGACTAGGTAAGCAAACAATAACAACAGCGAAAAATGGCAGATGGAGCAATAATAACTGACATGATCCATGATATTTTTAGTGATATTTGTAAATTGTCTTTCTAAATGTTTTGTTAGCATGTTGCTAATGTAGGCTACTGTTGGTTAAAGTTACCATCGTTTCTAACTGTATTCACGGAGACAAGAGCCATCGCTATTTTCATTTTTAAACACTTGAAGACTTCAGATGCAAAAGCCTCTAAATGCCATCTGAAATTTTCTTCTAAAATGAGCATTTTTATTAAGCTTGTATGTTTATGTTCAGTTAATTCACTTTAATGGCAATGAAAATGACCTATTAATTGCCATTAAAGTGAATTTACTGAACCTAAACATGCAAACTTGATAAAAATGCTCAATTTAGAAGAAAATTTCAGATGGCATTTAGAGGCTTTTGCATCTGAAGTCTTCACTTGCAGTCTGTATACCTAATTCATAAACACAACTTCATTCTTTATAAATCTCTCCAACAGTGTAGCATTAGCCGTTAGCCACGGAGTACTATCAAACTCGTTCAGAATCAAATGTAAACATCCAAATAAATACTATACTCACATGACCCGAAGCGTGCATGCAGCATACATGACGAACATCTTGTAAAGATCCATTTGAGGGTTATATTAGCTGTGTGAACTTTGTAAATGCACTGTATTATAGAGTCGTGAGCTCGATGGACAGGGAGCACGAGATTTAAAGGGGCCGCAGCCCCTGAATCGGTGCATAGTTAATGATGCCCCAAAATAGGCAGTTAAAAAAATAAATGTAAAAACATCTATGTGGTATTTTGAGCTGAAACTTCACAGACACATTCAGGGGACACCTTAGACTTATATTACATCTTGTAAAAAAACATTCGATGGCACCTTTAAGGTTTTAGATTTTTGCACCCCAATA
Organism: Anabarilius grahami; assembly: GCA_003731715.1. Taxonomy (NCBI): domain Eukaryota; kingdom Metazoa; phylum Chordata; class Actinopteri; order Cypriniformes; family Xenocyprididae; genus Anabarilius; species Anabarilius grahami. The sequence continues at coordinate 4,431,153 of RJVU01057857.1, read as the reverse complement.
TATGCATTTTCTGGATGTGTCTAACGAACTGTGGCGTTCCTCTGAAATCCCGTGGCTTGTCTCAACAGGAGCTGTCTCACATGCATCGAGCCAGCCATCAGCACAAAGCACCTGTCCTACCAGAGCTTCCAGCTCTTTGGCTTTGACTTCATGCTGGACGAGAGCTTTAAAGTCTGGCTAATTGAGATCAACGGGGCGCCTGCCTGTGCACAGTGAGTACACTCTTCTCATTTATGTCCACAATGTTTTGCTTTAGTTTCTTTCAATAAATGAAAAGCATATTTATATTTGGTATGTTAATGCAAACGTTTCCTACATACAGTATGTGTCACCACAAGGAGTTTTGGGAGAGAAAAAAAACCCTTTAGGCATATCCTAGCTAAATATACGATGGTAAATTTTACACCGAGGTAAAGTTGTTAGAAGAAGTGTGAGTTGCAACATGATGACATCTAACAGACTGTTGTTCTAAAAATTCATTTTAAACCATGTAATGCTGCAGTTCCCCATCTGGCAAGCAACTTTTATTTTCTTGCCCAAGTCACATTGTACTCAGATTTGTTTCCTTCTGTGTATGTACTGTTTGTGTGTGTGTTTGTATGGGAGAGAGAGAGCTAGGGAAAGCGAGCATGCCATAGATGATGAAGTGCAATTTCATGGGGAAAACAGAGAAAAGGTTTATCATTTTTATCCTGTTGTTTATTTTTTATTTGCTTGGTCAGTCTTTGTAGGTTTTGGTTCTTTTGTTGTTGTAGGCTGTAATAACCTTTGAAATATCTGAAATCATTTGGCAAAGTCATTTGGAAATGTAATGCAGTCAAGACCTGCCTGGAACTACTTTAGCCGTGTGTTTACGGGAAAATAATTGCACACCTTAGAACGTTTGTCAACCAATCAGAATAAAGCATTCAACAGCCTTGGGCTAAAGGAAATGCAAATTCATGCCTATACAGTAGAGAGCGCAGCTCAAACAAACCTTTCAGCTGTGCAGTAGAACAAAGCTCAACATTTTTATTTAAAAACAAGAGAAAAAAAGAAACACAAATGTGATGTTTATCTTGTCATTTTTGCTTATTAGAATGGTTGAATTGGACTATCAAAGGTAAGCAGCAACGACTATAAAGGTTAATAAAGTGAGATTAAATACATAAAGTATATTTGTATTATTTAACATATTTAATAATTGCAGGTTTGCGTAGTATTTGAGTTTGCATTTCACTGTTATAATTCATATTGAGGAATACTGAATCTGTTTTTGTGCAAGTGAGATGAGTAAATGCATGCTCACATTTAGTCTAGAACTACAGTAACCATCTTGTTTACACAGCGCACACAATACCACTGCATTTACTCCTGATTTCTCTCAACATGGAGACAGGAAAGGTGTTAGTCAGTAAATGGAAAAACACAGTAATTTGCGTTACTTCTTTAAAAAAGTAACAGATATTTTGCTGTAAATTTGAAAGTAATTCATTACTTCAGTAGTTACCTAGTAATCTGATTACGTAACTTGCATTACTTACAATATGTTACCCCAACACTGTGCTCACGTTACTCTCTCATTCAGCACAAATCCAAATGTGTTCTCTTTCTGAATGTTTTCCATGCTTGATGTTAAATACATTACACAAGTCACTCTATTAAATCCATAAAATTTTGGACTAGGTTGCAGATGCTAAAGCTTTTTTTCCTACAATTATTTCTTATGTTATGAAGTTAAAATGTTTAATATTGATATTGAAGTTTCTCTCCTGTAGGAAACTCTACCCTGAGCTATGTCAAGGCATCGTGGATGTGGCCATCTCCACAGTGTTCTCTCTGAGCGCAGATGCTCTCTCATCCTCGCCTCCGTTCTCCACTTCTCCATCTCTTTCCACCAACTCCTGCTCCTCACCCAAGATCAGAGCGCCCCATCAGTTCGGCCCATTCATCAAACTATAAATTGCTGTTGCGGGATGCTGCTTTTGCCATACAAACCCCGTCCCCATAGTCCTGCCTGAAAACAACATCATCCAATCTGAGAGGCTTAACCTGATCTTGGGGCTGAACATACAAGGGTTTCATCTCTGTCTGAAGAGGACAGAAGGTACATGGGGTCACTTCTGTATCCGGCATCCTCCTCTTCACATTTCCATCCATCATTTCTAAAGCAAACACAGAAGAGTCCACAGAGAGCACGAGTTTCCAAAGTAAAGACTGGAAGGTGAGGATAATCGTGCACATACCAGTGTAGCATTACCCAGAAAAGACTGATTTGTTTCTAAAGCCAAGCAGGTACACTGATAATCGAGACTATGTTTGTCCAGGAGTTTAACACTTACGTGATTTAAAGACTTGAATTTGCGAGCACACATTTGAAGGAGGAGCGGAAACCAAAGAGCAGGGTTTAGCTCCTCTATGCCCCAGATCTGTTGCGTCAAAAAGACTCCTCAGGACTTTCCCAGGCACCTTGATGTAACGAAGGATGGATTTGAGACTTTAGTGCCTTACATATTCACATTCTGTCAACACTAACTTCCACAAGCATATCTGGCCTTTTGTACGTCTGTATGTGTCCCATCAACTGTATTATATATTAGATTCTTGTGTGTGATTTGTGCTATTATCTTCAGTGTACTAAATGGTTTTTAAACCACAAAAGAGTTTTTCACAGATTCAGATATTTATGATTTGCAGTGTAGTGTACATTGTTGTGATGTCTACAAGACAGTATTTGGTAGAAGTAGCAGAAGATAATCTGTTTGCATTGTTACTGTTCTGTCCAGTGAGACCAGATTTAGTCTTCCCACTGATTCTGTTATTGTTTGTACAGACACATTTTAGGTTCATAACTACTTCGTGACAGGCAATCAAGAACATCTGAGAATTGGGGAAGCACTGCCTTCTGCTTGTGTTGTCATGAACATTCACGACTCATCACATAGACAACTGATAATAGTTATTCGCAATAGTTATTTTGTTCATTTCAAACTGTGTCAAGAGTTTCTGAATGACTAAACCTTTGGTGGACTGAGATGTTGCATGTCAAAGCATGTTAAAAGCAAGGCTCTTTTTACATACCTAGAGAAAATTACGTTTTTACATAAAGGAATTGTTCACCCAAAAATGAACATTCCCTGATTATTACTCACCCTAAGGCTGTCAAAGATGTATATGACTTCTTTCCTCAGCCGAAAAGAAATGAAGGCTTTGAGGGAAAACATTCCAGGATTTTTCTCCATTTAATGCAAGGGAATGTTGCTCAAAGTAGACCATTTTTGATGGTCCAAAACCATATTTAGGCAGCCTCAAAGGGCTCCACATAAGTTATCATTTTTATTTTTTCTGAAAATGAGTGATCATTTTGCTAGAGAAGTTGGCTGGGGTCGTGTGGAGGCCTTTGAAGCTGCTTAAATATGTTTTTTGGACCATCAAAAATGGTCTACGTTGAGCATTAGATGGAGAAAAATCCTGGAATGTTTTCCTCCAAAGCCTAATTACTCACCCTTATGTCGTTCCACACCCGTAAGAACACCACGTTCATCTTTGGAACACAAATTAAGATATATTTTTGATCAAATCTGATGGCTCAGTAAGGCCTGCATCGCCAGCAATAACACTTCCTTTTTCAATGCCCAGAAAGCTACTAAAAACATATTTAAAACAGTTCATGTGACTACAGTGGTTCACCTTTAATATTATAAAGTGACGAGAATACGTTTTGTGCACCAAAAATAACAAAATAGCGACTTTATTCCACAATATCTAGTGATGGGCGATTTCAAAACACTGCTTCATGAAGCTTCGAAGCTTAACGAATCTTTTGTTTCAAATCAGTGGTTCAGAGCGTGTATCAAACTGCCAAAGTCACGTGAACTATTGAAGTTTCTAAACACTCGTTTATTGAAATCATGTGATTTTGCCGCTCCGAACCACTGATCCGAAACAAATGATTCGTAAGCTTCGAAGCAGTGTTTTGAAATCGCCCATTGCTAGATGTTGTGGAATAAAGTCACTATTTTGTTATTTTTGGTGGACAAAAAGTATTCTCGTCACTTTATAATATTAAAGTGGAACCACTGTAGTCACATGAACTGTTTTAAATATGTTTTTAGTAGCTTTCTAGACAAAAGGGAGTGTTATTGCTGGAGATGCAGGCCTTACTGAGCCATCGAATTTTATCAAAAATTTCTTTCCGAAGATGAACGAAGATCTTATGGGTTTGGAACGACATGAGGGTGAGTAATTAATGACAAAATTTTCATTTTTGGCTGAACTAACCCTTTAATTTCTCTTCGGCTGAGGAAAGAAAGTCAAGTCACCTTTATTTATATAGCGCTTTATACAATACAGATTGCTTCAAAGCTGGTAACAGGAAAATGATTCAATGATGCAAACAGAGTTCATTTGGCTGTACAGCAGATCTAGAAGAAAACAGTGTCATTGTTCAGCTGAAGTTAGTTCAGTGTTCATTCAGTTCTGTTGGTGAGTAAATAATCAGGCCATTCTCATTTTTGGGTGAACCATTCCTTTAAGATGAATGCATTATTTCTACTCTTGTTTTATATTTCTGTACTGTTGAAATGGTTTATGCTTAGCAAAGCTGCAAAAGATTTCTCTGGATTTATTTCCGTACACAATACGGGTTGCTTATCAGTCGGTTTGTGTGCACCGGTAGTTATTAAATGTCATTTCTCCAAACGTAATCTGCACAGGTTTATGACCTTTCATCTTACTGTGCATGCAGATACGACTGAGGTCCTGTGATCGGTGTGGTTCATTAACAGCAGACTCTGATGGCTTGACCATCAGTAGATGTAGAAGAAAGCAGAAATTTAAGGTTGAATGTGTGATATTCAGATATCAGTATTAATGTTGTTTGGTGAAAGAGGAGGGACTTAAATTTAAGGAGTTTAAATGAAATGAAAAAGTATTGAAGGCCAGCTTTTTTGCGATCATCAACACTACTAATAAGAGCAGTTATCCAAGTTTTTTTATGCATCTTTGCGTTGCTTATTGTCTTATTTGTAATGTCTGTGTCTAATTTTTACATGAAGACTTTGCTGTACAGTCTTTGAATTTTTGTTAAAGAAAACTGAAGACAGTTGTATGTAGCCTGAATGAGGGAAAACATCATCTAGCCAAAGATGTGTGATTAAATATCTTCACAGCTGCTCAGAATATGACTGTCAAATGAACATTACTGGTTTGATTTAAGTTGTGAAACATGGGAATGCTGTTGTAATAGATTTCCTCCTGTATCTGAGGAAAGATCAATGCAATGTATGTTATTATTAGTCTAGTTTGCTGTATTTGTTACTGTTATTCAGACCATCTGAAAATAATGTAATTTATGTTGGATTAGTAAAAGCCTAAAAAGTATTTAAGTTGTTCAAATAAAGGCATCCATCGTGTGCAATAAATGTGTGTCCTAAATACTACATTGACATTTAGTCTAGAAAATGAACAGATTGTGAACTTGACTAATGCAATATTTATCCTCATTATTTTTGCATTAATCCTGTTTGTTCCTTACTATTATTCTCTACAGCTCTGAAGTAGTTCCCCATCCAAGTACCTGAAGTTTCAGTCATGAGCGATACCTTAACAGTACAATATTTAAAGCTACAGTCTGTATGTTTTGCCTCTTTGTCGCCATCTCTGTTTGAAACCTGCAATTGCAGTTATTTGTGTAATTATAATTTTTACGTTGGTTGTGCATCGGCACGGCTCCTCAGCGCGGATGAATCTAATGTTTGCTGTCAGTCACCGCACCGGTGTGGAAACTGTACTTCAGAATAACAGATTATATGTCTTGGAAGCATGACCAAAATAAGAATTTTCACCAGAAAATGTCATTCTGAACAAGTAACATGTTCTGACCAACTGAGAAAAAAAAAAAGCATAAATTGCGCTGCCAATGGTGATTAAATCTAACAATCGCTTAGCTTGGATCACACCAAACCGTGCAAATGATTACTTTGTTCTCAAATTGTTAATGTTAAAAACACCAGCATTGCGTTACTATGTGTATTTAGTGTGTATCAGTGTTACCTGTAGATTTCAATTTCTGTAGCCATTCCGCAGTCCGAAGTCTTTTACTTTTGACTACGGGTGAATCTCCAGTTGATGATTTTCATTTGGACCTTTCTGGATTACAGTTCGCCATCAAAATAAGTTTAATTATTTCAGCTGCTGTGAGAAAACGCTATAAATGCTAATAGCATCCTTACATATAGAGGGTATGAGCGTGATGTCGACCGTTACGACTGCGGTCACGCCCACTGAGTGGCAAAAGACTGAGCGGCAGCATTGGTTTTCAGCGTGAATGTCGCGAAAAACACACAAAACACATCCAAAACGGAAAAGAGCTTTGTGATTGAGGTATATATTTAAAAAAAAAAAATGCAGAAAGCAACAGAAAAAAGCAAACAAATAACTGCAATTCACAGAATCATCTCGACTCCAGCAGAGAAACGTGGATTTGCAGTTATCATTTTGTGTCAAATTGTCGGATTTTGAGGTAAAATCATACCGTATATATTGTATTGTTATATATTATGTTGACAACTCATCAATTAAATATTTTCGATCTTATATTCTGCATAATTTGGTGTTTTTAAATAAACAACACTGACAAAAACTATACTATAAAACTATATATGTTTTAAGGCTGGACAATATGACAATATAACATTGATATAAGAGATTACGCGGATTTAAACCTACCTATATTGTAGTTATATAAAATATTCACAAGCAGATTTGCTTTAGGCCTATGTATTTCCCCGCCGTCGAAATCAGGCACATATAAATGTCAGGAAACACGACTCCTGGCTGCATGTCAATATCCATGGATTAGGTTTATTTGACAAGTTGTAAGGAACACATTTAGTGTAATTCATTAGTTTTACTCGCGTTTTCGCAGTTTCCTCTATTANGCATGACCAAAATAAGAATTTTCACCAGAAAATGTCATTCTGAACAAGTAACATGTCTGCCACTTTTGTTCTGACCAACTGAGAAAAAAAAAAAGCATAAATTGCGCTGCCAATGGTGATTAAATCTAACAATCGCTTAGCTTGGATCACACCAAACCGTGCAAATGATTACTTTGTTCTCAAATTGTTAATGTTAAAAACACCAGCATTGCGTTACTATGTGTATTTAGTGTGTATCAGTGTTACCTGTAGATTTCAATTTCTGTAGCCATTCCGCAGTCCGAAGTCTTTTACTTTTGACTACGGGTGAATCTCCAGTTGATGATTTTCATTTGGACCTTTCTGGATTACAATTCGCCATCAAAATAAGTTTAATTATTTCAGCTGCTGTGAGAAAACGCTATAAATGCTAATAGCATCCTCACATATAGAGGGTATGAGCGTGATGTCGACCGTTACGACTGCGGTCACGCCCACTGAGTGGCAAAAGACTGAGCGGCAGCATTAGTTTTCAGCGTGAATGTCGCGAAAAACACACAAAACACATCCAAAACGGAAAAGAGCTTTGTGATTGAGGTATATATTTAAAAAAAAAAAAATGCAGAAAGCAACAGAAAAAAGCAAATAAATAACTGCAATTCACAGAATCATCTCGACTCCAGCAGAGAAACATGGATTTGCAGTTATCATTTTGTGTCAAATTGTCGGATTTTGAGGTAAAATCAAACCGTATATATTGCATTGTTATATATTATGTTGACAACTCATCAATTAAATATTTTCGATCTTATATTCTGCATAATTTGGTGTTTTTAAATAAACAACACTGACAAAAACTATACTATAAAACTATATATGTTTTAAGGCTGGACAATATGACGATATAACATTGATATAAGAGATTACACGGATTTAAACCTACCTATATTGTAGTTATATAAAATATTCACAGGAAGATTTGCTTTATGTATTTCCCCGCCGTCGAAATCAGGCACATATAAATGTCAGGTAACACGACTCCTGGCTGCATGTCAATATCCATGGATTAGGTTTATTTGAAAAGTTGTAAGAAACACATTCAATTCCTACCTTTAGTGTAATTCGTTAGTTTTACTCGCGTTTTCGCAGTTTCCTCTATTAAATCCAGTCAGCAGCAGGTTATTTTGCCACTCAGTTCAGCTGAGGGAGCGCATTTTCGGCGGGAAAGTGACGTCGACGCATACCCTCTATAGCCAACTAGCTGGGACTCCTTCTTTCCAGAGCCGTTCTGGTTCTTTCTGTTTACAGATGTGACGTAATGACGCAAAGACGAACGGCTGCGTGCTCGAATTTCCCGCGGAAACCCACCAGTACCGATTTTATTATAAAACATTATTACAAGTTTACCGTTGTGAATTGGGCTAAGATAAGGAGACAGTTTTGAACACTGGCTGGTTATGTACTTGCTCAAAAATTGATTTTGGATCATTTTTAACCAAAAAAAGTTATGGATAGCAGCTATTATTTTCTCTTCCCTGTTGTGTTCCAGGTAAGATGGTCCCACTTGATATTAAAAATTCTGCTCAAACGTGCTGCGTAACCAATGAGGTTCATTTTTGTGTGTATTACGCAGTTCAACTTCCACAAGAGGTTTGTTCTTGTGCGTCATTCATGTTTGGCTGAGCTTGTTTATATGCGAGTAAAAGCCTAAATTAAATCTGTCCATCATTTAAAAAAAAGTGTCTTTAACTGCTATGTACTAACATTTGAGCTAGAATTTGATACAAAGCACTATTGTGTACATGTTTTTACATTGTACTTAGCCTATACTAAAAAACCCACCTTTATTACATGTTTTGCAATACAACATGAACACAATAAGTACAGTGTACCTACATTTAAAAAAAAAAATGCAGGTACATAGTAAAGACACCTAAAAGTGAGAGATTATATAAATAATAATAAAAAAAAAATTATTGCATTACAATGTTTATCTATATCAGCCATTGGCCAACTAAACCCCATAAAGAAGGTAATACATAGAATGGCTGGAAAAAGTTCTAAAACCACTCGACTCTCCAACAGGGGGAACTAAAACCCACACAATCTTAGAGTAGTAGAGTACTTCTGTTGTCTTTATTCAAGTATGTACACTATACCATATGATATTCAGAGCAACACATCACCACAAACACGGCAGTAAATGCAGTTTAGCCAGCACAGCGGCAGCCTGAGAAAGTGGAAGATACATGAGTCCAGTGCGAAATGCAGGATACACACACAAACATACACATACAACAAAATACAAAACAATGAACACAAGTTGTAGAAGACAGAGACAGACAGTAGAAATGCAACATCAAAAACCACAAAAATAAATATGTCAGGGTTATACAGGTCACAACAGTCCCTGCTACTACACACAGGTTTTGTCCTTAATTTTATAATAATATTTTTGATGGTATATAGGTAAATTTAACTGGAACCTCGTGAGTCCTAGCCTGCATTTTAGGGTTACAAACTGCAAATACTATGCAATTGCATATGGATTTAGCATTAAAAACCTCTTACTTAAGGGAGTGAGTGTCACATCAGTAACCCCGTTCTCAAAAAAATAAAAATAACAGCCAAATAGAACACAAACTGATCAACAGTAAAAAAAAAAAACGCATTTAATCGCACATAAACAGTCTGAAAATGAAATTCAAACATGTGAAGGGCACATTTAGTGCCACAAGTGTGTAGCAAAGCTCAAATTAGTGAAGTAAAACAAGTGTATACTCTATGTATAAAAATGCAAGTGATATATTTATTCAGAGTACAAAGACAACTGAAACACACAAGCCGAGCAGATATTCCAGCTTTTGTCAGTAAAACATTGGGTGTGAGATCAAATCCACCAAACACACAGCAGCTACCCTATTGCACATTGTCACAATGCAAAGAATTTTACAGAGAAAACACTGATACACACATATGAATTCATTACTGCATCAGGCAGTAATATAATATATTACACCAATAGAAAGGTTATTAGGAAAGTGTTAAATGGATACAGAAAACAAAAAATGTAGAAACAAAGTCAAGAAGGCCAGTTGAGCAGTGCACAATATTAGCATAAATCCATCACACGGTACACTGATATATATTGGGCTTTTATTTGACCACAGTATTAAAAATTCTTTACCTTGTAAAATCCTGACTGACATTTGACCTTAAGGAGCTCAAACTGTTCTGTCGTCATACACAAAATCAATAACTTCCACATTCATTAGTAAGAACCTGCCTGAGGCACTCACAACAAGGCACACTTGCTTTCAAACAGGTACTGTAGTTAAACATCAGGGGACAGAATTCATATTCCAGTGCATGTTTATCTGGAGTAGCAGTACTCCATGTGAGATAACAGACCTCACAAATTACAGAAAGACAAAGGCTTCTTGTAGTTATTGTTCATGAAAACTTGCAATATTCAGTTTACAGACCTCATTAGCAAATATTATGGTGGTGTAAGAAGTAAAACAAGTCAAAACATTGAAATAATTACCAAATGCAAGCGATAAAACCGAGGTAAACAACTCAATTTAGTTTTGTAACATTGAATGGCTTGAAAAGTGTAACATTATCCTATGAGATCATTCAAAGTGCAGTGTTACTTTGCATACTGAATCTGTTCGTTCAGTCCTGAGGTTTAATCCACATTCTTATGTAACCATGTCAGCGTAAACCATCTAAAATCTTTTATAAACCAGATTAAAAAAATAAGGCCTGTCCCTCCCACTTCTCAAAAGCAATAAGAAAATGTGCATCATTGAACCATCACTCATGTAAACATAGACCTTCATTAACACGGTGCAGTTCTCACTTTATCAAGGGAATACGTTTGATTGTATCAGTACTTTACAGAAGCATTATGGTCCTCTGGTGTAACTCAAGGTATAAACAACATTAAAGTCGTCAATGGCAGAATATTAAGTCACAAAGAGGGACAAAAACTACTATAAACACAAATATGCACACCTCCATTACTTAAGTCACTATAATCCTTAATAAAAACGGTCCTATAGTTGCTGGTTTCAAAAAAGCAAAGTACATCTCGAAACAAAACAAAGAAAAATAAATCAAATGAAAGCAGCAAAAAATGCCATTAGAGTGTCTAGTCTCAACCTGAGCCCAAATACCTACTTTCAGATTTTTGCAGAACATAATAATCTCAAATTTGTTGTGCACTTTGGTTCTGGTTTAGCTTTTTTACATCAGTTGTCATTTCTACAGCTAACTTACCAGAAATTAAATACATATACAGAGACTCGAGAGCAAAAGTAACCTCCGGATAAGGTAGTCCTGTCTAAACAGCTCAGGTCAGCCAGATGATGAGACCTCTTAGTACCTCTCTTCATTGGGACATCCAACAGCAGACCTTCAATGCGCCAGGTCAGTGTGACTGGAACTCAGGTCCCGCATCTGCCTTAGATGATAATTTCGTTCCTGTAAGAAAGATAAACTGAGCTCAAGAGATCCTGAAGGAGGTGAACAAAACATAAGGTCACCGTCAAGATACGTTATATACAAATGTCATCTTATAAACTGAAACCTTCCTTGTATACTGTAGCTTTGTTTTGTGCAGTCTATTTGACATTTTATTCCATTTAATGCCATTATCAATTCAGACATTAAAATTGTATTAGTTGATGTTTTGCCAGGACAGTGTTAGGGGCAAAAAAAACTGGTAAAACTGTTTAACTAACACAAGTTTAACATCTTGCAGTCTGGCTGAAAAATGTTTCATTGTCTATGCAAATTAATTTTTTGCTAAACACCAACTTTGTAAAGTGTTCAAACAAACAAACCTTTTTTAGTAAAAAAAAAAAAATCACTGGACAAAAAAAGCTGAATTCAATGTCATTTTAAAGGAAAGATTCTCTAAATGAATAAAAATCAAATAGTTGTGGACAGATCATCAGTTACAGTCATGAGAGAACCATGTCATTTCGAATGTAGTATGTCTGGATTTCATTTACACTACGTCCCATCCATACTAAAGATTGTTCCTCATCAAATGTACTTACTCAGGCAGTATGCAATGTCTCACGACCAATTCGTACGTATTTTACGAGGTGGCTAATTCGTACAACGTCACTCGTAGGAATTCATACGATTTGTCTAAACCCCAGTGATGGGTAGGTTTAGGGGCGGGGTTAGGGGTGGGTCATTCGTACGAATTCATACGAATTTGGCAATTCATATAAAAAGTACGATTTAGCAAAAAACGTCTGAATTCATATAAGTGAGGTCGTACGAATTAGCCACCTCATAAAATAAGCACGAATTGCCGTGAGATCGGGTTGCAATGTTGGACACACCTTAGGTTTAGTTTACAACACTGTCAACAACTAGCATTAGCAAGTAGCAAATCATTGTTTACAGAGGGCATAAGGGGAGGAGCATTCACATTCTAAGCATTTGATTGATCAAAAAGCTAGACACTCCCATGAAAACAAAATGAGACATTTATGTTTCTGATGCATTTTCCCAAAAAAGACAGACTGTACATTTCAACTGTCTTCCAAAATGTAATAAAACTTGTATGAGTATGTTAGCATCACTGTTGGGGGAAGTTACTTTTAAAAGTAATGCATTACAATATTGCGTCACCCCCTAAAAAAGTAACTAATTGTGTTACTTAGTTACTATTTATTGAAAGTAATGCGTTACATTACTTTTGCGGTACTTTTTCTCACATGGCCTGGGCTTGCTTGTTTGTTTTTTATTACAGGTTTGCGCAATATTCTGAGATTGCATTTCACAGTTTTTATTCATTTTGAGGAATACTGACTGTTTTTTTGCAAGTGAGATGAGTAAATGCTCACATTTAGTGTAGAACTACAATAACTATCATGTTTACACACAACGCCTCTGCAGTTACTCTCGATTTCTCTCAACATTGCGACAGGTTAGCTGTCAGTCAATACATGGGAAAACAAAGTAACTTGCGTTACTTATTTGAAACAGTAAAAATAAGATATTTTGTTGTAAATTTAAAAGTAGCCTAATGCGTTACTTTACTAGTTACTTGAAAAAAGTAATCTGATTACATAGCTATAGTTACCCCAACACTGGTTAGCATATAGATAGCTGAAAAGCTTACATAGTCTAAAACTCACAAAAATTTCATTTCATAGTGTCCTTAAAGACTCTAAATAGATTCACACCAAAGAACTGAAGAAAAAAAAAAAGAAAAAAAAAAAAAAGATCTATATGCATCTCTTTAGGTATTATAAATACACTGATCAATGTATTAGCTGAACTTCAGGATTTTTTCCTAACAAAGTGTTTGCTTATAACCCAAGACCATCAGTAGTTATTACTGGGGATTTTAACAAACATAATCAAATGTGTTAGTCTGTGACCGCTGTGAGATCTCACACATACAGTTAATTAATGTGAGTTAATATGGTAATGATAGAGCTGTGGGTGTGTTGATAATAGACGCCCCCAAAAGACTCCAACAGTGTGAGACTGAAAGACAGTAAAGTGCTAGACAGATGGGCCAGAAAAAATAAAGAGAGCAAGAGGAATTGAGAGACAGAAAGATAAATATATACAAGATGGAGACAGACAGCAAGAACAGACTGAGATGGAAACTGAGGAGAAAGCTGTCAGGAGAGAGAAAGAGCAGGAAAGAAATATGTTGTCTTACTTTGAGTTCTCCCACAGGTTTATCCGGCTCGTTGAGAACTCCAAGAGAGCTGGCCCTCTTCATGCTGCATCCGAGAGAGCCACATGCAAGCAGGTCAGTTAGGTCAAAGGGCAGGTGTGAGGGGTCACGGAGGGATGGGAATGTGTGGGTTAAAACATGGAAAAGCAACTTTCACTCAATGATGTTACTTTATAATGTGGACTAAGATAAAAACACCACAGTGGAAAGACATGCAATGACATACTGGCCATGTACACACTGCGGATAAATCATTTAGTGCTTAATCCTGTTCTGTACAGAGTGATCAGTAATTTACAGGAGTGATTGCATTTACAAAAATTCTATTCAGTATGTATTGAACCGAACTGAACAACTAGTTAATAATGTATTTAAATGTGCATCATGGATGTGTCTCTCTTCTATATGTGCAAAAAAAAAAAAAAAGCCCCACAGGGATAGAGGTACAAGCTTTGACTCATTCATGTTGCCAGATCTTGGTAGAAAAACAGCAAACAAGAACAAGCCCATAATAATAAAAAAATAAATCCAAATGCTTTATATTGAGAACAAGACCGAAATATCACGACCAGCACCTGTCCACTTTTGGATCACTTTATGCACCAAACCCAAACAAGCATCCTGAAAATACTTATAATAAGTGGACATGGCAACACTTAAAAAAGATAGTGCTGTATAAAATAGCCTTACAGAACTAAAAAGTGGTTATGTTAATATCTCTTCGGTCGCTGTAATATTATTTAGAGATGCTAGAATGCTGTTGTGGTTATCACGCGTCAATCATTGCAATTTCGGGAGCGAGTCGTGTTCCGTACACACACAAAACGATAATTTTGGGAATTCACTCCAGTATTTAAATGTCACTCCTATAACTTTACAGTGTGTACGTGGCCACTGTGTGTTACGTTAGTCATCTGCCACCTGTTTTTGACACTTCTCTCATTACTCACAGATAAATATTCTCATACAGAATAAAAAATTGTTTAAATGTAATATTACTGCTGAGTTATTTCAGTCCAATCCTCTGATGGGGGTCTGTATTTACTCTCCCTCATGTTGTTTCAAACCTGTGTTTCTATTTTTCCACATTCAAATTTATAAATGGTGAATAAAAGCATTACACCAAGTTTGACATCATCGATGCCAACACGCAATTTGTTTTTGCATATATTGTAACTGAATAACGACACTCTAGTTTGAATATGAAGGGCGGAAAATGATATTTTTGAGCGCTGCAAAAGTGAGAAAGACTTCAGTATGTTTTTTACACAAATCTGTTGTATGAATTTAGAATACTTGGAACATTTGGACCACTTTTAGAGTTACTTTATGTTTATTTTTTGTTGGCGTTTGGTGGAAATCATTCAGGTTTGGAAAGACATGATGGTGAGTATATGAAGACAAAATGCTCATTTCTGGGTAAACTATTCTTTTAAAACTGAAAATGGTGATTTTATAACAAACATTGCACAAAATTATATACACTAAACAGACACCAAAAAGGAGCTGCAACAGACCCTTTTCATGTTTCTGGGGTTCATCACAGTCTGTGAAAAGGGTCCATTGTACAGGGACAGTAAAAAGATGTTTGCCAGGGAGTTGGTAGACAGAAGGTAAAAGATGAGAAAATAGGTTAAAAAAAAATTGGATAACACAGCAAATGGAACCAAAAGACAGAAAATGGCGGAAACAGGCATGCAGCAGACAGCAAATTTGCATGGAAATGTTTATTCAATTAAACAAATGTACAACACAGCACAAAGTAATAAAAGTCCTCAAATAAAAAACAGATCCAAGCAGACACAAAAAGGCATCAAGAAAATCACCGAGCAAAAAGGCATAAAAGATGAACAAAGTAATCATAACACACACCAGAAAATATAGTTCAAATGCAAAGAATAAATAAAAACAAATGGCATTTTACAGGGTAAGGAGAGAAAGTTAGTCACATCTGGCAAATCAGATGCTACAGGCACCCCAGTGAACACACTGCATCATAATTTCGTTCGTCCGTCACGTTAGATGTCAATGTGTCATTCAGGGTTAAGCAGGTTTATAAATGTGCAAAAAATACAGCCCAGTTAATAAAGCAAGCAAATCCCTTCATCCACTTAAAACTGTGTAGTGAAAGAGAAAGACTTTGCATATACCGGCAGAGGACTTTCCTTCATTAGAACGTCATCACAGTGTGCAAAATCCCATCTCCATGTAGTAAACCACCTGCCTTCCTCGCATTAAAGAGATAATTCTATAAAGCCGGTTCCATAAACCCTTTTAAAAGGAAAAGCATTTTTTTTTTTTTGGTGTCATCCAGTGTTTAGAGTAATTCAGATTGGGACATTCACTTTAATTCACTTAATGCTCTCCATATTTACAGTCTATGACCCCCAATGACATTTAAATTATTTTTAGAATGTCTAATGACATAATTCCAGACAGAAATACTGATCCCTGTGAGTTCTCAATTTTAATAATTTTAAAAATGTCTTCCCAAAAGTGTGATTGAGCATTCCCCTTTCCAGTTTTCAAACCATAAAGCCATTCAAGTTGCTATTCCAGTGTATATTATTTAATGGTCATGGTGTCATATTCGCCTACCCATTGTTGAGTCCGTAGTGGGAAGGTTTGGGATGTTGGAAAGGGGAGGTTTGGTCTGAAAATAGGGATGGAAGTGGTGATAGTTACCCAGGATTTTTGGGTTCGTTTTCTCGCAAGCCTCCTCCTTTGAGCTTGCGGACCAGTTTCTCACTGCTGCGTCGGATAGAGGCCCGCAGTTTACTAAAGGAACCGCTGCGCTTCAACGATCCCGAGCCGTCCTGCCAACAGAAAGGCTGTAGCATTAAAACCACACATACTTATTCACATACTGCACATTGGTGAAAGAGGGCACTGTCCTTGTCACAAGCTCATCCTCAAACACACTCAAGCACACTTACCTGGATCTGGAAATATGATCCTCGGTTATGTTCGTTTAAAAGGGATGGTTCACCCGAAAAAAGAAAATTCTGTCATAAATTACTTGGCCTGATTTTCATTCCAAGTCATATAGTTATATGGCGAACATATAAAGCAATCATATCTCTTCAGAAGACTTGGATTAAACTGCTTGATTCATATGGATTACTTTTATGATGTCTTTATGAACTTTTTAAAGGTTTAAAATTATGAGAGAATATTAAAAAATATCCTCATTTACATCCTAAAAATGATCAAAAGTCTTACTGGTTTGAACCGACATAAGGGTAAGCAAATTTCCTGACAATTTTCATTTTTGGGTGAACTAACCATTTAAAATTATTTATACAAATAACCGTATTTGAATCATATAACCTTTCATTGCAAATAAGATTATATTTGCTGGTCAGGACATAAATTCCAAAGCCAAACACAATTTAACATAACTAATTTAAGGGTTAGTTCACTCAAAAATTGTATTTCTGTCGTCATTTACTCTCGTGTCATTCCAAACCCTTGATTTGCGTTCATCTTTGAAAAATGAAATCTGAGAAATTTCTGTCCCTTCATTGACAGTCCACGCAACTACCACTTTGACGCTTCAAAAAGTACATTAAGAGATTGTAAAACTAATCCATATGAAAAGAGCGATTTAGTCCAAATTTTCTGAAGAGATGATTGCTTTATATGATGAACTGATTGAATTACGGCTTATATTCACACATAAACATTCATCAACTCACACATCAGTTGTGGCAAACAGAAGCTAAAGCATGCTTGCTTGACGTGCAAGACCCAATGAGGTTTGTTCTTGCGCATCAAGCAAGGACAGTTGAGCTTCTGTTTATGTTCTCTGATTAATGATTAAATGTAATTAAAAGCCAATATGTTCATCATATAAAGCGATCAAGTCTCTTCAGAAAATTTGGACTAAACCACTTAATTCGTATGGATTAGTTTTACGATCTCTATGAACTTATTGAAAAGACAAAGTGTCAGTTGCATAGCTGTCTATCTCAGATTTCATTTAAAATATCTTCATTTGTGTTTTGAAGATGAATGAAAGTCTTACGGGTTTGGAAGGACATGATGGCAATTTTTTCATTTTTGGGTGAACTAGCCCTTTAAACTAAAACATTAATTTCTAAATCTCTTAAATATGGCTCACACATGACCACAGTTCAATTTGTTATTTTCATCATTCAAGAAAGAAAAAAATATATATACTTTATAAATCTTTTCTCATGCTCTACTCCAAAGAAATATTTCTTAATGACTCTGTTACATTTTCCAGTTATTCATGACTACGAGATAAGAATGATTAAAAAGTGTTAAAGAATTAAAGAACTGTATACAGACTTATACTGTATACTATACTTACAAAATACCAATTTCTAGTTAATTTTACAGCTGAGCATTTCTAGAAAGATCACTATAGAAATTTAAATGTAAAATCCAAATTTTAAAATTCCTTAAAGTTCCCAGGTTTGAAATCTTCCCATTAAAGTATAAACCCTGTAATATTCTGTAGGTCCCGATACATTTCGTCCTCCGATCTTTACCACAGCCTGCTCTGCTGCAGTCTCTTCTGCTGCGACCCCTCACCTTTGACCCCCTGAACCTGGCTATTCATCCAGGGGCTTGGAAAAGCGACGAGGATTTTGGAGGGGTTGATGGAGATGGAGGTGGAGGGGGGAGGAAGGAGAGGTTTGAAGAAGATGCAACACTGACCCAGAAAAATCATGACAACCACCTCCATTAAAAAGACAAGCAGTTACAGCAGTCAGCCACAACACATCCAACTCACAACCACACCAGCATCAGGCTTAAACATTTCACTGGGAAAACACACATATGCTTTCAAAAGAGAAGGAGAACACAGACAGAGGCTGTGGTGAGCAAAGTCAGTTTTATTTGAAGTTATGAAAGACACAAGATGCAGCAACACACCAAAGAACGTGTTAGTAGAAGAAAGAAAACAAGAGCATCAGATTCTACAGACATGCTTCTATTTGTCCCATCTCATCCCTCCCTTCTCATCTACCCATCTCCCTTCTCTAGTGTTCTACTATATACAATGTCTCACAATAATGAACAATATGAAATGGTTTGAAAAAGAGTGTGGAAAGTAAGTTTTAGTGGACTATACAGATGCTGAAGTACAGGAAGTGTGAGAGAGAGATAACATTACAGGGCTCACTTTCAGACACAGCAGATCAAAGTTCAAATGGCTCTCAGCACTACAAAACATTGAGGGGAACCAATGAGAAATGAGAGAATTAAGTGTAACAGGACCTGCAGCTTAAATCAATGTTAGCGTCGATACAAGAGAAGCTGCATTTGCAGCATTTCTGGCATAATGGTGATTAACACAATGTATAATTCTGACTCATACCTCAGTTTATTCATTTTATTTGTTTTTATACAGTCAAACCAAAAATTATTCAGAGATTTTTGATATTTCTGATATATTTTAATAGTGGGTGCAGGACACTATAGTTCATTTATTAAGTAAGGATAGCTAAATAAACCGTGACATATTATACCCAACAATTCTTCATACAGTGGACTACCAGTAAAATTGATATAAAATTTGGAACCAAAAATTATTCAAACACTTTGACCTGACCATGTTTTGCTTAAGTGTTATCTGACATAATTAAGATAATTTTTTTTTCTGACAGTTTAACTCTGAGATCTTGTCATATTTTATTACCATTTTTTTTAAACTATAGTGAATAAACTGTATTAATGGATGAAATGTTCAAGGACTCTGAATAAATTTTGGTTTGACTATATATTATTTTGTTACATAATTTTAAGGAAATAAGAGGGATCGTTAAGATTTTTTATTTAGCACTGCCTTGAGTAAGCCATTTCACATAATAGATGTTTCCATATAGTCAACAAGACAAAATAACCAAACAATGTTATTTTTTATAAATTCAGCTATAAATATTGTTTCAAAAGTATGACCACATGTTCAAAGTTCTTCACAATTATATTGAATCAAACTGAATTTATTTAAAACTTGGAAGCTTGACAATTTACTGCATGATTTTTACTTTTTTTTTAATTTAAATTTGAGGAATGAGATGCAGTTATTTTGCGGTAATCAACATTATGCCAAAAATGCTGTTGGGTTTAACTTATTATTGAACCCAGAACATTGTTTTTATGGAGGATGTATGTCAAACGCACAGCATAGACATTAATCAGAGTAGAGTTTGTTTTAATTTGTCAAATTAAATATGACTTCTACTCAGACTAAGGTTTAAGCTCGGCTTTCCATTAAAGAATCATCTCATTTATTGCCAAATGTGCATGTGTATTTTCTCTTTACACAGCTCTTTTATACAGATTTGCAATATAGTGCAAGTTGTGACGAATATGGTCACTATGGAGAATATAACAGCAAATAGGTTCGGAATGACATGAGGGTGAGTAAATGATGACAGAATCTCAATTCTTGTGTGAACTATTGCTTAAAAACACCAAAGCAGCTATATTAAGACTATAGCCGAGACGAAATATAGCTGAGACGAAAATTCCAGTCAGTGTTAGAGATGAGAAGGAAAATGGAGGATAGTCCCTATGGAGTATTTGAGCAAGAAAACAGTGTGTTTACTAAGAGATTTATACAGCAGGAGGCTCTGAGATGGAGCTCTACAGGAAGTTAGTAAGAGACACAGAGACATAGTGGCATAGCTTACATCCCAGATGAACAGACAAACAGTTAAAGAGACTGACAGACAAGAAGAGACCTCTTTACGGGCATATTACAGACTGACAGATTATTATAGTGCTGCAAGATAGTAGAGAGACTTAGTTCAGCTTTGACAAGAAGGAAAGGCCAAGGAACTTGGCCCGGGTCAGGTCTGCTTTAGCCCACTTATGCCCACAGGAGGAGGAGGAGGAAAGGTGCCATTCGGAGAGAGGAGACGAAAAACATCAAAGCTGGAGAGGGGGGTGAGGAGGGCATCCATCATGCAGAAGGTAAGTTCAACAACCACAACAAGGCATCTGGAGTTATACCTGCCAACCACACGAGAAAGAAAGAAAGAAAGAGAGCAATGCAAGAGGAGGCAGAATAAGTACACAAGGAGGAGAGAGGTTATAGAGAAAGAGGAACAGAGACAATGTTACATTATTAGGGAGACTGAAATTGAAAGTGCAGACAATGAAAAAAGACAGATGAAAAAGCAAGAGAAATAGAAAATGTTAGATTGCAGTAAGGCCTGAAACATACTGTACACAAGCAAATGAACACATGCTCAAATTCATGCCATAGGATTTTGAAATGTGCCAGTGTAACCCCTCCGGTTCGCACAACTCTTACTAGCTGACCTCCGTTACACTCACCCCCTAAACCTCGCTTCCATTTGGGTCACGGCACCAATGTAACTCGTCCTGTTCTACTCAGACTGCCCCGAGCCGGATTCGAACTGGCATTTCCTGCTTGGGAGGCAAGCGCGCTAACAAGGACACTAAGATCGAAGCCTCTAGAATCAGTCGCTAATGTGCCTCTTGAGGCCAGAGGAGTGAGGTTTACTCACACAGCTCTTAATTGCTGGCCTCCGTTACACCAGAACACACCTTTTTCTTTAAAACCCGTCTTCTGAAAACCACAGTCTGCTCTGATTGGTCCGGACTCAGTTTGTTGCGATTGGCCTACCGCATAGAGCTTGTCGGAAACGTAACGGCCCTTATAATAACCGGTGAGTATCAGCTCTGGAGGCTTCCTGAGGCGCTGTAAACACTAATATAACTAAGCTAATTATGGCGTCAGTTTCGAACCAAAACCACCTTTGCAAGCACGACTTGAGCTGGGGTAGAAAAAAACAGCGTCTCTTGGACATGACAACAACACACTACTAATGCAACTCAACCAAACCCGGTCCCTTTTTATGCCCTGGGGTGGGAATTATTTAAATGAGGAATATTGTGGCACGTTTGTTCACAGAAGAAAACTCAAGACTACAATTGAGGCGTTTCAGGGAGTTCAGAAACTGATATGGAGAATAACTCCCTTTGGAGTGACTTTGTGCTTTGTAACTTTGCAGACATTTTTCATGCTCAAAAAGCAACATTACACACTAAAGAAAGTTGAAAATGTAAAAAATAAATAAATAAATAAATAAATAAAAGCAAGATAGGACCCCTTTATTACCCAGAAACGAGTTAGCATTTTTGCACTTATGGTTCCATCGTCTTGGAGTCAATGGGGTTTTTTTGAATAGGTTTTTGGTTAAATGCCTGAAATAATGTCTGTGGTTAACACAAGCTCAAGATATGTTCGCATTTTATCCTATGACATAAAATACATCCTTAATACCCCCTTTTTAAAGCTTTTACTTGTCTTGAAAAAGGCAATTGACAACATGTGGCTGAATACGACTAGAGAGGTTGTCGAGAACATTAAATATCACACCGAACAGAAAAACTCATCTACTCATTAGTCCCATTTTACAGCCTTGTTGTGTTTATTCTCGTGAACTTGTAAACTATTCTAACTCAAACTTTCCCACTTAAATGTTTGAAATAAAGATTGAAAAAGAGTTGTCGGTAGCTTAGTGGTGGTGACGTTTAAGTCACGCAACCGTGGTGTAATTTTTTTATAGCCTACATTTAGCTTTTTACTTTTGGTGATTGTATTTACAATTTCAAAAATCATAAAAGTTATGTTCATTTATGAAGATTGTCTTGATGAACAAAGCGCATAAGAATCAAACTTTTGTTGGTCAGAGAGCTTATTTTCAGCAAAATAATCCAAAAGCAATAATCCAAAAATCCTATTGTCTTTTTGTTGAGGGAACAAGGGTGATGCTAACTTCTGATTCTAACAAAGTTTACAAAAGGTACCAGGTTGATAAATGTGCTTTTGAGGATAAAATAATGTATTTTTAATGTATCCAGGTTTTTGGCATTGGTCTATATTCAAATGTCGTTCAAACGTATTCAAATGTTGCATTTGCGCATAGTATGTGTTATTAGGTCAAGAGGGAAGATGTGAATGGATTGCGGTAATAATATACTCCTCAGAAGAACCACAGCAACTCACAGGGGCATAAACAAAGCAAATGAAAGCTGGAACAAAACAAAGAACACAAATATTGTGCTTCTGTGATCACACATAGGATCATGTGCTTGTTTTGAGTAAAATGGCTGACTGAAATAAATTCCGCACAGTAGTCTCATTTAGAGGGCAAAGCCACAGGCTGTTTTCCATGACTATTCCTACAACCCTGAGCAAGGTCTAAAAATGGCACACCCTGAGGTCCCATTGATTTGAGCAAGCTGATACATTATGGACCTCAGATTTGACTGGGAGAGGGATACGGATAGATGAGGACAATAGCACGAAATAGGCTGGCAAGAGGTAGAAAGCGAGAGGATATTTTAAGTGTACAAACAAACACGCATTCACAAATAGGATTAGAGCATGCATTCAATGAGACAAATCAGAAAAAAAAAAACACCAGGAGTACAGAACACACAGCCCACGCCAACATATTTGTTTGTGTGACCCCAACAAGTACGTGAATGTGAGACCTTGCAGATTTTATGCTATGTGTCTATGTGAGTGCCTGTAAGAAAACAAATTCATGTTTGAGAAAGAGATTTACAATATAACAGTACAGTATATAGTCAAATACTGAGTCATATGTGTGCGAGAGAAAGAGACAAGGACATATAAGCAAGAAAGACAGGGAAGGGAAATTCAGGTGAATGAGATCACAGCCAAACCAGCTCGATGAATCTGATAGGAGCCTCCCACAATCTGGGGGGCGGGTTCTCGCCAAGGGGGATGCTGATTGGTTGTCTCGGAGCTACGGTTACTGTTGCTAAGGCAGCATAAAAGTTGTGACTCAGAATTGCAGAGACTACAGCAGAGGTGTGATGATCAAAACAGCAGCTACGAAACATCTGCCTTACAGAAGAGAAGGAGTTCATATTCATCTAATGAACAGCTACAAAGAGGAAGTTAATGAATGAGATTTATGATTATTCGGATCATTCGTTTAACTTGAGGAATATTTTTAAACAATTCATTGTATCTGGCACATTAGAAATTCTGTTAATTTGAGGATTGAGTGTGTTTAAAAGACAAGCTGTGATTTAAACTGCAAATGCATGAGAATTATTTCAATAATGCAGCCCACCTGCTTAGCAATTTTTTTAGAGACCGTAGATATATCAATAAATAAAGGTTTTTACTCTTGTTTAAAGGCAAGTTTTTCCTTTATTTACACATTTATTTATTAATACAATGAAAGACAAAAATAATGATCTTATTTAAATGAAACAGTATCAAATATTGATACTTTTGAATATACAAAAAGTGTTTATGAATACACTACCACTCAAAGGTCTGGACAACTCTAAT
>RJVU01057857.1:4322069-4406994 GCA_003731715.1 Anabarilius grahami | reverse complement strand
TTTCAAGCATTTCAGTATAAGACTCTAAATCAACTTTTTTTTTATTTTTTAAATCATACATAAATTTAGTCCAAAATAAGCATGTCCAAACATTTGACTGGTAGTGTATTATGTTATGTATAAAGAATATAAACAATCTCTGCACTCAATGGATATAATTTCACTGAGTTAATTCATGGTTGAAAGGGTTAATAGGTTTTCAAGTCAGGCCACTATAAAGCACTACATGGCAAGTAAATTAGACACTCAATCAGCATGAGGACTATGACTGCAACAGTGTATGGAGTCAGAAAGTATAAAAAGTAACTTCAATTTAACACTATTTGAGCCCCAGAAACAGGCCTGCAAATTCCACACTTTGCTCTTTGAGAGCAATAGCTGAAGGTTACTTTCATACTTTCGATACTAAACCCCATACAAGCCACTGTTATAATATAATTAGCTGCATCTGATTTCAGGTTTGATCTTCTTCCAGTGATTCATGTTCCTGTTTTAAATAGAGTTTGATCAATGTGTTGGCACACATCCGAATGCATCATACATCACTATCCTGTCACTGTATATTTATGCCTGCCAGGACTCGTGGAACCCATGGGACATTGTAGTGTGTGAGGGCTTGGGCGGTGTGTACTGTACTTACCCCGTTCCACTCCACGCTCATACTCACTTCCTCTCCTCCGTCAGGGCCGCTTTCGTACTTCACCGTGTCAGAGGTCAGGCTCTCACGGCTCCGCTGCTTCTCTCGTACTTCAGGGTCTCCCAGCACTTCCGCCACACGCTGCTTATGCGCCGTGTCCAGACCCTGCAGGCAGACAGATGAGAAAACGCAGTGAAAATTAACAAATATGATCTGAGCCAATTTTTTTTTTTAAATCAGCTTTGACCTACAACCTATCTACCGAGTTATAGAAATTTATAGTGACTTTATATTCTACAGAATCTTAAAATTTTAAAAATCTCTTTTAAATAAAATATTATATATTTAATAATATGCAATAATGTTAAAAAAAGCTTTCTATGTACTGACCCCAAACTTTTCAATGGTAGTATATGTAAAATGCAAATACAAATAGTGCAAACTCCCATTAAGGAAATACTGTTTTACGTAATTATGCAACCAAATGAGCTTCTTGACTGTGACAGCATTATAGAAAGCTTTAAGCACTTGGCAGCACAACAAGCTAACAACAAGCTAAACCTTTATAAGACCTTAATAAAAACTAACGGAATCCTGAGTGACAGCTGTCAATATACGGTTGACCCATTTGTATTTCGCCAATAGACCACACACACCTGTTTTCTGGAGCGCAGAGCCGCCTCCTCCAGGGTCTCTGCAGCCTCAAACTTGCCCTGTCTCCTGTAGAGAGCGCCGAGATTCTTCAGCGTGGTCGTCACAGTGGGGCTGCAGGCGGCAAAATTCAGACAGGAAGACATTTCATTGTGATGCTGCAGCAGCAAGACTATAAAATCTTGAGGGTATGCAAAATGTGTATATTTGTATGAATGCATGCAGCAGATGAGGGAATATCTGACCTGTCTACTTTACAGGCCTTGTACCAGCCACCATACTCTCCAAACGGAGAGCCATCCTTCTGCTTGCCCTGAAACACAGAAAGCACTTAGAAATGCACTTTCAAAAACAGTGAAAGTATCATCTGGACAGTGCTGATATTCAATGTTAATACACAACATTACTCTCATCCGGTGACTCTTGACCTGTCCTCACCTTGCTCTGCTCTTCTCTCTCCTCTGCATGCATCCAGATGGGTTTATTTTCATCTGCAGGGGGAAACAAAGGACAACATCACTTCAAGCCCAAACACATGCCTAGTCATTTAGTTCAATATAATGAGTGATGGTGTTTTTCCAGTGCCTGAGGTGACCATTGAGTTCACTGACAGAAACTAGCTTTTGGTTAGAGCTTCACAAATTAATCAGCATCTCTTCCTGCTAGTGTGTGTGTTTGTGCGCATTTTTGTGACATATCAGGACACAAATGTGTATAATGGCATGGGTATGACATAGGTATTACAAAAAGAGGTNAGCCCAAACACATGCCTAGTCATTTAGTTCAATATAATGAGTGATGGTGTTTTTCCAGTGCCTGAGGTGACCATTGAGTTCACTGACAGAAACTAGCTTTTGGTTAGAGCTTCACAAATTAATCAACATCTCTTCCTGCTAGTGTGTGTGTTTGTGCGCATTTTTGTGACATATCAGGACACAAATGTGTATAATGACATGGGTATGACATAGGTATTACAAGGAGAGGGTGACTTATGAGGACATTACCCATGTCCCCACTTTTCAAAAGGCTTATAAATCATACAGAATGTGTTTTTGTGAGAAAGTAAAAGTTTGCACAGTTTCCTGGGATGGTTAGGTTTTGGGGTAGGGGTAGTGTAGGGGGATAGAAAATACGGTTTGTACAGTATAAAAACCATTACGCCTATGGAATGTCCCCACATTTCACAAAAACAAACGTGTGTGTGTGTGTGCGCGCGCGCGCGTGTGTGTGTGTGAGAGAGAGAGAAAGAGAAGGAAAGAAGATAAGAGAACTAGTCACAAAAAGGAGTTTGAAAGCGTGTGTACATGAGGACTGGGTGATATAAATATTATATATCTTGATATATTTCAGCCACTGACAATCAATATATCTCACAGCAACATTTACATATATTTCTAATTTATGTGTATATATTACATATATTTCTAAAACATGTTAATACATACTACTGTTCATAAGTTTGAGGTCGGTAAGATTTTTTTTTTTTTAAAGAAATGACACATTAAATGGACCAAAAGTGACAGTAAAAACATTTATAATTGTACAAAATATCTGTAAAATAAATGCTGTTCCTTTGAACATTCAATTCTTCAAAGAATCCTGAAAAAATCTATCACGATTTGCACAAAAATATTAAGCAGCATAACTGTTTTCTACATTGATAATAACAAGAAATGTTTTTTGAGCACCAAATCTTGAACTAAATCTTAATATTAGAATGATTTCTGAAGTATCATCTTAATGGCTTCTGAAAATTCAGCTTTGCCATCACAGGAATAAGTTACACTTTAAAATATATTAAAATCGAAAACAGTTATTTTAAATTAATATTATTTCACATTATTAGTTTCTACCGAAGTTTTAATTAAATAAATGCAGCCTTGGTGAGCATAAGAGATTTCCTTAAAAAACAATTTAAAAAATCTTACCGACCCCAAACTTTAAAAAAAGACCACACTGTGAGCAATATTAAACAGAGACAGCATTAAAAAAAATTATAGACAATATTAAAACATTTCTGACTGAGCACTATCATACTTAGAAGCTGCAAGCGATCTCATGATTACAAAATTAGTCCAATAGCACAATCTTTATTAAACTTAATGGCCAAATATTGCCATTTTCACAACAATGATTCATTTGTATATTGCCAGCAAAGTCATAACACATATATAGTGAATAAATAACATATCCTCCAGCTGTACTGAGGATGTTAAGCTTCATTTTGAATTCTGCTAAATTCCAGTGTGGTAAGCTGCGCTGCTGCTGACTATATAAAGTCAGCTGCTGCTGCTTAGAAAGTTTGTGAGGTTTAGTTTTAAGTAGAATAGTGTAGAGCACATTTAAATATTCTATAGGGAACAATGCAAAAAGATCTTCTGAAAATGCTTGAGTCAGGAAAAAAAAAAAACACATACCATCTACAGAGCCAAACTCTCTCTCATGGGCTCTGGTCAGGATCTCTTTATATAGAGTCTCTGCTTGCTTAAATTTCCCCTGTTTCAGATAGCATGAAGCCTGAGAAAGAGAGTAATGGGTCAGAAACAGGGATGTACTTATTTGAACATTTATCAATTTTCTAGATTACATTTGACTTTGAAGTATATTTATGGACTATATTATGTGCAGAAAAAAGTTACACTCTACAATACAATAAAAATGCACCTAATTACTTCTAAATACATCGACCTTTGGTGCTTGTGCTTGATTGCATTTGTTGTTAATTTGATAAATAATTGTCTGATAAATATCAATGGTTGATATACTCTATATCTAATCATATCTGGCATAAACCCTAAACATCCTAAAGGGACATGGTAATGGAAAAAATATATTTAAATCCTTTTGCGTTCCCTCGCAATAGTTTTGTGTTCCCTTTGAGAAACTTTGCATTTACTCGCAAAACGTTTGTGTTCTTTGCGATCGAACACAGATTCTCGGGGGAACGCAAACATTTTGAGAGTGAACGCAAAGTTTCTTGGGGGAACGCAAAAGCACTGACTTATAATTTTTCCTCCCATCTCATATTTTTTTCCTTCACCGTGTCCCTTTAGGGTCTCCATTGCTGAAAGATGTTTTAGTCTGAGCAGGACTATTTACTCTAAAAGCTTTTTCCATTACACCAAAAGCACAATGAGCCATATCTGATGTGTATAATCTGGTGAGATGACAGAAATACAGCAGTAACATTTGCAGACACCACACCATATGGATACATTTCTTAATATTAATCAAAAAACTGACCAGACAGAACATCATTTCAAATTGAATCTGCGTTATTCTAATGGGACATTTGATTGCCAAGTTAATCCATTATTTATCTATGACCGTGTGTACCGGAGGCTTTGTTTTTCTCTAAACATGCTTAGATATGCATAACTCCACAAATGGAGGTCTGTTTGCTAGTTAAATGAATGGAGGGTGTGAAGTGCGAGTGTGTTTGTACCAGGTTGTTTTTGGTCTTGGCCACATTGGGGTCGTCAGGGCCCAGTTTGGTCTGGTAGATCTCCAGGGCTCTCTGGTAGTAGTATTCCACCTCTTCATACTTGCCTTGGTTCTGACACAGCAAGGCCAGATTATTCAACTGCTTAGCAACATCAGGGTGGTCCTTCCCCAGCACCTGACACACAAACACAAACATACCCCATGTTATTCAGCTGCCTTATCTGTGTTACACTGATTGTAGCAGTATACACCCACCTAAAGAGAGAGGATGACCAGGTTTTTCAGCTGTTTGGAGAGGTTAAGTATAGTAATACTTACTATGGTGGCTGTAGGAATGGAAGTCCCACCTACCAATTAAAATAGCCCCTTTAGCAGTCCACTGTGCTGCTTTTCCATTGTTTTTCTATGTAAACATGGAAGTGTTTGACCATTGTGCTCACACCTTTTGAAATGTCTTGCATGTGACATGGGGTTCTAAAAATGCGGCGCTCAAGTAAAAAAAGTTTTTAAACGCATCTCGGGCCCATTCTCACACAACGCATTTTGTGGTTAAAACTGAGAGATGCAGGTCAGTGTAACTGCAAAAATCGCAAGGTCTAGAGTTGTCAAAAGTACTGACTTTGGTACCAAGTTAAAAATGTGACGCTTTGAGCGCTGTTGAGCAGATTCGTACACCCCTCTGATTGGCCATTGTGTTGATGTGCTCATCGGATATGTCTGTGATGTCTCTGTCATTGTAGTACTGTATTAATTATAATGTTTCAAACAAATACAAGCAAGGTCATGTCTGAGAGTCTTTATGTGGGGGGCTTGAAAATATTTCTCTCTACAAAAGGG
Source organism: Anabarilius grahami (assembly GCA_003731715.1). Classification (NCBI taxonomy): domain Eukaryota; kingdom Metazoa; phylum Chordata; class Actinopteri; order Cypriniformes; family Xenocyprididae; genus Anabarilius; species Anabarilius grahami. The sequence goes on along the minus strand of RJVU01057857.1, from coordinate 4,401,425 downwards.
GGTCTAGCAGAAAAAGTTTGTGAACCACTGCTCTAGAAAATGCATGCAAATGAACTGAAAAAGTCTAAAAAACAAAGCCTATTTTTTTAAGAGTGATTTGAGCAAAAGCAGCATTTACGATAGTAATGTCATTAGATTTTACTGCTGATTTGAAATATGTTTGAAATTAAATGATTCCTGATTTCATTCTTAGCTGTCTCTATCCCTGTTCATAAAAGGCAGGCCTTAAGGGGGATTTTATTGATTAATTACAGCGAACATCCGAGTTTGTCTCTTTACCTCTCAGTTGTTGTTCATGCTCATGTTGAGAGATATTGACTCTTCACAGTGAGGGGCTCTGTGACCGTCTGAATGCTAGGGTTGTGACTCAATGTTTTTTGAAGTTGAAAAAACTTTTGCCAACACTATCGCTATTCTTTATCCAAACCATCATCAGTTTCAAAAATAATAATACACAAGGACTGAGCAGTATGACAACAGATACCATGTGCTTCAGTGATTCTACCATGATGCTTAAAACCCCCTAAAAGGCTTTTATAAAACTGTGCCAACAGCAATATTATTACAGAAAAATGATCAATAACAACTTATAAAACAAATTGTTCTAATAAACTATAATAAATAAGCTAATATATAAACAACAGATAAATTATATTGTGATATATACTGTACCATTAGATGTACAATACCATTCAAAACTTTGGTGTCTGTAAGATTTTTTTTTATGTTTTTGAAAGTACCAAGGCTGCATTTATTTAATCAAATACAGTAAAAACAGTAAAATTGTGAAATGTTATTATAATTTAAAATAACTCTTCTATTTTAATATATTTTAAAATTTAATTTTTTCTGTGATGACAAAGCTTATTCTCAGCATCATTACTCCAGTCTTCACTGTCACATGATCCTTCAGAAATCATTCTAATATGCTGAATTTGGTACTCAAGAAACATTTCTTATTTTATCAATGTTGAAAACAGTTGTGAAAGTTAAAAAAACAAAACAAAAAAACCCAGCGTTTATTTAAAATAAAAATGTAATAATCAATATAATGCATTCTTGCTCAATAAAAGTATTCATTTCTTTAAAAAAAAAAGAAAAGAAAAAAAAAAAAGGTTATTTACCCCCAAACTTTTGAACGGTAGTGTAAGATTTTGGTCATACCACAATAGAAAGGACAATATGTCTGCAAAAGTTAAGTGATGAGAGTTTGAATTCAGCAGATTGTCTAAGCTCTTTCTCTCAGCTCTGCATGTGTGAGACGCAGCACTCTGAGTAAGACTCTCAAGACTTGCAGTAAGAGCTTTATCACACAGGCTTAGAAAAACTCTCTCCATAAAGAGATCGAAATAAATCTGTGGCACCACAGGAGGGAGTGGGAATAGTGTCTAAGCACACCACTCTCATCTGTACAGGTGAGTTATTCCGCAATGTGGTATTTTTGGATAAGGGGGAAAGAAAAAAAAGTGTGCACAGAGAACTACGGAAGAACAATATCACAATAAAACTCCATGTAGACAAAAATAGTAAGTCCTAAAGTTCTCAGCTGATCAAAATACCATCATACGTACACACATTCAAGTTCATTTAGCCCAGAACACAGCATTGTTTTGGATGTTCGTTAAGTTCTGTTGCAAATACTTTTTTTTTTTTTGTGTCTTTAGGTTTGTTATTAAAAATGACAGTGTGAACGCTAACCGAACCAGGACTAAATGTATTGTCCAGACCAAAAGAACTAAGAGAACCTAACTACAAGTGTGAACACACCCTTAGAGCTCAGAAGATAAATGTTTCAAGAGTCTTTCCACATCTCTCCTGAGCCTAAAATAAGTCAAGAATGGATGCTTTATTCTTTCGTCTTTGAAACACACAGGGATGAATGAAAGAGAGGGAGAGAGTAAGGTGATGCACAGAACTCAGAATGTGAGATGTTTTTAGATGCAAAACCGGTTGGGAGAAGATTTAAAAATCAAATTTATCACAAATTCATACACATAATTCATTAATTTAACCTCTGACTCACCTTCTCTCTGATCTCCAATGCCCTTTTACACAGAGGCTCTGCTTCCTTGTACTTCCCTCGTTTGCCATAAAGAACGGCCAAGTTGTTCAGAGTGGCAGCCACCTGCATTCACAGGAGAACATACACATATATTTATATACACAGATATATTTCAAACTCATTCAACCCATCAATGATTCTGAATTGGTGCAATCATTTATATACAAATTAGTCATTTCATTTTACGGAAAATGATAACTTGATGGAAATCCGATCAAGGTCAAATTTTCCTAGTGTTGGCAGATTAACACACATATACACCCTGTGCATTGTGACAGATGTGTTCTGATCAACCTTTGATTAAGATACTTCAGTGCATGTGAGACACATACGTGTGTGACAGACGGCAAGAGTGAGAAAAAGTAAAAAGGAAAGGGCAAATTTATATTTTTTGGCCTTGTGATATTTGATATTTATATTCATATCTCTATATTTACATGTTTATTCTGAAAAAGGGTTGTTTTTTCTATCAGTTTGAATCTAGTATTTGGCTGCAATGGCTATTTGATGAAATTAGGGTTTCTCTATTTAATATAAGCACTAAAACAATGTANCTCTATTTAATATAAGCAATAAAACAATGTATAAAAAAAAAAAAAAAAAGAATCATCAAACCATGTTTTTTCACACTGTTTTACCACTAAATTAACACCATGAATAATAATATTTAATCATAATGTTTAAAGGTTATTGACGAATAAGGTTTTTAAAAGTGTAAAAAAAACAAAAAACAAAACAATGGAGATAATACATTTTTCACTTCTCATTGTTAATAAAATTGTTAACAATGAGATTATGTGGTTTTTATAATCAATTAACACTGCTTTTGTCATTTTTTACAAGACGGACAAAATTTGTCAACAAAAAAATCATTTGGTTTAACCAAAATTTTGGTTTTACTGAATGACACTTTTGGTTATACTGATTGACGATATTTTGAAACTATGCTAACAGGCTGATATCTAGCAAAAGGACAATCAAAACATTTTCCATGTTTTATAGCGGTTGTACTGAATGACCTGATGTTTAGGGACATGCATATGAGAAAGTGAAAACATGAATTTTTCAAATAGTTAAAAGAGAGTTAGTTACTTTGCTTCACGGCCATGTGGTCCTTTGCAGGTGTCTGAATGATGTCACATCAATTTTAATACCATTTTGCTCTATGTTAACATATGATGGTATAAATTCATGCCAGAATTAAAAAAAAATATATAGATTTATTACATTTTAAGATATTTTAATCACAAATGAAATGGCTGTATTTGCCTTTGGATGGTTAAACCAAATGACTTTTTGACACTTCAAAATCTTTAAAATACCTTTATATGTAGCAAAATATAATTAAAACCTTTTGGATTCAATAAAAGAGATCTAGTTGTACTACCTTACATACTTTGGATATCATTTCTTTGTTTTTTATTATTATTAAGGCCTTTGGACAAAAAAAATGACCCGTCACGTCATTGACCCTTACACAACTTATTTGATGATGCAAACAATAATAATTTTTTTTTAATCCGTTCATTGATACAAAAATATTAAACTGAAATTAATTTACAGAAATGAATCAAATTGGCCAATTCTAACAGCAAGTTTAAATCAGAGACGGTAAATATTAAAGTAATAAAATATCATTCTTAACACATTTGCACGTTGTGAGACGAGGAAGGATTGTGAAACCAGTCTGAAAAGTGCATTAAAGTCATTATGATATTCACAATGTTGTTTAATTTCATATCGCCCAGAAAATCATTACAAAGATATTGTGAATATTCAGTATATCATCCAGATTCCAGTTATAGGAAACAGCCAGGTCGAAGATAAAGAATGAAACAGAAGACAGATCTATAAAAGGTGTTAAAGCATCTAACCTCTGCAGAGAATTGTGCGACGCTGGTCCTGATGAGAGGGTAAGACACAAGCTTCACATGACAAACTCAAACTTCAGCAGTCTGTGCCGCTTATTTCAATATACACACAATATACTCACACACAGACTGTTTGTACCGTTTTCCCTGTAATGTGGAGAGCACACTGATGAGAGCAGGACAGGTTCTTACCGCAGGGTGGTCTTTGCCCAGGGTCTTCTCTCTAATGGCCAATGCATCGTTAAGGAGGTTTGCTGCCTCTTTGTATTTATTCTGGTCCCTGGAGAGCAGAAAACACTTTCACATCAATCTATTGCAACTCGTTGTGCAACAAAGGTCTTTCTCACAAGAAGCTGTTTCCATGGCAACAGGGTGATGGCACAATAGCTTAATATCCCAACGGCTTGTGAGCCGGATATTACCATAGTTTACAACAAAAGCTTTGGAAAATGAGGTTCTCAGCCCATTTGTTTAAAGCACTTGTTGGTACCACACTGCGGTTTAAGATACATTAGAGATTTAATAGGGAATTTAAAAGCGCTGCTGCATATTAAGTTGTGATAGAACAAAGTATTTAACATGAAACAAACTATTCATGTTATCTATCCAAAATCACTTTTAAATTAAGATTTTGGTGTTGGTAAATTTTTTTTTTTATGTTTTTGGAATATGTCTCTTATCCTCACCAAGGTTGCAATTATTTGATCGACAACAGTAAAAACAATAATAACGTGAAATATTATTACAATTTAAAATAAATGTTTCTATTTAAATATATATTAAAATGTAATTCATTCCTGTGACGGCAAAGCTGAATTTTCAGCATCATTCCTCCAGTCTTCAGTGTCACATGATCCTTCAGAAATCATTCTAAGATGTGATTTGCTGCTCAAGAAACATTTCTAATTATTATCAATGTTGAAAAAATTGTTGTGCTGCTTAATATTTTTATGGAAACCATGATGTATTTTTTCATGATTCTTTGATGCACAGCAATTATTTGAAATCGATTAATTTCCTGAATAAAAGTAATAATTTTTCAAAAAAAAAATTAATTATTAAGCCCAAACTTTTGAATGGCGGTGTACATAAATGAGCATGACCAACATGCTTAAAATTGTACAGTAAAGTCTGCTGAGTGGACAGTAAACAAATATATATTTCATAGCTAATGTTCTTTGCTGACCTGTAAACGAGGGCGAGAATGTTCAGCATGGTGGCTACATCGGGATGATCGTGTCCAGATGTTTTCTCTAGGTCCTCCAGAGCCTGTTTGCAGAGAGGAACGGCCACCTCATACCTGCCCTGTGAGGCGTACTGGATCACCAGGTTGTGGAGGGTTCGGAGACGAGCGGGGATCTCATAACCGCCCTGCTGCGCTGCTGCCACTGCACTGCTGTGAGGAGGCTGGACTGGGAAGAGAAAAAAAAAATCATAAAAAACATAGTAAAAATCTTTAAATATCTGCTGTCTATGGCTATGTTCCAATACCTAGTTGCTGCCTACCAAGACATCATTTGTAAGCATAACAAAACCAAAACAAACGGTGTGCCTTCAAAAGGCTAATTTGCTGCATCCGAAATCGCATACCGTCTGAGTAGGTTCTACATTTAAATTTGAATTTATTTTGAAACCATTAAAAAAAAAGTATGTTCTATATAGTAGGGGTTAAAGGGATTGTTCACCCAAAAATGAAAATTATCCCATGATTTACTCACCCTCAAGCCATCCTAGGTGTATATGACTATCTTCTTTCAGACAAACACAATCGGAGATATATTTAAAAATATCCTTGCTCCTCGAAGCTTTATAATGGTTTTTGTACGAAAAATATCCATAATTAAAACTTTATTGATTCAAATAACTAGCTTCTGGCGGATGACCGTACGGATACTGCTCAGGTTGACTTGCGCCAAATCACGGGATAATTTTCATTTTGGGGTGAACTATCCCTTTAAACAACTTCAGATTTTTTAAAGTAGCCATTTACATGATTAAAGTCGAGTCGACGTTGACTAGTCGCTGATGACGTCATTAATGAACAAATAAAACCTGAACCTCAAGCTGTGACTCAAATGCATATGATAATCGATTGATAATTTAAACACTTTTAATCTTGAGCCTCAGCTTAAATTTGTTGAGAACCACTAGACTATTGGAATAAGTCTCTTATGTGGCCGTTAACATGCTGTCCATGTGGGGTGTTTGAAATCAGTCACTTTCAGAAGCTGCCAATGTAAATGGTAGCAGACAGTTCACTAGGTTTTTCCTAGAAAAAAATCCCATTTCGTTTGAATTAAGATGTTCAACGAGCAGAAGTCAACATGTAGCTTTCCAATAAAAGTAAAAAAATAAATAAAAATGAACTGAGACCCCAGAAAGAACTTCTTACTATAGGCACAAGATCTAAGAGCGCATATTTCCTGATTAGAAACTTGCCTCATACTTAAAAAGACCAAAACAAACTTTAAATTTGCCAGCTCAAATAAACTAAGAATTATCAAATACGTGGCAGAGCAAAATGACAGTGAAAGGATTACATCCCCACTACTTCAGGAATGAGGGGAAGAGATTAATGGGATCTTTCTTAGAGCAGATTAATGTCGGTTCCTTTGAAAAACTCTGCTGGAGATCATTTGCTGCAGGGATGCATCACTGACAGTCACACAGCCTTCTGGCATTCATGTGTCAGAATCAGGGCTAATCTGAGCACGGCAGTGTCAGCCTGCGACATATGATGCTTTAAACTCCTGTGCACTGTTGCGCTTTCTGCCACAACACGACTGGGGCTGCCCTTTGATCCTCCTCCACAGTCAATGAGGCAATTATCAGGCAGGAGAACAGAGAAAGTGGAGGGGCGGAAAGAAAATGTAAGACGGGAAACTGTTTAGCAGAAAATATGAGAAGGAAGAACTGTGGTTCTTTTCTTTTCCCCCAACAATACCTTGTTCCTTTTAAGTCCTCCATAATTTACACTTTTTTCATTTTTATTTTGAGCTTGTAAACAAATTATATGATTTTTTTTTTGTATCTTCATTTTCATATTCTGGTTGTACCGTGGTACAGTGATGTATCAGATGGAAATACCACGCTACTGTGAAGTACAGTGGGGTACAAAAATCTGAGACCACATTGAAAAACTTGGAATTTAAAACTGGGAATACACTGAAAATTGTGTTTATATTTAAACAAATATAAATATAGAGATATATTCAGTTCAAATGTTTGAGGCAAGTATTTTTTTTTTATTATTATTTCTAGATCACATTAATCAAATGTAATCAAATCTGTGACATTTGTATTTATTTATTAATTTAGAAAATGTATAAAAATAGAAAAAATCCAAAAGAGTCCAAAATAGAAGTATTTCTACTAGTGGCTTCAGACTTTTAAATCACAACTGTATATAATAATCCTGAATGGTTCCCCAATTCTTATATCATGGTATTTCTATTATAACAATACAATAGTGTTTTAGTGGAGGCAAGTTTACATTTTGAATTCGACTAGCTTCTCTGTACCCTGCGTTTTGCCAGGTCAGATGTCCAAAGCTTAGTGCTACCGGGGTACTTACTGCCAGGACCCGGCTCATCCTGCTCATCTGGAAAAAGATCATCCAGTGTCTCCCTACTGGAATCAGAGTCCTTATCATCCTGATGAGAGTGAGATGGAAAGAGGTGGAGAGAAGTACAGAGTGAGATCAAAATTAGAAAGACACAGAGATAAAGGCTCTATGGTAAATAATATCAAGTCTCACTGATGGGCTGAGGTCCTGGTCATATTTCTTGAGCTGATTCATGAACTCCAGATGTTTCTTCTCCTCCTCCAGCTGGGCCACGCTCTGCTCACTCTTCTGCAGCCGCTGCTGGGTCCCTGCCAGCTCGTCCCTCAGCCACTGGTTCTCCTGACACAGCCTCCGCACCTGGAGAACAGGAAAAAGCTGCTTCAGGGCATTTTCACAGTAGAGCTTTTAAACTAATTTGTGGAAGCAAACCGCAACATTGACAGCGCACATTTTGTCAGCAGCCTTGGTTCAGGAAGTACTTTTTTTTCTCCTTTAAATTTCCCCATAGTCCCCATAACTACTAAACCAACCAGCTCAGAAGTAAATAACATTACAACTTGTGACTATAAGACAAATATAACCTTTAGATTGGACATATTGGACATTTTATGGACAGGTCACTTACAATTATGATTTTGGTTGTTCAAGTAAATCATCATTTAATGACCTATACAGTTACGTTGTAAAATATACAGTAAAATGCAGGGTATTGCAATAAAATGTGGGGTATTGAAATTGCATTTGAATGCGCGGTCGTGTTTTACTTTCGCTTTCGATTTTGCGATTACACGTACTCTGTTAATAGGGAGCGGCAGTGCTGAGCGTGAATTCTACAAGATAAGACATTTGTCAGATGCTTTTAGGCTCTGTTGTGCAACGAATCCTCTGCCATGGTCTTGTCAGTCATCTCGTCACGTGATCAGTGAACTCTGATTCCTGCTGCCTTATGTACAACTCTGCAGCTCGTGTTGGATGAGCTGGATGGGATTGAAGCAACCATCATCCAACTGAATTAAATGGTTTTTATATCTATAAAAAAAGTAAAACGACAGTGGAAGCATAATGTAAAAATAGCGGTGGCATATTCTATCCTAATTTCACTCTCACACTCCGTCATGGCAATATTGTGAGACAGATTTTCACCTCGATCGCAAGATCTCGTGGCACAAGATCTCGTCACACCCCTACTTGTCACAATTTTCTTTACCATAATTTAACAGGATACTTTTATATTTTATGATATTTCTTGGCAATTGTAGGTAATTTAGTCATTAACCAATTCGACAATAAAACCATTTTTCAAAAATTTGACTAAAATCACATTGACTTATTGATGTTTTCTTCATGAACCTGACCGTACGCTCTCTATTGATTTGTTCCATTATGTGCGTGGGCCAAAACCATGAGTCAAAGTGTTAAGGGAACCATGCTTCCGATTTTTGGCACCTTCTCTTCCTAAGTGGTTACCTAGCTGAAGTGGTAAACTGTTGTTAGTACTCACATTGATGAAATAAACATACTACAATTTGGAGCCAAATAATACAATGAGAAATATATCAAATGGGAGCAGTGGGATGGAATTAAATTTACATTTGGACTTTGCAATCAAACCAAGTCTGTGTGCCTGTACGCCAATGAACCTGAGAGCAGAGTTTAATTTTTGATGTGGCACAGTGTGCGTGTGTATGTACCTGTGCTCGAAGCTTCTGTTTCTCTGCCTCCACGGCGCTCAGGTGCCCTGACAGAGCCATCATCACCTGCGCCGATTGATAAAAGAAAGACAGAGAGCAGTCATGGTGTTACAAAGGTTACAAGCAAATTCATTCAAAAAGCATTCACTATTTCATCCCACTTTGGAAGCATTTCCACACTTCACCTGTGCTTCGCTAAGGCCCAGCTCCAGCATTTCCATGGAGCGTTGGATCATGGCTGTCTTCTCCTCAACAGCACGACCCTCCTGGCTCTGTTTGAGGCAGCGCAAGGTCCCCATCAGCCCCTCCAGGATGGCCTGATGTTCTGCACGGAGCGCCTCCAGCCCCTGCATGACCTCCCGTGTCCGACATAGCAGCTCGTCTTGGGACAGCTTCTCGCCGGGGTCCCCCTGCCCCTCTGTCTCCTTCACACACACCACGCTCGACATGTCCTCACGCATCCTACACAGAGATACACAATACAAGAATGAGAACAGAAGTCTGGGAACATTTTCTGTTAAGATGAATGTAGTGTGTGTGTGTAAAACTGAAATGAAATGAAGACAACGAAGACAATTCAATGAGAGTCGTCTCCTTGTTCTTGTGCTTTGAAACCCTAAACAAATAATTCAAGGTCACTGTAAATGTGAAATCCACAAACATTCCAACATCTCTAGGCAGAAGAATGAATTCCCTACCAACTCCCATAAAACACCATGGGAACTGGACCCAATATGCACTGTAGAGGTTACATGCAAACTGAACCATATATCTCCTCAAACTGAGTTTTATTTGCGTTTAATCCAAATTCACCTTCTGTCACTGAGACAAACTTCTACATTGCCTTTAACAACTTATGTAACAGGACTAGGAACCTATAGAACTGCTTGAGTGCAGTAAATCTGCTTAGACCACTTGCAAAGCTTTAAATAATGACTGTTTCACTTAACAGTATTCGAGTTGAGGTGATGGAAATCACCGAGAGCAAGATGTTAGCTCAGATTTAACCAAATTAGTTGAGATGGACTACATAGATAACTAGATTTTTACGAGAGTGGTGCTGGTCTGGCCAAAACACGCTACCACAATGCTATGGTGCTCTAGATGGTGGACAGGGCATTACTATGCGGTTGCTATGGCGTTCTAAGTCATTTTTAGCATATTGCTCAGTACCATTTTACTTACCCACCCCAAGTCTCTATGATATTCTCTAGATATGGCTCAGATCCTTTCTTCAAAGTAATATTATTCTATGGGATTTTTTAAGTCATTTTAAAGCCGAAAGTATACTTCCCTTGTATGCATTAACCCCAAAGTAAACTTCAGTTTTGATGTGAATGCTTAGCGAATGTGTACAGCTGAATGCACAGCCTTTAAAAGTATATGCCATTTGATTCTCAAATACAGGCACTCAAAACATGCGCACTAGAAAGTTTCATCCTTGTTCAGTGTCTGCGCCATTTCTTTCCAAAAGTTATAACCAATAAAAATGGTCGTGCGGACATGTGCAAGTGATTTGAGCACTCAAAAAAATAAATAATAATAACAATAATAATAAAAAGGGCCACTAGGTAGTGTGCACATGGCGAATGCATTTACGGTCAATAGAGTGTACATTGAAAGGCTTGTGCTGTGTAGGACTGTCAAAATGGCTAATAAACTAAATTCGAATTTTATACTTACATAAAATATTACTAAAATTAGAATTATAGCCCAATGTCAGGCCATCGTTGACCATCATCGTCGGCCTAGTTTTTGCTGTGTGTTCCTGACCGACTAATCGGACCACCCGTCGGCAGCTTTCAGCCGATTTCGCATGTTAAGACCACCGGTGAGAGAGATCACTCCGATTGGCTGTTCAGCTTAGCGAACCAATACACGAGAAGAAAAAAGGAAGTGACGAAAACAAATAAGTGACACAATCATTGATTTGTTTACGGTTTACGGTATATCCGCAGTCCTAACTCTTTGTGTTAACCTTTTTGAATTACAAATACAGAATACTGCCACCTGCTGGCATGGAGAGTTCTTTGATGTCGGTAACAGCAGACATCTCAACAAACCACATAATTTGAGGGACAATTCAAGTTTGTAGCACAAACAGTGCAGGATGAGTTACACACAATGTTTAATACTTAAGAATAAGGGTTTGTTCAAATCACTAATCTTAAAGGGGAACTCAGTAAGATGTTGTACTCCAAGCGCAGCTCTGGACTACAACGACTACAACGCTCACCAGCGCAGTAGTTTTGCAAATACAGTACAAGAAATCTCGATGGAGGTGGGTAATTTTCGAAATTGTCTTATAAAGTCATAATATATACATTGTTTTTGAATTACCGCGAAGCATTTTGTCACTCTCGCGTGCACGTGAACATCAGGCGAGATTGTGTCGGGTCGGCGCAGCTCAACTTGCAAGTGCTGTTTTCTGGCGTAGACGTGCCAGAGGGGGTTAGTGCACGCCTCAAACACACCACAAGTCAATTAACCATCGTAAGGACTTAGAAAACTATTTATGAAGGTAAAAAAGTTACTTAGTTCTGCTTTAAGTAGGAGCCTTAGCAAACACAACTAACACGAAATCCTAAAATAAAATTAAAGACAAAAAGTAAGTTCACTCAGAGGTGCAATAACAACGCAAACCTTCTCCAAGAATTTGAGAGGCTCCTCACTCTTCCCAGCCTGGCACAAGGACACAAAGCAGCTGTCTTTATTGTTGCCAAGACACAACTCACCTGGTAAGGCAGATCACCGTTGCTAAGAGAGTGGGTGAGGCACGTTAACGTAAGTGCACTGGGAGCTGTGAAAACCAAAAGAGCAAGAGAGAACCTGAGATTGTTGCCCTTTCAAATGCAATACATCCAAACTACAGCAAAGATGTTGGGAAAACCCATTCATTAGAAATAAACACGTCTCCTCGGATTTCTTTTCTCTCCTGAAAACAACCGTACATTCTCCTCCCTGCAATGCTGATGTAAAGAGAAGGTGGGTCTACGTGCCGCTTCTGAGCTTCGGGCCTGTGCTGTATATACTCCTGTGGGAGGGGAAATAGGAAGTGAGACGGCAGAGATTCATGTGACCCATAAAGCTGCTCGTCGTCTGGCATGTGACAACCATTGGGCAGGAAACACCAATGCATGATGGGAATTAAAGTACTGATGAATTTGCTGCACAGACTGTTTACAACAGACTAATCTCACAGCTTTTTTTCCCCAATGGGGACCAACCACTGAGACTCTCGAACCCCTGATATAACAATATTAGATATTTCATTACTCACATTAACAAACATTATTACATTTTGGGTATTATGAATATATAATAAGAGCACAAGACATTTTAATTAGTAGCATAGGAATGCAGTGATTTTAATAATCTGGCTGTAACGTGTTTTGGATTATAACCACTAGACTGCAATATTAAAATTTTTAACTATTTTGTCTGAATAAACTAAGAATAAAACACTAAAAAATGAAATCTATTATTTTAAATTCTACAAGTGAATTTATATGTACATTATAAAAAAAATATATTTTAAGACTTTATAAATATTACATTTCAGGGTGTTAATTAAATTATTAATGTTTGTAAAGATTGCGATTGTTAGAATTACATTACGGTACATGTAATCTAAATATAAAAATAGGGGAAACGAGAGTATGTGATATCAACTAAAAAAAAAATCCAACACTGGCAGATAACTGATGTAGTAACGAAATGGTACCATGCATCCCTACTTTTCAGAGGGGAAAAAACAACAACTTTAAACTAATTTAACCAACTTTTCACCCATGTATTATTTACGTCAGGACAGGTTAATTTATCCTAAGATGACTCCTTATATTTCTGTTTACAAGCAAAAACCAACAAATAAACCTAGACACTCTCCTTGTTTTGGTCCTATTCTCCATGATCATTATTTGTGTTTTCAGACGCATTATAGTACAAAAGGTAGCAGAAAGACAGAGGAAGGGCACTGGAAAGGCAAGCAAATGCACAACAGAGATGGAGATGCAAATTTCATGCTGCTGTTTAAAGTGCAAATGTGTGTTTCCGTGCTTTGTGCTGGTGTTATGCAATCCCCGTTCTTCAAAGCACACCAAATATACACATAACTACATATCATAAGGTAACAGATCATCTTAACGGTTTTCAGTAATACTAACGGCACATAAAGGACACAAAGAGGACCGGCAAAGTTGATAAGAGACGAAAGGAGGCAGAGATTCAAGAAGTTCCTCTTGCTTTCATCTCAAAAAACCAAGAGAAGTACAAAAACATCTGCAACTCTGGCTTCACGGAAAAGGCAAATTTGAAGAACACTTTTGAAGTTAGCAGGACATAAGGCCACATATATCAGGTGTATAAATTGGAAGAGTTTTTATTTTAATTAGTATTTAGTTATAGGAACCAACACAGCCCCATCTGCAGGGTTCAATTACCTTTTAATTAACACTATAAGAGAAATGTGTTGCTTTTAAATAGGGCTGCACGATTAATCGCATGCGATTGTCACGCGCATTTCGTCAGTAAAAAGCCGGTTCCCTGATTACCGCTAAATCGCCATCACCTGCTTTCAAATGGAGCGGCATTTAATAGACGGAACCGTAGTTCACTGACAAGACACGCAATATCGCGTTCATATCGCAGATGAATCGCCTTCGATAATGAACGCGATATTGCGTCGCTTGTCAGTGATCTACGGCTCCGTCTATTAATGAATGTTTTGTGTCGATTCAGCGGTTCGGAGTGCCAAAGTCACGTGATTTCAGCAGTTTGACATCCGAATCATGATTCAACACAGAAGATTCATAACGCTCCGAAGCTTAATGAAGCAGTGTTTTGAAATCGGCCATCACTATATAAGTCGTTATTTTGTTTTTTTAGGCGCACCAAAAATCTTCTAGTCGCTTTATAATATTAATATTGAACCACTGTACTCACATGAACTGATTTAAATATGTTTTTAGTACATGAATGGATCTTGAGAGAGGAAATGTCATTGCTGGCTATGTAGGCCTCACTGAGCCATCGGATTTCAACAAAAATATCTTAATTTGTGTTCCGAAGATTAACGAATGTCTTACGGTTGTGGAACGGCATGAGGGTGAGTAATAAATGAGATTATTTTCATTTTTGGGTGAACTAACCTTTTAAAGTAATAGATTAACTGTGATTTTTTATTTTAACACTCAATTATAATATTTATTATGATGCAGGACAGACCTTGAAGCAGAGAAATTAAAGTTTAGTTCAGACAGGCAGTTAAAATCTGGCAGCAAACGTGTGAAAATCTGACTCAAATCCGTTTAGTAGTTTGTTGTCTGAATGTTCAGCAAAAAAATTTAATCCATTCAGAATCGGATTTTTGAAAGAAGTCAACAGTCAGATGGGACTTAAAGTAGGTTGGTTTTTTTTGGGGGGGGGTTCAAGACTGAACGGGTAACTGCATATAAACACTGATAATCAGTGAAAAAGTGAATGTTTTTGAAGAGAACACATGCATAAACATGTCAAAATCAATAATGCCTCCAACGCTTATGTTGTCTCATGTGCATCAGTTGTTCAGCACCAGGCAAGATGTCATGATAGACATGAGCAGAGGGAAAATTTCCACTTTTCCAAAGACAAATGTGCAGTGTGAACAAATCCTAACAGTATGAGATGATATGAGAACAGTTAAATAAAACACGCTGCAGGCCTGCACACCTCCTACTCAAATACAAATGATAACGATTAGTCCTTTATTACTCAATGTGGAGAAGTTGAGAAAGAGAACGCTAGAGATGCAGTAATAAAAAGAGGAAGCTGAGGTTTGAAAGCAGAGAGCTGAAGAGATTGAGCAGGTTGGGTGAGAGGCTCATTACTCAGAGCTGTTAAGCCGATAGAACTACTATAGCATGACTCACAACCCTGTCCATCGGGGGAAAACTCTCCTGTGACCTCAGGAGGAAGGGGGGGGAAGGGGTCGAACCAAACGCCTGAAACTATAACAACATCCACACTGTCGAGTCACAGGAAGAGATATTGCTGACATTACAGGAAGGCCACACACCAAGGAAGAAAAACAGGACAGAGATTAAAGGAATAGTTCACCAAAAAATTATTTACTTATTCAACACCTCCTCTTTGACATTTCTTCTTTTGTAAAACACAAAATGGCAATTATACATAGAAAGTTGCAACAATTATTTTTTTAAATTATTAAGAAAATCCTCATCATTATAACTTAATGTTAACTTCAATATTAACATTAATATTAATATTAAAAATAGTACGTTTTGTCTCTTAGAAATGCACATTTGACAGTATCTTGACTTGGGATGTGGACATACATGTATTTTAATGAACAAAAACAGTAACATCCGTAAAAACATCTGTAAAAAATTAGGCCTGCCCCCTAATAGTCGACTAAACGTTAGTCGAGGGTTAGTCAACCAAAATTTTATTAGTCGGTTAGTCTCAGGAAAAAAAAACCTTGTGGCAAAGTCACACAGTCCTTGAGGGACAAATCGTTAATGGCGGGTCCTTGTGGTAATTGCAGTATGTCAGGCAGGGAATCCAAACGTTCGCCTATCATCTAACGACCTCAAATATGGCTTATCATTTGAAACATGCAAGTAGCAACTTTACATGGCTGCTTGCTCTAATGTTAACCTAGATAAATTTGCGCTATTAAAGTGTTTGTGCCGAGTGTGGAAGCTGAAGTATTCTTTTCCTTTCGGCTGTTCCCTTCAGGGGTCGCCACAGCGAATCATCTGCCTCCATCTAGCCCTATCCCCTGCATCCTCTTCTCTCAGCGCGTTTTAATGCATGGCATGGAGACGCCAGAGTGATCACTTGCATTTTTTCCTGACAACAGCAGAAATACCTTAAAATACTCCATATTTTTTAGCCATTCAGAGCAATACATCATTTCTCTCTAAAAGGCGCTACTATTGGTGGTGGTTGAGGAGATTCCCCCTTCCGTATGTAAAGCGCTTTGAGTACCCAGAAAAGCGCTATATAAATGTAAGGAATTATTATTATTATTACTATCCTGCAGAGATGTCAGCATTGTCAACTTCATCTTTGCAGCCGACATTGACTCAGAAAGCACAAGTTTATTAATAAATAATTAAAAGGTCTCCTTGCTACTTTTTTCCCCGACACATTAATTATCATTACTTTAGCCGGTGCTTTGCGGCAAGTTTTATGTGTGCGCTTGAGTGTGGAATAGGCTTTATTACGCGCATATATAAAAAAAATGCTCATTATGGTTTAGGCTATACTCTCCTCAGTGTATATCATAGACTGTAAAAGGTGTATATTTAAGTAACTAAATTAATATAAATGTGTGGTTAGTCGACTAATGGCTTAAATGAACAATTACTAGTTGACTAGAAAAATCTTTAGTCTGGACAGCCCTATAAAAAAAAATTATTAACCTAATTTTTATAAATTAAAATTTAAATATTCTGACTATATGAGTTAGGACTCTACTCTTATAAAATTAACTGTTGGTCGTCCATAGTATCATACATTTGTAGATCACGATAACCACAGGTAAAGCTAAGCATAGCCACATTATGGTAAAAATATGGTTTCTGTGGTATTTGTTATGAAAAACAGTAGCCTAAAGACATTTAGTATAAATTCAAATGCACAAAAACTGATATATCTTAACAAAAATACAGTAATTATATTCCATTACTTCTTTAATACATTGAATGAATACATTAATAATATATAATATTCCATTCTACCGATATAAAATTTTTTATGAATGTCCCACATTTCCACCACAATACCATGGTTACAGTTTGTGTTACTGAGTAAATCCATGGTAAATGTTGGTGATTTGTGCATTGAAAAGCCTACTAACTGTTTCATTGTTGCTCGATGTTTCTCCTGTTTTCTGCTTCAGTGTTGTTGAGAATGTCAGCGCTGCTTCATCTGGCTAATTTAAAATCACGAGGCATTTGATTTGTGGTTTATATGGGAGAACTCTGCACCGAACTCGAAGGCGTGATTGAGATGGTCAGCAAGTGTGTCTTGAGCCGGGCTGATAAATGTTCAGAGTGCTTCAAACGAGTTGCTCCGTTTCATTCTGCTTTTGGCACATTTGCCTTTTAATGTTTCTCATACGCAAAAGAAATTGCATCACAGATCAGTGCGACGGTCTGCAACACACATGCACAGCATTATTTGCATAGTACATAAACACTTATCGAACTTTTGTAATCATTTTATTGAGGAAAATTATATTGCAATAATTATCGTTATCACCCGGCCCTATTTCTTATGATGTTATATTTTTGGGGGGGAACCGTCATACATTTTTCCATGATTGTTTGATAAATAAAGTTCAAAAGAACAACATTTATGTGAAATAGAAGTCTTTTGTAACAAAAGTTTTTACTGTCACTTTTTATCAATTTAATGTGTCCTTGCTGAATAAAAGTATTGATTTTTATTTTTTTTTAAAGAAGAATCTTAAATGACCCCAGATTTTTGAATGGTATTGTATTATTCACTATGATGACCAAGTCTCAATCTACAGGATGACATTGTTTGCGAGAGGTATCATTAACACTGAGGCTGGTGTCTGTGTCCTTGATCGCCTTGTTTTGCCTTGGGCTTGAGACTCAGACCACCATGAGAAACTGCAGTGTGGTGCTTCATTTTAATGAACTCTGCAAAAGAGCGTGATTGCTCTGACACTTCAGTCCAACCCACTCAGCTTCAGACGCCACCACCTCTGACTTCTATGTGTGAATGCTAGAGCACAAGCTTTGCCTTCTTTCTGTGTTATTTTAGGAAGCATCTTGATGTCTGTTTTTAATTATCAGCTGTGCATGTATAAAGAAGAAGAGAAACAGTGTTAGCAGAAACAACGAATCAAGAAAACATTGTTGTGATGTTAAACCTACAAAATC
The DNA here is from genome assembly GCA_003731715.1 of Anabarilius grahami. Lineage (NCBI taxonomy): Eukaryota > Metazoa > Chordata > Actinopteri > Cypriniformes > Xenocyprididae > Anabarilius > Anabarilius grahami. Next base: position 4,383,318 of record RJVU01057857.1, on the reverse strand, counting down.
AGGTCTACTACTGTGTCCAAAACAAACCTAGTGTGATATCCCATATAACAAGACACTGACACATTTCCATCACACAAGTCACATATCCCACAATTCAATTCAGATGAACGCGTTCAGTATAATCAAACAGAGGCACATTGCTGCAGTGTATGAGTGGCCATAAATTGTGCTTGTGTTCCTGTGTGGAGCCAAATTTATAACTGTCCCATTGATTCCCCAGAGAACCAGCCACCTTCTAATTGAGAAGCCACTGCAGCAGAGCCCGAGCTCGCAGCTGGCCACATATTCAAACCGCTCAGAGACTGCAACTCCTTCACTAAAATACAAATGCTTTCACTGAGCAAAGACGGACTGTATGTCAACTGAGCAGAGCAAGCCATCTGAATACCAACTAAAAGAGATCCACGTCACGCAGCAAGATCAAGCACCTTGCTCAGCTGATTCCAAGCTGTAATCGTCATGAAATTGGTTCTTTTTAGTAAATGTTTGGGTTGCAGGTCAGCATATCAAGGAGTGAGACAAGGATTGTGTTTAATTAAATTAAATACATTTAAACAATTAAAACTAAACGTGCAGGACACAATTTCATTTGATACTATTCATCACTCAACTGGTCTAACAAGCTCCCAAAGTCTCCATCTGAGACCAGCAGAACCAGTTCAATAATACATTATTAGAGAATTATGCAGCTCTTAATAGAGAAGAACTGATATATATAGTCACATGATCCTTCAGAAATCATTTTAATATGCTGCTTTTGTGAACAATTATTATTGGTGCTCAATTATTAACAAAGGTTATTATTATCAATGTTGAAAACAGTTGTGCTGCTTAATATTCTGTGTAAACTGCAATGCATTATTTAAACAATTTTTTGAATAGAAAGTTAAAATATAAATAAAAAAGTATTTTCAACCCCTTTTGATCAATTTCATGCATCTTTGCTGAATAAAAATATCACTTCCTTTTTTTATAAAACAAATCTTTAATTTGAAGTTTTAATGAGAAATGTTTCTTGAGCAGCAATTTAGTATATTAGAATGATTTCTGAAGGATCATGTAATACTGAAGAGGAGTAATGATGCTGAAAATTCAGCTTTGCCATCACAATGACATTTTACAATGAATAAATTAATTTTAAATGGCCGTATTTCTCAATATTACTGTTTTAGTGTTTTTTTTTTATATGCACTCTACTTAGGGGTGCAGTGATTTTAAACTTATTCAACACTGATTTTCTGTATGGATTAGGGATCAATGGTCCTCAATGTTGAAAGACACCAGCACTGAAACTTATGATATGAATCAGGTATATTCAATAAGGGAGATATGCAAAATGTGGAGTGCAGGATTGAGCACCACTGCTTTAACAGACATCATGGACAGCTCTCTGAAGCAGTGACTAACAATGAATTAACACTGATCTATTGCTGGTTTAATACTGATCTAATAACACTGATCTTCTGGATGGTTTAGATCTGTATCATAGACAGCTATCTGGTGCAGTGACTAACACTCATCTGCTGCATGTCATGGCCTGGCTGGGCTTTTGCCTTCTCTTACACACTCTGTTACTTAATATCACACATCTGACTCTCAATTTCATACCTCTGAGCAGCCATCCGCCCGATTTACCAGGTCTAATAAAGTGATAACTATCTCCAAGACGTTTAAAGACGATGTAAACACTCATTTGACAGGTAGACTGACACTCCCAGCAAGCCTTGGACGGGAGATGAGCGCGTGAGTTAGCTCGTTAGCATAATGAACATCTTACCGTTCAGCGGGACATCCAGATCACCCACAACCGTAACAGGGTTTGTTCCTCCGTGTCCCACCACGAAACTCAAGTAAATAAAACACTCCGCAGCTTGATTGAGAGGGTTTGGGGCTGGAATAGAGCAGCCGGACCAGTTGTGTGTGTCCTCCTCTCCAGTCTTCCGGAGCTCCAAGGGAGAAGTTCCTTCCACTGGCAGTACGATTCCTCCAGCACGAGCTCAAATCACAGTGGCGCAGAAACAACAGATTATTAATCACATAATCATAATATGTGAAGCGGTGTTTGCGAAAACAGTCGGATCTCAGCTCAGACGCATCTGTCTGGAGCTGTAAGGAGTGAAAATGGCGTTGTGTTTCTCCCGGCAGGTTCACTCCTCCTCATTATGATGTCATCCGAAGATAAAAGGAGAGCGATTTTTTTTTGTTTTTTTTTGACAATTTACTCTTGAATATTTTGAAAAGGAATTTGAAATTATTGATATTAGCTGTTAATATTACTTTTTATTTCGTAAATTTCATTAGTAGGCATATTTGCCAAATCAAACCATGTTCCGAGTATAACAAAGATTTAGTTTATTTAAAGGGATAGTTCACCCAAAAATGAAAATTTGATGTTTATCTGCTTACCCCAAGCGCATCCAAGATGTAGGTGACTTTGTTTCTTCAGTAGAACACAAATGATGATTTTTAACTCCAACCGCTGCCGTCTGTCAGTCAAGTAATGGGAGTAAATGGGAACTCGAACAATAAGAGTCGAAAACACTTGCTTAGACAAATCCAAATGAAACCCTGCGGCTCGTGACGACACATTGATGTCCTAAGACACGAAACGATTGGTTTGTGCGAGAAACCGAACAGTATTTATATAATTTGTTTACCTCTAATACACCACTATGTCCAACTGCGTTCAGCACTCGCTTAGTGAGGTCTGATCGCGCTCTGACAAAGGCAGTGATGTCTAGCACTCATTGAAGTATAAGCGCGAGACATCACTGCCGTTGTCAGAGCGCGATCAGACCTCACTAAGCGAGTGCTGAACGCAGTTGGACATAGTGGTGTATTAGAGGTAAAAAATGATATAAATACTGTTCGGTTTCTTGCACAAACCGATCGTTTCGTGTCTTAGGACATCAATGTGTCGTCATGAGCCGCAGGGTTTCATTTGGATTTGTCTAAGCAAGTGTTTTCGACTCTTATTGTTCGAGTTCCCATTCACTCCCATTATTTGACTGACAGATGGCAACGGTTGGAGTTAAAAATCATCATTTGTGTTCTACTGAAGAAACAAAGTCACCAACATCTTGGATGCACTTGGGGTAAGCAGATAAACATCAAATTTTCATTTTTGGGTGAACTATCCCTTTAAGCAATATTAATATGAATCATCAGATTAACAATTTATTATTAGCCAGTGGCTAAATAACGTTTGATATTTAGATGTCTAGTGTGAAATTTAACTTGATTAAGCTACTCAGCAATAATGAGTGATATCGCTACCAGTTTAATTAATAAGACGTTAATACTGAATATCTTGCTATTCAGAGAGAAATTTGACGTTAGTTTAATTATTTCTTCCCTGCCAATGAAAAAAAAAAGATTTATTACTAATTCAATTAAATTACTAATTCATCAAGCTTTGCGTGTCACCAAGCAACGCACAGAAAGAAAGCCGGTCTGGAACACCAAAAAAGAGCGGAGCGGAGTTCCAGAGATTTCTCCGCCTCTGCTCAAAGCATTTGATATTCCCTCCGCTCTTGTTCCACTCCTGGTTTTACATTTCCATACACCAGACCCACCCCGAGACATTCTTATTAAAATTTTATGAATTATTAGCCTATAACTTCATCTGCATTTTGTACCTTAATATGGCAATTCATTAATTGTATGGTCTGTGTTATACATTTATTATTTGACTGTGATAAATTCAAAATAATTTACAACTACAAAGAAGCAAATAATTTAGATTTTAATTTAATGCAATATCATTTGTTTTAATATCACTTTTTTATTCTGAACATTTTACAATACAATTTTCCAAAGCCACGTTTGATTACCAAAGACAAGCTTTAACTCTATCAATGTTTTAGCTTTAAAAATATATGTTATAATTACTTAAAAGGATAGTTCACCCAAAAAATGACTCGCTTGTTGTATTCCTCACTTGTAAGCCGCTTTGGATAAAAGCGTCTGCCAAATGAATAAATGTAAAAAAAATAAAATTCACCCTCCTGCCGTTCCAAATCTGTATTTCACAGAATAGCTTCTTTTCCACAGAAGAAAGGAAGTCATAGAGTTTTGGAATGACATCAGGGTAAGTATTTTCACATTAGATAAGGCTGCTATAGATTTGGCTTTCTATAAATACAGCTGCCACACAAGAGTGCATCTTTCCTCTTCACATGTGTAGCTACAGTAACGTGTTAATATTCAGAACTTGGTGAGAAGTCTCAGATTATAAAACTGCTTCTATCTATTGAAAATTGAGAATAGAAAGTCTAGCCTGTCATTACAATCTCATATATACGCTTATACAGGAAGACAAAGTGAAATTTTCAGAATTTCACAACAGTTCCGGATTTTGATGCAATGTTTGGTCTAAACTTTCACTTTCTACATAGAGACAACATCATAGAGCGCAGTGGCAGATTTACAGTCTTTATTTGCATTTCATGTAGTTTTGCCTTTCTCTTGTCCAGTCATTGTTCTCCATGTGTTCTGTAGAGCTACTCTCGCCATCAGAAGTGTAATGGTGAAGTTCCGTCTGTACCATTCCCTGAAACACAAAAGGTTTGTAAGTAACCCTGTTATAAGTCAGAAAAATCTATTTTTTAATGAAACAGTTTGAGCTTTTAGACAAAAGAGAGTAGGTTTTAAAATGATAAAAGTATTTGAATCTCACCTGTTATAACTGGCATGCCTTATAATGTTTTTGTCCAAGAAGTGTTTGTAGAATACTGCCATTTCTTCACTACTTAAAGTCCTTTTCCTTCCTAGAACCATAATGGCACAGTACACACAAGCACATATCAATTAGCAGAGCCAAAACATGTCCCCTACAAATTTAAGATTCAATTACCAGGACGATCAGTATGAGTCTCTCAATGAGTCTCTTAAACATTACCATTTGGTTATATCCTTGTCAGTTAGTGTAATAAATTAAATATACTGTAGGTCAGGGGTGCAAAACTCAGTTCCTGGAGGGCCACAGCCCTGCAAAGTTTAGCTTCAACCCTAATTAAACACACCTGATCCAGTAAATCAAGTCCTTCAGGCTTATTTACAGCTGCATCCGAAATGGCATACTTCCCTACTACACTGAACAAAGTTATAAACGCAACACTTTTGTTTTTGCCCCCATTTTTCATGAGCTGAACTCAAAGATCTAAGACTTTTTCTATGTGCACAAAAGGCCTATTTCTCTCAAATATTGTTCACAAAGCTGTCTAAATCGGTGTTAGTGAGCACTTCTCCTTTGCCAAGATAATCCATCCACCTCACAGGTGTGGCATATCAAGATGCTGATTAGACAGCATGATTATTGCACAGGCGTTGCACAATAAAAGGCCACTCTAAAATGTGCAGTTTTATCACACAGCACAATGCCACAGATGTCGCAAGTTTTGAGGGAGCTTGGAATTGGCATGCTGACTGCAGGAATGTCCACCAGAGCTGTTGCCCATTAATTAAATGTTCATTTCTCTACCATAAGCAGTCTCCAAAGGCGTTTCAGAGAATTTGGCAGTATATCCAACCGGCCTCACAACCACAGACCACGTGTAACCACACCAGCCCAGGACCTCCATATCCAGCATCTTCACCTCCAAGATCGTCTGAGACCAGCCACCCAGACAGCTGCTGCAACAATCGGTTTGCATAACCAAAGAATTTCTGCACAAACTGTCAGATTCCGTCTCAGGGAAGCTCATCTGCATGCTTGTCGTCCTCATCGGGGTCTCGACCTGACTGCAGTTCGTCATCGTAACCGACTTGAGTGGGCAAATGCTCACATTCAGTGGTGTCTGGTACTTTGGAGAGGTGTTCTCTTCATGGATGAATCCCGGTTTTCACTGTACAGGGAAAATGGCAGACAGCGTGTATGGCGTCGTGTGGGTGAGTGGTTTGCTGATGTCAACGTTGTGGATGGAGTGGCCCATGGTGGCGGTGGGGTTATGGTATGGGCAGGCGTATGCATAGGTGTAATTTGCAGGTGGGACGGGTGGGACATGTCCCCACCACTTTTTGAAAGGGTCGATATTGTCCCCACCACTTTTTTAAAACATCTTGTGGCACGGATGCCTACAAAAGAAACACCTCTAGTTGATTATCAATTTGTGTTAATAATAGGCGATCTGGCGCTGGGATGTGTTTTTTTTTTTTTAATCATGTTGAGTGCTCGTTGTCGCTGTTATCAGAGTGTTCTCGGCGCTCGTGCACACTGTGATTCACACGGACGAGCGCTTCAGTCTATCGCTTAACTGTTGCAGAGACTCTCTATTCGTTACGTTAAAATCACAAAAAATAAAATACACATAAACGTGTCCCTGCTCTTGATATACAATCACTGATGAACATCTTTGGTTTTAATGAGAAAAAAAAAATCATACATGGTTGGATTAGAACTCAGAACCTCTTGCACGCTAAATGAAAATGCTGCCACTAGTCCATTAGGACACACTACTGTTAAATGCGGATCCATGTATTTATTAACTAATGTACATAAGCTCGAGACTAACGACATATAGTATTATAGCAGGTGTAAGGAAGAAATTATCATATTAATTTTAATATCATATTATTATTGTAATAATACAATTACAATAACCCCCCCCCACACACACATACTCCTGTCCCACCCACTTTTTAAAACAAAGTTACGCCACTGGGCGTATGTTATGGACAACGAACACAGGTGCATTTTATTGATGGCATTTTGAATGCACAGAGAGACCGTGACGAGATCCTGAGGCCCATTTTTTGTGCCATTCATCCACAACCATCACCTCGTGTTGCAGCATGATAATGCATGTCCCCATGTTGCAAGGATCTGTACACAATTCCTGGAAGCTGAAAACATCCCAGTTCTTGCATGGCCAGCATACTCACCGGACATGTCACCCATTGAGCATGTTTGGGATGCTCTGGATCGACGTATACGACAGCGTGTTCCAGTTCCTGCCAATATCCAGCAACTTCGCATAGCCATTGAAGAGGAGTGGACCAACATTCCACAGGCCACAATCAACAACCTGATCAACTCTATGCGAAGGAGATGTGTTGCACTGCGTGAGGCAAATGGTGGTCACACCAGATACTGACTGGTTTTCGGACCCACCCAATACAGTAAAAATGCACATTTAAGAGTGGCCTTTTGTTGTGGCCAGCCTAAGGCACACTTGTGCAATAATCATGCTGTCTAATCAGCATCTTGATATGCCACACCTGTGAGGTGGATGGATTATCTCGGCAAAGAAGTGCACACTAACACAGATTTAGACAGATTTGTGTACATAGAAAAAGTCTTAGATCTTTGAGTTCAGGTCATGAAAAATGGGGCAAAAACAAAAGTGTTGCGTTTACAATTTTGTTCAGTGTATATAGTAGAGGAAACACAGTATGTGACAAGAGTAATATGTCCGAATTCACAGCACTCACAAAAGAGTAGAAAAAAGTACTCGGATGACCTACTACTTCCTGCAAGATTCTAAATTGTGAATATGATGGATACTTTACTATCCAATGAATAATAAGAGCATGTCTGGTTGCGTTGCTTCACTGCCATTCACAAATCCTCTCCCGTGGCCTCATGGGATAGTAAAGTATACATCATATGCACACTTTAGAATCTAATGGGAGAGGATTTGTGAATGGCAGTGAAGCGACGCAACTGACGCTAGTAGGTCACATGATAATGACAACATGGCAAATGTAGTACGTCTGGATTATATTCACAATACACAAACTCAAACAATAGGTATAAAATATACTTTTTAGCAGTCGTGAAGTAAATACTTATTCAAAATAAGTACCTACTTAAAAGAGAGTAGTAATCCGAAATCGCGTACTTCCCTACTATATAGTAGACGAAAAACAGTATGTGACGAGTAGTATGTCTGAATTCACTGCACTCATAAAAGAGTAGTCAGAAAGTACCCAGATGACTTACTACAGATTCTGAAGTGTGCATATGATGGACATTTTACTATCCCATGAGGCCACGGGAGAGGATTTGTGACTGGCAGTGAAGTGACACAACCAGAGATGCTCTTATTATTGGGTGATACGAGGGTCTATGGCTCTACCATCGGAGAAAGCATAACGGCTAACTTGGATCAGGTGTGCCTTGATAGCCAATCACATTACAGCCTTGATGTCATTGAATTTTGTTCAGAGTTGTGCGACAGTCAACCACTGTTTAGAGATACCATAAAAATAAATGAGAATTGCTGTAAACTGAATTATACCTGTTGCGTAATTGTCTGTGACTTCTCTTATGAAACAGCATTTTTTTGGTCTAAACTCAAAAATAGATAAATCCAAAACGAATGTTTATTGCAAACATGTTGAAGATTGGCCAATGGGCTGTCGATTAATTAAATAAGCTATTTCCACACAAAAGGTGTTTATTCAGTGTACTGAAGCCTCTCCATTGACATCCATTCTCAAAAAAAAAAAAACACGACGTCTTGTCTCCTTCACTGTGTACCGCAGCGTTAGCAGGCATTACACTTTTTTCATCTAAGGTTGCAGGCTTGCCTTCAAGTGGCTTTGACGCAACTGATGCCGTTAGGTCACATGATAATGACAACATGGCGAATGTAGTACGTCCTGATTACATTCATAGTATATAGAACATACTCTTTTTTTTTTAGAGGCCGCAAAGTAATTACTTCAAAATAACTACCTACTCAGAGAGTATGTGATTTCGGATGCAGCCTACAGGTATGTGTGTTGGAGAAGGGTTGGAACTAAATTCTGCAGGGCTGTGGTCCTTCAGGAACTGAGTTTTGCACCCCTGCTGTAGGTAGTGTACATATTTAGACTGCTCACCATCATCATCTCTTTCTGACAACCCTTTTGCCGCCAATTGTAGTTGAATATATTCTTCTTTTTCCTGTTAAAAAAATTTAAAAAATGAGTCAATATTAAAGGGTTAGTTCACCAAACAATGAAAATAATGTAATTTCTTACCCTCATGTCGTTCTACACCCATAAGACCTTTGTTCATCTTCAGAACTCAAATTAAGATATTGTTGATGAAATCCGATGGCTCAGTGAGGTCTCCATTGAGAGCAAAGCCATTCAAACTCTCAAGGTCCATAAAGGTACTAAAAACATATTTGAAATAGTTCATGTGAGTTCAGTGGTTCTATCTTAATATTATAAAGCGACAAGAATACTTTGTGTGCCAAAAAAACAAAACAACGAATTTTCAACAATATCTATATGGGCCGATTTTAAAACACTGCTTCGGAGCTTTACGAATCGAATCAGTGAATCGGAGCCAAAGTCACGTGATTTCAGCAGTTTAGCCGTTTGATAAGAAATCCGAATCACTAATTTGATACAAAAGATTCATAAAGCTCAGAAGCTTAATGAAGCAGTGTTTTGAAATCGGCCCATATAGCTATTGTTGAAAATTCATTACTTTTTTTTTTTTTGGAACACAAAAAGTATTTTCGTCGCTTTATAATATCAAGATAGAACCACTGAACTCACATGAACTGTTTTAAATATGTTTTTAGTACCTTTATGGACCTTGAGAGTTTGAATGTCATTGCCGTCTATGGAGGCCTCACTGAGCCATCGGATTTCATCAACAATATCTTAATTTGAGTTCTGAAGATGAACGAAGGTCTTACGGGTGTAGAACGACATGAGGGTGAGTAATTAATGACATTATTTATTACCCTTTAAGTAGTCAAAAAAGACCACTCTAGTCTAGAAATAGTAAGGATATTTTGCAAGAATCTTTAGGAACACAACTGCCCCCTAGAGGTAAAGGAAGAACTTCATGGAGGATCTCAATAGTTACAGTAACTACTCCATAAACATAATACATTCGTTTCCTGCAACAAACTGTGAGGTTTTAAAGCTTGCATCATACATCTGTGGTTCACACCTTGCTAAATGTGAAGTTCTGGTTGGTCCAGAACTCGTGGTTCCAGTCCTCAGTCTCCTGTCTCAGATGCCTCAACTTCCTTTCCAGTGGTGTCTCATTCTCTGGGATGTGATAAATGATCGGCCTCAGGTTTGACAGTCTATCTGGTGGACCGATCCAGTCATATTTTGATGATGCTGCGGGACTGAATCCAGACCTCTACATAAAAACGTCATCTAGATTAGAACAAGTCAGCATGATAGGAAACTTAAAAATAATAATAATACGTGCAACGAGTGCATTTGAACGATGTGCAGATGAACAGTTGCATTGCTGTTAATTTGACATAAAGGTAGTAAACGACAAACCTCTGTTTGTTTGGCATGTTTTGGTGGTTGGCTTGTGCTTTGTCGATGACCTCGACAGGGGCTCCTTAATGACGCAGGAGCATGTGTGTAACACGGACGCAATAACCTAAATAATAAACAATTAAATGTTCTTACATTCATCTTTGATTCAAATAATTCATCGACCTAGACAAAAAAATAACAATAAGTGCGAATTTTCCACTGGCCTCCGTACTGCATGCATCTATCAGTACATTTTTAACATGGTGGATGACTTTAAAATAAAAGTCCTTTACATCACTCATGCATTAGCGCTTCGTACAAGAGAGGATATATACTCGTTTTCCGAGGAAAAAAAGAAATCCGCAGCATATCACATTCTGGAGAGAGTCCACTGTGTTTTATGTTAATTATATTTTCAACAAAAATTAAGAATTTTGAATTCCTCTGATTTAATCAAACTGGACAACCAAAACATTCCATGAGTTCCGACACAACAACGTCAATTTTTGAATAATAAAAACATAAATGAATATATAAAACAAGTTTGCACGTAGAATTAGTTTAATGTCTTAATTGTGATGTCTAAAGTGGGTCAATATTTGTTGTATACAGATTATTTTATACAATTAACTATTATTTTTTTTACATGAATACTGCGAATTTAGGGAATTGAGTTCAATTAAACAGTGTCATTTAAATTGTGTTGAATTGAAAAAGTGTAATTTAAAATCATAATAAAAGTGTTTAAAAATAATAGAGACAAAGTGCTAATGAATCTGCATCGCATAAAGTTTTTGTGACAAACAAAAATGAATACAAATTCAGCAAGGACGCATTAAACTGATCAACAGTGACTTTTACAGTGTCACTATTCTTTTTAATTTTTTATTCAAGATACACCTATATTAGTTTTGGACACGTTAATGAATTTAAACTCCTCGTAACTCGTTCGTTCTCGCTTGGCCAGCTGGTTTATGTCATTAGACATGAATGCCCGGTGGTTGTAAACGAAAAGTGCGTCGTTTTATCTGTAAACACTGGCTCACCAATGGCTGTCAGATGGTTATGCAGGTAGGATGGACAGCCCGTTAAACATAATGTATAATAATACATGTATTCATATGATTGTCTTTTATTTTTACAACACCTCACCTTGCACTGCTGTGTGAGCTCTTAATGAGAGCTGATCGGTGCCTTTGTGTGCTTTAAATGGACGTAATAGCAGCCAGCTAAACGGGCGGATTATTTCAAGTAATTTATGTCGTTTTAAGTGGTTTTGCGCAGCACAGCTACTACGTTTACAGCAGATTCCTTGACGTTATTGTGTATGAAAGATGAAACCACTTTGTGCTGTGGAAGGGAGTTCACATTTGACTTCCAGGCTTAAATGTTTTTATCAAAAATACAAAGGGGGGTGAGTCCGCACATTCCGTGCTGCATCAATATGACATGCTTCCGTTTGCGGCGAGATAGTTTGATTTACTGATCGGGCAAATGTGGTCAAATTGAAGATTACACAGTGTCAGGGATCCCTCCTGATGCGAGAAATGGTCTCCCCAGTATGCTGAACGAATCTGAGTTTTTGAACGAATCTTTTAAGTGAACGAATCATTCTCGTTACCTTCCATACACTGCCTCAGACTTTGCATAGACTCATATTTTTATCTCTTTCAAAGCTCTCTGCTGCTCTTCTATATTGAGATAGTGGCTGTATCCAAAATCACATTTCTCTATTAAAGGATTAGTTCACTTTCAAATGAACATTTCTTGATAATTTACTCACCCTCATGTCATCCAAGATGTTCATGTCTTTCTTTCTTCAGTCGAAAAGAAATTAAGGTTTTTGATGAAAACATTCCAGGATTTGTCTCCATATAGTGGACTTCAGTGGAGCCCAAACGGTTGAAGGTCAAAGTTACAGTTTACAGCGATCCCAGACGAGAAATAAGGGTCTTATCTAGAGAAACCATCATTTTCAAAAAAGAAAAATTTTACATTTTATAAGTTTTAACCATAAATCTTATCTTGAACTAGCTCTCTTCTTCTTCTCTATTAGAATTCCAGCAGTGGAGACACTGCTAAGTGTATTACTGCCCTCCACAGGTCTAAATTGTCATATACAATATACTTGTGCAAGTATATATCAATTGGTTCAAACTTTGACCTGTGGAGGGCAGTTATACACTTAGCAGTGTCTACACTGCTGGAATTCTAATAGAGAAGAAGAAGAGAGCTAGTTCAAGATGAGCATTTATTGTTAAAACGTATATAAGTTGTTTTTTTTTTAGAAAAATGAGCAATGGTTTCTCTAGATAAGACCCTTATTCCTCGTCTGGGATCGTGTAGAGCATTTTGAAGCTGCAATGAAACTGTAACTTTGACCTTCAACCGTTTGGGCTCCATTTAAGTCTACTATATGGAGAAAAATCCTGGAATGTTTTCATCAAAAACCTTAATTTCTTTTCAACTGAAGAAAGAAAGACATGAACATCTTGGATGACATGAGGGTGAGTAAATTATCAGGAAATTTTAATTTGAAAGTGAACAAATCCTTTAAGTAGTCAAATAACGGTATGTGACAAAAGAAGCATGTCAGAATTCACAGTACTCATAAAAGAGAAGGCAAAAAGTACCCGGATGACCTACTACTACCAGTGAGATTCTGAAGTGTGCATACAATGGACACTTTACTACCCCACACTGGACCGTCCCAAGCATGGGGCGGGGCCTAGTGCGAGGTAGCAGAAGCGGGGCCCCACCTCAGTCGTTCGCCGCAGGGTCGGTGCAGTTTACACTGGTTGCATCGCCCTAAGACGGTCCTGATCCCATGAGGCCACAGGAGAGGATTTGTGAATAAGTGTGTCTGACTTGAAGCCGCGCTGCTCAGGTTGATCGGTGTATGACGTCAAAGTATCGCGAGAGAGATTCAAAAGCATACGGAGCCATCTGCTCTCTAATCCCTCTAGTGGTACTTTGATGTCATACACCGATCAGCCTGAGCAGCACGGCTTCAAGTCGAACACACCTAATAGGCTTGTTCGAGATGCATCGGTGCTGCGCAGACCGATCGGCGTATGCTATACAAATGCTCTCGCTGTACTTTGATGTAATACGCCGTTCGGTCTTCGATGCATCTCGAACAAGCCTAATGGCAGTGAAGCAACGCAACTGGTAGGTCACATGATAATGACAACATGACCGGATTACATTCATACTTTATAGAATGTACTTATTTTGTGGTTGTCAAGTAATTACTTTTTCAAAACAAGTAACTACTCGAGAGTATGCAATTTTGGACTCAGTCATTGACTATAGCACTAGCAAATAGTGTTTGAGTGTAGGTTGTGAAGAAACATTTCATTGTTTGGAATAGGCCCGGGACAGTATACTTCCATACTACTCTTACTATTTTTGTCATATTTTGGCTTGATAAAAATGTCTTCCATATCTATATTTATATAATACCATTCTGCTCTTACGACCCATTCACACCAAAGACAATAACTATAAAGTTACAACGATTGTTCTAATTCTGTGAGAATAGGGAAATCCACACCATTATAACGATGACGACACAGAGGAATTATATTGTTGGAATCACTTTAAGAATGATTAAAAACATTGACCGCCAGTAAAAACCCATATCCAACCATTATTATAAACAGAGCCTTCGTTGATGTGGACGGTAAAATGGTTATCATCATAATTATATTTCTAGTTATTGGGCTTGGACTGTTAAATATTTGCCTATGTGTGTAGTATGCTATAGACTTTTTTCACATTTCCGGGTTTCTCAGAAGCGGAAGTCGTCATAGTTGGGTAAAATTCTATAGCGGTGAATGAGAGAATACATTAAATCCATTTGCTCAAATAGCAAAGGAAAAAAATAGAGAGAAAAACAACTTTCAAAAAGAGAAAAAAAAATAGAGAGCAATTGATAACGGCAGTCAGAAGAGAGAAAGATGTCATTTTTACCATCACTCCCATAGCCGCTGTATTAGAAACACCCTCATAGCAGCGTTAACTAGTTTTTTGTTATTTGATGAAAAGGTAATATAATACTAAGTATAGTGTTATAAATGTACATTTGTTTTTTTAAAAATGAAAATATAAAAAACTTTGCAGGATTTACGATATTGATGACCATTAAAACGCGTCATCACAGTCCGTGAAAAGGGTCTATTATTCCGAATGAACCAAATGTTTTAGTCTGAACGAGATTTGTAGCGAGAGAGTCGAACTGAATTAACAAACCAGAGAACGTTTGTTCAGTTCGTTAACACAAATTTAATTATGTATGAAAAAAATGACAAATTTCCATATACAATTAAAATGTATGTAATTCCTAATGAATTTATTTAGGCTAATACCTGTGTTTTTTATAGCTTAATAAAAGTCATGCTGGGCAGTTGAGAAAATTTGAGGAAAAATTATATATCTGCTTTGTTGTAATTTGTGGGGGAAACACTATGATTGCTTTTAATAGATTTGTAGACAAGCAAGTTTAAAAAATAATAATAATTTAAGTCCTTATTTTGGTCAAGGTCTACTCAAAGTGAATTATTCAATGACTCGCTCATATACCACGCAAAATGACACTCACTTGTCGCCTCCTACCGGTGTAACGATGTAACTGCGTAAAGCGTAACTGAATGAATCTTTTAGTGAACTGATTCAAAAGAGTCACTGAGAGGAATCAAAATCCCCACCACTAGCGCTCATAGAGGAGGAGGGGAGGGGCAGGAATGCAGTCCATACCGATGTGATGGTGCTGCTCTGAATGCCAGTCTCTGCCAGTGTCGCTGCAACTCTACGAACCAGAAATTACTGGAGTGTTGCACCGCGCAAAACATTTCAGTAGCGTAGCTGATGGAAACGGAGCCCGTTAGACATGTGCGCGAACGTTTTCGGCGCGTTGAAAAGGTGAGAAATATGCTGCGCATCTCAGGAGGGGGTGAGACATGCTCGGATTCTGTCGGATAGGGTTGGCTGGTGTTCAGAAGCAATAAAAATGTCCTTCTGTGATCGTTTCATTCATGTAAAATCAGGCACAGCGTTCTCAGATGACAGGAAGAATCGTTTTGGTGAGGCATGTACAGGCTTGTGTTATATTCTCACTCTGCCTTATTGTATAGTTCATGCCCAGGATGTAGCCACATATTCAGTACCGGGGGAACAGATGTAGTAATTTAAGAATCAGCCATTGCAAAACCCATATTTGGGGGACATGTTACATCCCTGGTTAATCTATCAGTGTACAGCTGTAAGACACTCTTCATGATGGCATATCATGATGATGATGATGATGATGATGATGAGACGTGTATTGCATTCAGCCTCCATGAACAGCAGATAGTTTTAGTTGATATTGCTGGTAACATCCTCATGATCATAGCTGCTGTGGACAGTTCCAGAATCTCGACTCCCTCCCTGTAGTGTTGATGCTGAAGTTTGAAGACACCCTGCTATTAGTCTCAGTAACTGTAACAGAAAACGAGTCTTGTCTTATTAATACACTGTTAAAAATAAATGTGTACAAGTACTGGTAACAGGACATTGTTCATTACGTTTGCAGACATTTCCTTTAACCCTAAAACACAACACAATGCAATGCATAATTTAAAATACAGGAAAACACCTGTGAAAAATCAAAACCGAAAATTCCTTTGTATTAACACACTACATTTGGCCCTATTATTATGGTCTTTTCTTGGTGTAGTTTGTGCATCGTTTTAGTGTCGTGTATTACCCTGATGGTTGTCAGTATTTTTTGCGGTGAATTCCTGGCAACAGCTGCCAGTATTTCTACTGTAAATTTAACAGGATTTTTATTTTTTTTTTACAGTCTATGTAAAATGGCCCTACTATGCTATTTTAAAGGTTCCTATTTTGTTTTGGAGATCTACTGCAATAGTATTAATATTAAGCAATAATATATTTTTTTTACAGTGTAGTTAAAGTGGCCCTATAGGCTATTTTAAAGGTTCCTAATTTTGTTTTGGAGATCTACAGCAATAGGTTTACATGCATCAAAGGTAAAACAAAAAAACTTTAATTTTCTCATAATATACATTGCACATCACATCATTTCTCCAAGAGTCTGAAAACGATTTGTTCGAAGATTCAGTTTCTTTTAACCCCTCCTTTTCTACAGTTTGCTCTGATCTGATTGGTCAGACGGCCCGGTCTGTTGTGATTGGTCCACTTACAGTGTGTGTCAGAAACAAAACACTCATTACCATGTCTGAATTTCAGCTCCGGAGGCTTCCTCAGCACTTGATACACAGTGACATGAACAGTAATGTTGGTGTTACTGTTTTTTCTGTATCGATTCCAGTACGAGTCCTTATCCTTTTGAAGTGCATGCAAAGTAGATTTGCTCTTGCAGTGCTGAAAATAGCATCTTCTTGACATGTCACAAACTCTTCCAGGCTTCAGCTACAACTACAGTGTTTGAGGGCAAATATTTGTTAGGATGTTACATAGTTATGTAACAGGAAATAAGACTGTTTCTGCAGTTCGGAATCGATTCTTTCTTTTAGGAAATAATAATTTCATTTATCGTTCACTTTGATTATTAAAACTTTGCAGACCGTTTACATTCACAAACGGCTATATTACACACACTGCATTAAAGGTAATATTTGAAAAAGCATAAAAGGGGCGTTTTAAAGAAACACTTCATGATTATTGTGATGATGCGACATTGCATTAAGTCTGCATTGAACAGAGAACAGTTTTAGTTTAGTCTAGTTAGTTTAGTCCTCCATCAATTTTAGTAGGGCTGAATTGTGAATAATCACGTAATTTTATTTATTTATTTAATTTTATTTTTATGATGACATTGGTAACAGAATATGTGTCCTATTTGATCTGTATCAAGCCTGTATCTATATTGTTGTTTAAAAAGAGACTTAAGGTGTTAAAAGGTTTGTTTTGGCGTCAATGAAGTGGTTTTTGAGCCGTAGTGATTGGGCTGTGGACAAAAAAAGTTTAGGACTTATTAAGACTTTTGGCTTACTCATTGGGCCTGAGGTGGGAACCACCCATAAAAATGTTATCCCAGTCCATGTGAGTTTGAGCAATAGAAAAGAATTCATTGACTCTAATATGGCAGAATTTCATTAGTAGTGAAAGAAGCAGTGATGTATTTAGCATTACCCTACTACTCACTGATAAGCTCTGGCATGGATGGCATGTTGGCTCTTTCGCCCCACCCAAATTTCATAGTCCAAAGTGTTTGTTACCATATTTACTTCAGAGAACTTGTGAACCTATAATAAGGTGCCTTCTGTGCCTTAAACTATTGGATATGGGAGTATAAGAGAGGAGGGGGAGCAGGTGGAGCATCTGGACAGATGAGGGTTCTGACTCATCCTTATCTGACCATACCCTCCTCCTACGATCCCAGCATGACGTCAAATTAACGCTGTACTGCTCCTCAACTGGGGAAGCAGAAATTCAACAAGCTAGGTGAACCATTCATAAGTTCTCTTGAACTTCTGTGTTTCTAGGGAGTATTCAAGGACAAGGAGTATTCTATTTATTGTACATTTTTCAATGTGATACAGAAATATCTAACTGGTTGTGTTGGATTGTAGCAGATGATGCGTTTTGGAGAGAGAGACTTAAGTGTGTTGCTTATTTTTTGCTTTTAGGTTAGAAATATATTCCTTGGCTGCTTTTATATATGGCTACTGAAATACTTTTTTTTTTTTTTTTTTTTNAATATTTTTTTTTTTTTTTTTTTGAGTTTTCTTCTTTGCAACGGTCTGTCTGTTCACCTGGTTATATAAAAGGATAAAGCACCCAAGGCATACTTTTTTGGAGGAAAAAGCTATCAAGAAGAAGTATAACATCTCTAATCCTGAGGTATACAAGGACTGCATTCTCACTACACCGTCGTAAAGTTAAATATATTCAGGATTAAATACAGTTTAAGCTCTATCAGCATCTGTGGCGTTACCACAGAAAATCATTCTGAAAGATAAAGACTATGTAAAGATGCAAAGACTTTTATAATGTTACAAAATAATTCTATTTTAAACGGGTCATGAACTGCATTTTTTAAAAATGTTATGTTCTCTGACGTCCACTTATAATGTTAGCAAGATTTTTTTTTACACTGTAAAACATCTTGTAATCCTCAGAGGCATCTCTATAATTTTGTTGCTCGAGTAAAGCCGGGTGCGATTTATAATAGTCCTTTACGATTGTTGCTTGTCAGACTGTAGGTTCATGATCCTCATGTCACACTGTATGACAGTCAAGACACGTTAAAAACGTATACGCGCATGAAAACTTGTCCAAAGTTTTACATCAGCAACCCATACATGTTCGGTGACTGTAAGCTGCATGACGTCAGAGTGCGTGCTGTTATCTCCTTTGTTTGACGTCAGATTGTTCTTCGCTATCTCATTTGTTTACTTGAGGTGAGTCTGTGCAATGGCAGACGTAGCCAAAATATTGCTGCTAATAACCTTTTTTTCAGGCTTCTGATTGGCCAACATGGCTTTACAGTTAGGGTTATATCGCCAATGTTGGTTTGGCATGTTCTTGACAGTACGTTTTTGGACGTAGATATTTTTTTAACTGTGGTTCATGGACAAAATTTTTATTTTATTTTTTACGGAGGAGGAAAAACTATACGTGTGGACTAGGCCTAAGAAAAATTCACAAAATAGTTATTTTGGCAGCTTTGTTTCAGTAAAAGCTGTTTTTGGACTATTGAGGAAGTTTTGAGTTCTGAAACTTGCAGGATATTCTTATAGTACAATGGCTTCTTATATGTCAAAAGATCAAGAAAAATTGTATTGCTCAATTCATGATGACCCCTTTAATAATTGCTGTTCTATTGATCTTTTTTATTCATCAAAGAATACTGAAAAAAGTATCACGGTTTCCACAAAAATATTAAGCAGAACAGCTGTTTTCAACATGAATAAGTAGTGTTGAGGGTAATGCATTATAAGTAAGGCGACTTATGTTATCAGATTACTTGTTTCAAGTAACTAGTAAAGTAACGCAGTACTTTTAAATTTACAGCAAAATATCAGTTACTTTTTCAAATAATAGTTACTTTTTCAAATAAGTAACGCAAGTTACCTTATTTTCCCATTTATTGACTGACAGCTCTTCTGTCTCCATGTTGAAAGAAATCAGGAGTAAATGCCGAGGGGTTGGGTGTGCAATGTAAACATGATGGTGATTGTAGTTTGGCTAAACCTGAGTGTGCATTTACTCATCTCAGCACAAAAACAGATTCAGTGTTCCTCAAAATGATTAAAAACTGTGAAATGCAAACTCTGAATATTACGCAAACCTACAATTGTTAGAAATGTAAAAAAAACGCAAATACTTTATTAGGGTTGGGTATCGTTTGAATTTGAACGATTCCGATTCCGATTCCTTGTTTCGATTCCGGTTCCTAACGATTCTCGATTCCGATTCTTTTAAGAGGCAGGGTCAAAAAAAGTTTAGGATATTTTAAATGAGCTAGCTAACCAACGGTCTTTCTGAAGGAAATAGTCTGACCTTCTCCATCAATTTTAATTCTATGAAATTTTTACTTTTTATGAACTTTACTATGAATTTCTCACAGGGCTGTTTTCAACTACAATTTAAATATCAAATCTATGAACTTGAATATAAATATTATAAATTATGAATATATTTTCACAGGGGTACACTTTCCTCAAGAGAGCTTTATTTTTGAAAACCATGAAAACACATTTACACATGAGTGTATGATGCTGCAGGTACTTGAACATGTTACCGTGCTCCCACTGATGGGCTAACCTGGTGCAGAATAGCAAATAAACAATAAGAAACAACTTGTAAAACCCAGTCCAGATTAGCAGCAGGTACAGTATAAAATCAGAAACAGTTCTTGTTTAGGAAAATGATCATATCTGCCTTCTCAGGCAGGATGCGTGAGCGTTCTGGACAGATAGTATCTCCTGCTGTGCACACATTTATTTCTACTCCATGAACTCACTTCGGTAAAGTTGGTTTTATATTCGCACATTCGGACTTCTGATAAATTCAGACTTTCCAATAAATGTGCAATAAATTAATGTTTGCGAATTTTAAGCAGCGACATGATATTGACAACCAACGATTGTCAACTTACAACATTTTTCACAGTCGATCAAAATAGGCAAGTATTGTTTTAATGGCATATTTACTTGTGAATGTCCACTGAATGTCCAATGTAGTGTGATTAACAAAGCTATTGAATACGGATGCCCGAATGTGCGAATATAAAACCAACTTTACCGAAGTCATGAACTCGGAGGTGCTTTATCATGTTCGACGTGCACCCTCCTATGCACGAAACAATCTTGCCGCAAATGTTGCATTTTGGCGAGATTTCGTTCTGTTTAAAAAAAGTGAAGCCACACTTTGGACCGCCGACGCACGCTATCCATGTTCGACTCGCTCGGTTATGCCAACACTTCCGATGGACGCTTCTTCGTTGGTGTTCAGCGGTTTCTTCTTCCAGTCGGCGGACTGTGAATCGAAACTAGGAATCGAAACTAGGAATCGAAATTTAAACTTTTGAACGATTCCTGGAAAATCGCAAAGCTAGTCCCGGTTCCAATCGATACTCGATACCCAAGCCTATACTTTATGTATTTAATCTCACTTTATTAACCAATGTTTTTGCTGCTGACCTTCAATGATCCAATTCAACCATGCTAAAATGACTTTAGATAAACATCACATTTGTTTCAATTTGTTTTTTTTATTGCTGAAGTAAGCATGTTGAACTTTCTTCTCTTGCATCCTATTCTTCTGCAATCCAGAATGGCAGCACAGCTGACAGGTTTGTTTAAGCTTCGCCCTCTACTGTACAAGGGTGAATATACATTTCCTTTTGCATTTGCTGTTTTGGAGTGAAACGGCCTTTACATTATTAAAAAACAAACATGCCAAGGCCAGGTAAGAAAAAGTAACGTAAAAGTAACGCAGCGCATTACTTTACATAAAAAGTAACTAACACTACAATATTTTTTACTCCCTAAAAAAGCAAATAATAATGCATTACAGTATTGTAATGCAAAGTAACTTTCCCTAATGCTGTTAATGAGGATCATGTGACTGAAGACTGGAGTAGGTTTTACCATCACAGGAATATATTAAATTTTAAAATATATTAAAATAGAAAACAGGTATTTTAAATTGTAGTAATAATTCAAAATATTACTGTATTTTTGACTAAATAAATTCCGCCTTGGTGAGTATAAGAGACATCTTTAAAAACAACAACAGCAAAAACATGAAAAAAAACTTACCGGTAGTGTACGTGGAAAAACTAATGCATTATTGGTGTAATTCAGGTGGGTGGAGTTGTTTTCACCATTGTAGGCTAAACTCAAAATTACACAGCACACTGTACAGTGACTGTGTTGATTCTTGTGTGCAGTTGACTGAAAACAAGACACGTGCTGAGTATAATGTAATTGCCTGCTCTGGAAAATTGACTTGACGCATAGAAAATACCGTATTTGTGCAAGCTTCTACCAAGAACTTCAATGTAAGTGCTCAACAGAATATCTCTACATTATATTTAAAAGCCTTCTGCAATCTCATCCATGTTTGTTATCAAATGTATTTCATGAACAATTGCTAATGAACTAGTGCTAGTGCTAATGAACGCTGTCTCTTTAAGGCCCATGATTATGACCTATCCGTGACATCACAGACACTTCCCTAGGGAACAGCAGCAGCAGTCGTCTGCCAATAAAATTTTTCTAGGACTTTGAATCTGTAGAGGTAAGACAGCGTTGAATGGGCTGCGTACTTGAAGGGCGTCTGCACTTAAGGACACTTCACTTCTCTAAACATCTTCTGCAGTTTAGTTTGTTGGTGCTGTTGGATTGATACACTTATATAACAGCTGCTAGCCAGATTTTGTCATTTTTTTTATGGAAATGAGTGGGACACAACTTCCTTAATGGTTATTCTCATCACAGTTTGTAAATATTTGCTCTCCAACAGGATATCATGACACCGGCAGGTAGGAAGTACATATTCCGAGAACCTTCCAGTAAGTTGGGTTGTTGCAACCGGACTGTTGCTGTCAAAATCATATGAATGGATTAATTACAGAAATTCGGACTTGGTCGGTGTGAATGCTCGAGTTTCAGTTATTTCATTGGATGGACCGATTAAGCCAGGTACATGAGCCTTTTGAATTTCAGAAACCGCAATATTTACATTTCATTACTATTTTTGAAAGTTTGCTGTTAATTTCTACTTGTATGTTCACAAAGGTTGTCCCTCTAACAAATGGAGGTTTGCTTCTGTGTTGTGTCATGCATTTAGACAGCTCCTGTTTCATGTGGTGGCATGTCATGTACCTCTATGGAGGTTTTGTTTATGAAGGGTGTAATTGGAAACATCTGGATGAGTCAGCCTTAGTCATCACAGCTGTACAACACATACAAACTGTGCTCATTACAGACGCACAAAACCTCTCTCCTTCATTTTTCATAGTAAAAGTTTACCTGAGTAAGGATTAACCCTATTTTTTTCTCACCACACAATCATACACAGTTATGAATTTTATAAAGGTGGATCTTATCTTAATTCATTTCATATTACAGACACTAAAAATGACCTGCTGGTAAAAGTAATTTAGGGGAAAAATAGTTTGTCACCTCACCATATGTTTTCCTTATGTAATTTGGTGATATTTGTATTGATTTAATGCAATGAAATTCATATATTTTTAAGTGTGCCTTAAGTATCCAAAATCTTTTTTGAGGCCACAATGTCTTTTCCCCCCCTAATTATTTGTTAATTCGTATGTACAATCCCGCTGTAAGTTTGGGTTAGAAATTAATATGTCTGTTCAGCAAGGATGCATTAAATTGAGCAAAAATTACAGTAAAGATATTTATAATGTGACAAAAGATTTGTTTTGAATAAATGCTGTTCTTTTGAAGTTTCTGTTCATCAAAGAATCTTGAAAAAATGTATCATGGTTTCTACAAAAAATATTAAGCAGCACAACTGTTTTCAAAATTGATAATAATAGGAAATGTTTCTTGAGCAGCAAATCAGAACATTAGAATGATTTCTGAAGGATCATGTGACACTGAAGACAGAAGTAATTATCCAGCTTTACCATCACAGGAATATATTAGTATTTTAAAATACACTAAACTAAAAAAGGTTATTTAAATTGTTTTTCCTGTAATTTTGATCAAATAAATGCAGCCTTGGTGAGCAGAAAAAACTTCTTTCAAAAACATTAAAAAATCTTACTGACCCCAAATTTTTGAACATTATGTATGTTTAGCCTAAGGAAAAGTGTGTGTCTTAGGTGCTGTCACCATTTATTTAAGAACTTTTTAGAGTTTTAATCGTGTTATTGCTTTCACTAGTTCATTGAAATGGTCCTGCAGTGTAAAAATTACATGAATTATGATCTTATAAAATCTGCATGTACAATAAAATAATTAGTAGTTTTTAAAGTAGTTTTGGATTTCTCCTGCAAAGCATTTCATGCCAACTACCTATAAACATGTTCTCTTTTACTTTTATTCCAATTCATCCATTGTATCAACCTCACTTCTCAACATGATACTTTGGTTATTTTCATATCATTTTACCATATCATTTGGTTATTTGACCAGCTCTCACCTCTCGGTTTCTCTTTCAGCCTCTTTGGGAAACCCTTTGATGGTGGGAAGAGGACGATGGATCATGGCAGTCAGCAGTCACAGACTCAACAGATGCCAGGACCCTTCCCAGGTTATGCCGGACCCCAGGGCCCGTACCCTGGGCAGCACCCATCCCTGTTACGGCTGGATGAGGTGCAGAGGGAGATCGCCAGCCTGGGCCCACAGGTGTGCTCTTACAGCGGCCTGCAGAACGACAGAGAGTACAAACGACTGGAGCGAGAGCTGACCCGATTATTGCTGGAGGTGGATAAGGTCAGGACAGGGCATCACTGCATTAAAAATATCTGGAACATAAAGCATAATAATGACTAACCATGTTTTGTTTCCCGACCTAGGTGGAGACAGAGGGCCGGCCGGAGCTTCAGCAGGCCCGAAAGCGTGCGGCGGGAGAGGTCGAGGGTCTGCTTCGGTACCTGGAGGGTAATGCTACGCATCCATCTCGGCTGGCCATTGAGGAGCTGACCCAGGAGGCGCAGAACATGCTGAACGTAGGGGTTGTGGGGCCGTTCCGGCAAGGCCAGGCTCTAGAAGCCTTTGAGATCAGCGAGGAGCTGGTGGAGGCTGTGCAGGACGTGGGCATGCGGCTGGCTCAGGTCAAGACGGGTGGGAGCGTACCACTCAGGAAGGCCCGTTACAAGGCGTTGACAAGGGTCTGTGCCGTACAGGAAATACTGGAGGGTCGTGTACGCACTAATACGCTGGCGCTGCCACTCTCTGACGACACGCATGAGGCCGTGCAGCGCATTAATCAAATTATGGCGCAGGTGAGTGGTATTGCAAAAGACAAATATCAGGAGGAATCACAAACCTGCATCCTAACCAGCAAACTGCTGTTATTCATTTTAGACATGAAGGGGAAGTTTCTTAAAGATACAGCTGGAAAAAACAGATTCATGAAAAACCTACTTCTGTTTTTGACCTCAAATAGAAATAAATAATTAAAATTAAATATACTTTTATATTTATAAAGTATAAATATATTTTTTTTAAATAATTTTTCCAGCAAAGACACATTAAATTGATCAAAAATTCTATACGTTTTTTTTCAGCAAGGGCATTAATAAAAAAAATCCCTACATATTTTGTATTTATTTATTTATTTTTTACATAGACAACTGTTCAAAAGGTTAGGGTCAGATTTTTTTTTTCTATTTCTATTCATCAAAGAATCCTGAAAAAAAGTATCACAGTTTCCACAGAGATATTAAGCAGCATAACTGTTTTCAACATTGATAATAATAAGAAATATTTTTTTGAGCAGCAAATCAGCATATTAGAATGATTTCTGAAGGATCATGTGACACTGAAGACTGGAGTAATGATGCTGAAAATTCAGCTTTACCATCAGCTTTAAAATATTCCATTTTAAAATATATTTAAACAGTTATTTTAAATTGTAATTATTTCACTATATTAATTTTGTTGCTGTGTTTGAACTGTTGAACAGTAGTATATATGACCTCTTTAATTATTTTTGAAAGATTGTTCTGATTTTAGCCAAGAAACAGTGTTAACAGTAAAGTAAAGAACCTAAAATGCATTCATCTCATGTAGGTGAGTGGTGCCCGGTGC
Source organism: Anabarilius grahami (assembly GCA_003731715.1). Classification (NCBI taxonomy): domain Eukaryota; kingdom Metazoa; phylum Chordata; class Actinopteri; order Cypriniformes; family Xenocyprididae; genus Anabarilius; species Anabarilius grahami. The sequence continues at coordinate 4,357,825 of RJVU01057857.1, read as the reverse complement.
CAGGAAGTGGCTCTGCTGATGGGTCTGAGTGGGCGTGATAGCTGTACCCACCTAGCAAGGATCCTCACAGAGCTGTTGGTTGAACTGGACGCCCTGGATGTGTCTAGTAACGCTGCTGTGAGGAACTACAGAAAACAAGTGGTGGAGGAGATCAATGGTCTGCTAAAACATCTTGACCTGGAGGGAGAAGGAGACGACACACGCAGGTAACACAAAATACACACATCAACACACAAAGTACTATAGCTGTGTGTCATTTTGAAGGCTGTGCCCTCTGGAGTTTGCATTTGTTGGCCAAATATATATCACCGAGAAGGTTTCATTTCAGAAAGGTAAGCATTATAAATCTGACTGTTTCTTGTGAGGCATAAAGTACTGTAAATTCTTTCTTCCTTTGGAATGTATTAGTTACTTTTCTAAAATATGGCAGCCTTAATGATGTATGCAACTGACAAATTTGACCTCCGGAGGGAACAACCTTTGAAATTAGACACAACAAATATGTAGGATCAGTGAAATGTCATTTTATGTTTACTTGTGCAACCATTCAGTGAAGCTACTCATTTAAAGATGAAATTTAATGGGATAGTTCACTCCAAAAATCATTCTCTACCTTGCATCATTTCAAAATATATACATACAGTACATACACTACAGGCTGCATTTATTTATGGAAGCTTGTTTCGAAAAGTCGAAATTGCGTGATATAAACTCGGAATCGCGAGAAAAAAAGTCTGACTTGATAGGATGCATTTGCGAGTTTATATCATGGAATTCTGAGAAAAAGCGTCCGAATTGTAATCTATGAAGTCAGAATTGCATGATATAAACTCTCAATTGCGAGGAAAAAGTCAGAATAAAAGTCTTTATATCTCGCAATTCTGACTTTATAACATGTAATTCTGACTTTATAATTCTGAATTGTGAAATAAAAAGTCGCAGTTACCTTTTTTTTTTCTTTTTTTTTTTATTCTGACTTTACATCATGCAATTCTGACTTTATAACTTGCAGTTGTGAGTTTATATCTCACAATTCTGAGAAAAAAGTCAGAATTGTGAGATAAAAAGTCACGATTACCTTTTTTATTTCATGGTGGAAACAAGCTTTCATACTTATTTAATCCAGAATACAAGTAAAACAGTAATATTGTGAAATACTATTACAATTTCAAATGACAGTTTTCCATTAATATATTTTAAAATATTATATACAGTTGCAAGAAAAAGTATGTGAACCACTTGCAGAATCTGTGAAAATGTGAATAATTTTAACAAAATAAAGGAGAAAATACAAAATGCATGTTATTTTTTATTTAGTACCCTCCTGAGTAAAATATTTTACATACAAGATGTTTACATATAATCCACAAGACAAAAAAATAGCTGAATTTATTAAAATAACCCCATTCATAAATATGTGAACCACTGATTCTTAATACTGTGTGTGGTTACCTGGATGATCTACAACAGTTTTTTTTGTTGTGTGATGGTTGTTCATGAGTCTCTTGTTTGTTCTGAGCAGTTAAACTGAGCTCTGTTCTTCAGAAAAAATCTCCAGGTCCTGCAGATTCTTCAGTTTTCCACCATCTTTTGCATATTTGAACATTTACAGCAGTGACTGAATGATTTTTGAGATCCATCTTTTCACACAGAGGACAACTGAGGGACTCAAACTCCACTATTAAAAAAGGTTCAAACATTCACTGATGCTCCAGAAGGAAACAAGATGCATTAATAGATGGGGGGTGAAAACATTTGGAATTTGAAGATCAAGGTAAATTGTATTTAATTTGTCTTCCGGGAAACATGAAAGTATCTTCTATTGCTTCCGAAGGGAAGTACTAAATGAAAAAAAGGTATATTTAAACAAAATTAGAAAAATTTCAAAAGTTTTCACCCCCCCGACTCTCAATGCATCGTGTTTCCTTCTGAAGCATCAGTGAATGTTTGAACCTTTTTTAATAGTTGTGTTTGAGTCCCTCAGTTGTCCTCAGTGTGAAAAGACGGATCTCAAAAATCATTCAGTCACTGCTGTAAAGGGTTCAAATATGCAAAAGATGCTGGAAAACTGAAGAATCTGCAGGACCTGGAGGATTTTTCTGAAGAACAGAGCTCAGTTTAACTGCTCAGAACAAACAAGATACTCATGAAGAACCATCACCAAACAAACAAACAAACAGTCGTGGATCATCCAGGTAACCACACACAGTATTAAGAATCAGTGGTTCACATCCTTATGAATGGGGTTATTTTAATAAATTCAGCTATTTTTTTGTCTTGTGGATTATATGTAAACATCTTTTATGTAAAATATCTTACACAGGACAGTACTAAATACAAAATAACATGCATTTTGTATTATCTCCTTTATTTGGTTAAAATTATTCCCATTTTCACAGATTCTGCAAGTGGTTCACATACTTTTTCTTGCAACTGTATTCCTGTGATGGCAAAGCTGAATTTTCAGCATCATTACTCAAGCGTGATGCTTTTTTTTTTTTCAGGATTCTTTGATGAATAGAAAGTTAAAAAGAACAGCATTTATTTGAAATAGTAAAGACGCTTTAGATCACTTTTGATCGATTTGATGAATCTTAGCTGAATTATATTGAATTATAAATAAATTATATTATATTGAGCTATATAACTATGTAATATAGTATATTGAGTTATGTAATTATATAATGAGGTGGTAAATAAGTAATTTTTTATATATATCTCAAATATATGAGGGTATATAAAACCTGACCCTCATGTCCTAAATATAACTGCATAAAGATTTGGAATTACAAGTAAGTAATAAGTAATTAATTACAGATATTTAATTTGTATGTGATCAAGAGTTATTTTTAATGGATTATTAGTTACTTTTTCTATTTTGAATCTATTTATAAAATTTAACTCATTGCATCTCCAGGTATGATCTAGCTCAGAATGACTCGATTCGTGAAATTGAGGCAATTAGGGGGCGTGTCTCAGTGCTGCGGGAGGAGGTGCTCCGGCATGGTGCCACAGGACAGGGGGCGGAGCTGCAAGGTCTCCTTACGCACCTGGATCAGGTGGACACGGGGCGAAATCCCTGCATCCGGGAGGCACGGCGCAGGGCTGTGTTGGAAGTTCAAGCACTCATCACCTTCCTAGACCTCTGGGAGGCCCTAGGACGTCGTAACCCTGGAGCAGATGAGCCTCCACCTCACGCGGCCGTGTGGCGTGTCTTAGCCAGCCTGTGCGAACTCCAGGCTCAGGTGTTGGGCTTTGACGGCAAGAGGGCTGACAAGAGCTACATGGTATTGGAAGAGCTACTGACCAAACAACTTCTGGCTCTTGATGCTGTGGACCCTCAAGGGGACGAGGGGACCAAACTTGCCCGCAAGCAAGCTGTTAAACACGCCCAGAATATCCTTAGTTACCTGGATATGAAGACAGATGAGTGGGAGTACTGAGAGGCCGATAAGAGACTGCAGTATTGCAGAGATTTCCCTGAATAAGGAGCCGCAAGAAAAAGGCAAAAGCTTTTTTGCCTCGTGTGCGACATCAGGACAAAACACGGCCGTGCCGAGGATACAGGCCATGGGCGGAATTTTTAATTTGTATATAAAAGACTTTGTGTTTCGCCGTGGGCAGCGAGACTGTTACCCATGATGCACTGCACCTGCTGCTTTTGTTGGTCCATTACTGGTCCCTGAAAACAGCCTTTCTTCTGGCAGAAGGAAACCCGGTTTCTACTGCCATGATGCATTTGTTTTCATGACAATAATCCATGATCTTTTTAGTTGAATCTGTGCTGTTGATTGGTGTGGTGTGGTGCTAAACCCTGTTCTGCTGCCAAAATCTGCTTCCTGCTTTACCACATGCCTGTGTGGAACAAATTTCAGTCTTTATCACGGTGTGAACACATCAGCTCTTCATTCCTATCCAGTTAGAGCCATATAGGAGCACATTATCCCCTGCTATGACCACAACAGGTTTTTCAGCGGGCCATTTCCCGTTAATCACACATAATGGAAAAGGCAGCCCAAGCTTAGTATTCATAGGTTTAATCTCTTCTCTAAATTGCACTTTCGCTCCTCTCGCTACAGTTATTAGCTGCGTATAAACAAGAACTGACCCTACATGTGGGAACAATTGTTTTACATACATGTATCCCATTAAGAAAATTGTATCTTAAAATAGATGACGCAGTAAATAAACATTGGTTTGTGATATTAGTTTAAAGATGAAGTGCGGAATTTTATTTTAACATGAAATTTCACTCTTCACCTTTAAAGAAGACTTTTTGACATCAAAGAAGAAGAATGTGAGTGAACCAGTGAGAGAAACGGCAAAAAAAAATCAATCAGATTTCTAACCCTTCCTGCAGTTTTGCCATATTTCAGAGGATGGAGGCCAAAATTGCAATGAGGTATTGTCTTTGGAGACGTTTCTTTTTGGTATCGATATGGAGGACAAAAATAGAAGCTAGTTCACAATTTGCTTTTTTTTTGCTGTTAGGCATTAAGTGCCTGTGCAAGCCACCAGGGAATAGAGCAGAGACTGAAAGAGTGTGTCTGTGATTGTTTAAAAAAAGAAAAAAAGTGGTGCATGCTATTTTGGTAGTGAGACTGATCAAAGTGGACAGGGGCGTTCTAGAACATTTTCATTGGAGCGGCATGTAAAGACAGCAAGCTATCAAACAAGCACTGAAGAACTGGCTACATTCACACAGTTGAATGTGACCCAAATCTGATTTTTTTTTTTCAAAGGGGGACAGCAAAAAATACATTTAATATGACATTTTAACCATATATTAAATATATATGGTTTACTTTCATATGTGGGAATAAATTGGTTAAAGTGATTCCCCCATATGACTGTATTGTGAATTCATACAAGATTTTGTTTTGTTTTTTTATTTACCCTTGATTCCAAAACATTTATGTATTACATTATATAAAGTATTACACAGAAAGGTGCAAAAGTATAAAACTTATAATAGTATAAAACAAATGTTGTGGCACTTTGAACTGTAACCATTATTAGTCACCACTGTGGGTTTTCATTGGCCAGTATGAATACAGTTATCTAGAGAGCAGATGGTTGATATAGGATAATACAATAAGGCAATAAAGTGCAACAGGTAGGTTCCGGAAAAATCTTTCATTTTCTCTACAGGGGAATTGATTTTGAATCATAACTACTGTGAGCTACTTGGTTGTTAGTCTCTGCTTTATTTCAGCTTGTTTTTAAATAATGTTCATAAGCAGAATTTCTGGTAAAAAAAAGAAAAAAAAAAAAAACTACATTACCCATGATCCTGGTAAGAAATCTTCATTCTCTACCAGTCAGAGAATTGAGACTATAGTGAATCACGTCAAAAGAACTCTTTAGCACTCTCCCACTACCACGAAGCACTGGCAAATTACGTAATAGAGTTAATCTCCCTACACTTTCGAGCTACTTAAATATTTGTATACATAATATGCATATTTTGCAATAAACATAACTTTAACTCAATTTCTCTATAATTTTTATTTCGATTTTTATCATTCACAATGCTTCATGCCTAAAGCTGTTAAAAAGTCTTGTACCTTTGTCTTTTTGTCTGATTTTAAAATTATTTTTTTTGCTTCAAATCAAAATTTGTAATGTAATTCACATCATAGCTGGTTGGATTGGTTCATGGCTTATAACTTAAATTAAGCCTTTTTTTTTTCTTCTTTTTTTTTTATCCCATGGGGGGAAAAAAACTTCCGGAACCAAGGCCACTGAAAATGTGAATGGGCACTGTTGCACTCAAAACAACACTAATATTAAATAAGCATTTATTTACACATTATTTCTTTGATTCGATTCTAAAATATTTAAAAACAGAAATTATGCATTGACGTTGACAAGGCTGTCTGTAGACTCGTGGAAATAACATAAGGGACGGCAAGCAAGGCGTATTCAGTACACGTACAGTATATCGATCCATCACTAGTATTGATAGAAAGTGACAATACAAATTAAATGTTCTAATTTCATTTAATTACAAAAATGTCATATTGAATTTTATTATGGAAGTTCTTGTTGAAGAACAGGGTCAGCATGCACACATTAGTGGTATTTTGGAACTAATCGGGTTAGTGAACAATTCAATGACTCCTCTAAAGTTCACGTTTATTCTTGAAAAGTCACTTTTTAAATTTTTTAATGAATTGGTGTATTTGAACTAATTGTTTGAGCATTGCTTGTTTAGAGCAGTGTTTGATATGGACCACATGTAAAAGGTCATGTAAACAGCTTCACAAAAAAGCAGATGAAAAATGAATTGGGCACTTTAGCTTGCAGTGTGAAGCAGTCTGTTTAAACCCCTGAGAGACTGCTGAATGTAGGAGTAGCTTGTCTGTGGTAAAAACCGCAGGAGTATCCAGTTCTGCCATTTAAAATTTGACCAGAGAGGCCAGGTGATGGCCAAACACACATATAAATAATATATTCTGTCATCGGTATCATGCTGGGCTGTTGAGCCTCTCTTCTCATTTCAGCTATCTGTGCTGTCAGTAGTTTACAATGGCTTGTTTTGACCTAGAACTGTGACAGTCCTCTGTTTGGTGTTTATTTCAGTCGTGTCCCACTTGCTGTGTGGTCACTACCCTCTGTCCTGCTCTACATAAGGGCACGTCCAATTAAAAGGACACTCAGCAGTCAGGAAGCAACACCACAGTTATCAACAAAGAAATCAGGTTGTGCTTGGATTACACCCAGACACTCATATCTAAGGGCATTCTTTTTGGGAGAAAAAAAAAAAAGACAATAAAGGCGCAGGGGCCAGAAGTGAGTGGTGCTGGTCATGGTCAGAAGAGATTAATCCAGACTTTGTCATCAGACAGCCGTTGTCTGGCAGAGTCCCCTGCGGTGGGCAGCACTGGCAGTTCAGCTGAGGAGGATCCTACATCAGTCAAGGTGAAATACACGCTCCAACAGCACTTTAAAAGCAACCTTGCACTAGGCGTTGGCGTTGTTTTGTGCACCTCTTCTAAACCCACATATATGGCAAAGATGTGAGCTAATATTGGCAATGTCAGTTCTGTGCAACCAGACTTATTTTGTTTGCTGTTTTTCCAGCACAATATGCATTGGCTGCATACACACTGCAGATAAATATGGTTGACGCTCCTCATTAAATCCATGTGGTATAAGTAGTTGTTAATGCAGTAGTGCTGCCTAATATACAGGCAGATTGTCTGAGATGCAGTGCTAGAAAATCAGTTATGTATCTCATTTGCAAATCTTGATACCTGTCTGTCTACCGTAGTTACATCAGAGGTTCTCTGCCTTGAGGTCACCAGAGATTTCTATAACCTTTTAGCTGTAAGGGGCTGTTCATCCTAGATGGAGAACAAAATGGGGCATAATGCAAGGGTCTGGAGATACATTTTTCAAAGCTGAACTGTCATGAAGAAACAGAAGTAGCAAGAGATCTTTTTTCATATTGTGACATCTGACATTGTTTAAAAAAAGAAAATGTTTTGGATTTGGTTCTATCCATCGGTTGTTAATTGGATGGAGGCAGATCTGAATGCGAGCTTGAAGTCGATTTTAAGAAAAGGGGCGGGGTTTAAGCGAATGAAATGGTGCGTTCATGTCATGATATAATTAACGTAATTTCAAAATGACAACACGTGACGTTCTGAGCTGTTATGCGTTTCTTTTGCAATACTATCAATGCCTAAATGAATCTGCAGCGGTCATGTACAAGTAGGAGCTCTCAGAAATTTCCCAGGTTTCAAGTTGTAATTACGAGCTCTACGAGGATGGAAGTTGAAATCTCGTAATTACAGTAATTACCACATGGCATGTGTCATCACAGACAAGTCTGATGTTTCACTGGACGATTGCGTTATGAGACTTTGATTACAAATTACAAGGTCCAAAATAAATGTAATTAAATAACATGGATTTATTGTTCATAATAAGGTTAATTTACATTTCGTGCCGACTTTAAGATAAAAAAAAGTTTTAATTGTGTGAGGGCTGCAAGACTTTTGGTACATAAAAAATGGCCACACTCTAACACCATATCTACACCAAACGCGAGTGTGGTGACATGACAAAAGTGAACGGAACCCATTATAATCAGTGATGCTGTCTACACTTGAAGCGACAGGACGCAACAAATTTCAGACATTAAACTGATGTCCATTCTGTTTCTGACGTACTCCCAAGTGCTCGCGCTACTTTGACATGAAAAACAAATGGATTTGCGTTTGGGTCGCTTTGTCATGTCCAGTTTTGACAGCCTAAAGCTGTTGTAGCACGATGCAACATGATTTGTTTCGCAGGTATTTTACCCATATTTTGTGTACATTGTGTTTTAGGGTTAAAAGGAAATGTCCATAAACTTAACCAATATTATCCTGACAGAGAATTACCAGAAGTGCCCACATCTGGAGCTTTAGGTCAGTTCATAGAGTTTGATAGGGGTATCGATCCAATTTGTCTTTCTTAAAATGTTATTAGGATTTTCATATTTGACATGCATTGTAAATCTACATCATTGTGATCTGCGTTCCAGATTCCAATAGCTGCCAGATCTCTCCACAGCTCTACACAGACGATTGGTCTGTCAGATCTGAGTCAGACTGATTTCTGCTAATCTATCTCCATGGTTATGGTCACAAATCAAATCCATTCCAATTGTTGAATGACACTCAGTAGCAGTTAATATGTCAGCGAGTCACCTAGAACTATTCCAGTTCTTTTGTATGTGGTGAATTAATATTACTTTGATTGTATTAAAATGAGCTTTAAAACAGATATTTGACATGATATGAAGACCAAGTTCATTTGTTACACGGCTCTATTCCTGCTTTAATGTAATGAGCGAGCGTTGCACCTGTCTTTGAATATTTTGTTTACGGCAGTTACAGTCTTTATTAGCAGTGACATGGTTGATGTGAGATGACAGGTGTCAAAATTGCTGTTAGGTGTAAAACACCATGCAGTGTGATTTGCTAAGTCTTTTTGGATGCCATACTCAAGTTCATCGCTACGAACAACATAAAACACATTACATTACCTGCAAGAAAGAGAATGTAATGAAGAATGTCCATCTTTTTTTATACCAAAGTTAATTCCGTCCTGTTTTTAACTTCCGTTATATACAAACCAGAAAAGGTAAAACTTCCCACTCTAGCTTCTGGTTTTCCTTATCTGACTATATGTCTGGAAGAATGTGTTTTTTGTGGTGAGCTGTGAGAGTGTATAAATGTGTCATGCTATTTATGATGTTCGACGCATTGTGTATATTGTCTGGTTTATGCTTGTTTAAAAAAAAAAAAAAAGCACATTAAGTTCAAACTGCTGTGTGAATGCTTTGGTCAGCGGGTTGTTTGATTTTTACATGTCTACAATGCTAAATAAAAGATGGTGATCTGGAAATAACTTATGTTTGTGGCAAGGTATTAATTATGGCCTGGGATCTTTTAACCTGTTTCCATGGCAACTCCTAGCTGTGTTTACAAAATAGATGTTCAGAAAAAGGGTTGGGCTTTCCTGAAACGCAGAGTATAAATATCCCTGCACATTTAGTTTGCTAATAAATCTGCTCAAAACTGATATAGTTATTAACATACCTGGCTATGCTGCTCGTATGTGAGGCGACGTGATTCAACAATCTGTCAAAAGACTTCAGCAGCAGGAAAATACTTTATGCAACTGGATACAGGAGCCTGTAAATCTGAGACAAGATATATTGAGCTATTTAATTCAGATATATGCAGATTAAATGTATTACAAATTAATAATTTGCAAATAAAAGCAATATGATGTTAATGCAATAGCACTACTGCCACTAATGCAAATATAGAAAAAGCAATGTAAATTCTATTAAAAAATTGTTTGTATTAAATGTACATCAGACATGTAATAAAATCCCTCTCTCTCTGTGTGTGTGTGTGTGTATATATATATATGCACACACACATACATATATATAACGTATATGATTTGATCTGTATTTGATATATAGGCCTATATTTTGATTTGAAATCATGATACATTTTTAGGATTATTTGACGAATAGAAATTTCAAAAGAACAGCATTTATTTTAATGTTTTTGTACCATTGGGAGTTGACAAGCCAGACTGGACTGATGAAACCTGCGATGATTAGACTACATAATATTCATATGCAGTTCATAGGGGACATATATGTATTAGCTCTAGAGTTAGCATGAAATAATGTTTAAACCTTAACATTTTACATAGGTTGCATTTAAACCTATAACATTTTTATCTTACATTTCTGACTTTTTTCTCGCACTTGCGAGTTTATATCTCCCAATTCGTACTTTATAACTTGCAATTGCGAGTTTATCTCACAATTCTGAGGGGGAAAATGTCAGAATTGCGGGATATAAACTCGCAATTCTGAGGAAAAAAGACAGAATAACGAGTTTATATCTCGCAATTCTGATTTTTCTTCTCAGAATTGTGAGATATAAACTTGGAATTGCGAGGAAAAAGTCAGAATTGTGAGATATAAACTCGAAATTACCTTTTTTATTCTTTTATTTTTATTCCGTGGCTTCCATTGACTGCTACTGCAGAACTGTAATTTTCTGTCGCCAGTTAGGCTCCGCCCATAAACACGTCATCGCTGTTTGCAAACACCCAAATGGTCTTTACTGTCACTTGATTAAAGAACCCTTTATTATTTTCTGATTACAGAACATTGTTCCAAATATTAGCCTCAAATTAATTTAGCCTCAATTATTTAATTTGATATAATAAATTCAATAATTAGCCTAAAATTAATTATTTCTGCCAGGGGTAATGATCTGGCAGAAAAGCATCTGTCTGGTTCTGATTCCACCAACAATATTGCAGTATATGAGGGACAGTCAAGACATGCTCATGACCCCATGACTGAGAGGACATCAAGGCCCTTGAGGGAAGAGTGACAGCTGGAGAAACACACAGTACACAAACACAGCCACTGGTAACTTAGATTGCATTGAAAATCAATGTCTGTTTTCCTTTAAACACAGAAGAAAAGTTAAAGAAAATAAAAATCAATGTCTGTTTTCATTTAAACAGAAGAAAAGTTAAAGAAAAGAAAAGCTAAGCAACAAAAGATGTATGAATGCTGCTGTCATTAAAGCAAAAGAGAGACTAACAAAATTCTAAGACACTTTCTGAAATTCATTTTTCTTTTGTATACATCTGTTCAAAAGTTTGTTTGGGATTGGTAATATTTTTTATTTATTTTTTTATGTATTTGAAAGTCTCATGCTCACCAAGGCTTAAAATATTTTTCTATTGAAATATATATTTAAAAATGTAATTTATTCCTGTGATGCAAAGCTGAATTTCCAGCATCATTACTCCAGTCTTCAGTGTCACATGATCCTTCAGAAATCACTCTAATATGATGATTTGCTGCTTAAGAAACATTTATTATTATCCATGTAGAAAACAATTGTGCTGCTTAATGATCTTATGTGCAGTATATATATATATATACAGTCAAACCAAAATGTATTCAGACACCTTGAACATTTTATTAATACAATTTATTCACTATAGTTAAAGGTAACAAAATGTTAATAAAATGTGACAAGATCTCAGAGTTAAACTGTGTCAGAAAAAAATTATCTTAATTATGTCAGATAACACTTAAGCAAAACATGGTCAGGTCAAAGTGTCTGAATAATCTTTGGTTTGACTATATGAGAAAAGCAAAGAAAGCATTTTTAATAGGGACCTCATTAAAACTGTTTTGTAATAATGCACATAGGCACAATCTGCTTCATATTACTGTCTCAGTATTATTATACCTAATATCAGTGATTACAGTATAAACAAAAATGCTTACGCAAGAAAGAAATTAATCTTGTTAGTTATTACAGTGACCACCAGATGGCATCATGTGACTAATGAATGATAATTCTGTCTCTTCACTGTCCACATGTTAGTTTGTGGGGTCAAATGCTAAATGGTTAAGTCTGTTAGTTCACTGCTTGCAATGAAAGGTGACCATTTAAAGTACAACAACAACACGGGGCTCTAAATCCACTGACCAACTGGCTCAGAAAAGATTGACAAATAAGATTAGACAGACGCTTAAAACCTTTAGTGATGTTGAGTACAGTAATAATACACTGTATTATCAGTATTCTGTATGTAGCATGTTCCTCTTCCCTAACATCTGTCTCTATGGATCTGTTTTAACACATCAGTTGCACGAGTTGAATAGTTAAGAAATTTCATGGATCTAACAGACATGACTTAAAACCATCTCGTGTGTTGCCTGGCCCAGTTTAACCCTTTAAGGTTTTGTGTGCTTGGACCCCACCCCCACTCAGTAAGATGTTACACCTGTTACACATCTACCTATCTATCTAATCTGGTTTCTTAGGAATCTATTGAGGTCTAATAGTGTCTGGGAGGCAATACACAATAATGATGGTTAATAATCACTATACCTGATAATTTGTGTAAATGTAGTTTAGTAAAAAAAATAAAATAAAAAAAAAACATGTTCTCTCTCCAGGGTTTATGCAAACTTAGAAGCATAGATGAAAAGTTCAGTTGTCTCTACCATCAAATCACTTCCTTAGCTGTTTGGGATTGGGATTCATCAAGGGTTTCCCTAAAAATAAATGTTCCCAAAGATTCCTTACACTGACTAAAGTAAAACTATGCCTCTGTGTAGTAAACCAGTACCTCTGGAATGCAGTGACAAATGTAGGTTATGACAACCTAAACAGCAGTTTTAGCCTGACAATCGCAGGACAGACAGCTGCAAAAAAGCTTTCTGCGAGTAACCTCTGCTAACCCAAAGTCAGTGTACAACCACAAAATAATAAGTCCCACAAATCTATCAGTTTTCTTCCATAACTAATAATTTATCACAATTATTAAAAAGACATCAAAGGAAGTGTAGTAGTCCAATGAAACATTTATTTGCACGTTTTTAAGACACACATCTGTTTTATGTTATCTCAACAGCCATTGAATGGGACATTGGATGGAATCTGGCCAACAGCCAAACAACAGCTGGATATTACCCACAGGTCTTTGAGTGCATTCACGCATTCAACACATGGCCTGTAACACTCAACAGACAAAATGCAAGATAAAACTATTGATGGAAAGCCATGTGGCGTATAAATGTTCATTAAAAATTCAAAACTCAATACGTTTTTTTTAAAGGACATTATATTATCTAATAATGAATTATGTGTTAGTTATTTGGTCTGTTTTTGTTTACTTACCAGAGGATCCCTCATTCCTTAAAATACCTTTTTAAAGCCCTTTGCTGGCCAATAAATATTATCTTTTATGTTGTGCATGGATATAATCAGCTTTGTTCTTTTGTTTCCCCAGAACAACCAGTACATTTATGAAATAATCTGAACATTTCAGAGGCTACATTGGATTACAGTATTATTATGTGACCTTTTCTATGCGAAATAGTATTGTTTGACTGTGCACTACTTGTGTGTGTGTGTGTTTGTGTGCGTGTGTAAACTTAAAAAAAATTAACTTAAAACCACCAATACACTATATTCCTATTTTTAGAAGCCATAGCTATATGTATGATAAACAGACAAAAATTGAATCTCTTATTCTCTGAAAATCTTCCTCCATGCTGCAGCTCTCAAATCTCATTCACGTTTCTCAGGTAAGTAATATGACAGGTTTGGAGTCAATGATGCTCGATACCTTTTTTTTCTTATTCCTTAATGATTTGCATTGTGACCAATTTGAATATAAGACGTTTGGTCTCTGAGGGTAAGATTACTGACTAATAACTCATATTTTAGTCTTTTTTATTACAAAAGCTATTATATGGCTTCAGAAGACTTATAACACCATTCATAACACATGCATATTGCGTTGTGGACTCATATGATACTTTTTAGAATTGTTTAGAAATAATTGTTGGTTTAACTTAAAAAAAGTAAGTTGCCTGGTTGCCTTAATTTTGAGTTCATTGAATTTTAGTTAATTCAATGAAGGCAATTGGTTTAATCAAACAACCACTCAAAATATTATGTTATCTGAACTACATTAATTATCTAAGTTGATTTAACAAAAGAAAAAAATGTTATGATAACAAATCATGAAAATAATTTTTTTTACAGTGCATCCATATACTTGTCCATTTTTACATAAATTGTTACATTGAATTGAACGAGATGAGCTTACATAAGAATGGATTCATGAATGATTTACACAATTTTTTTCTGCTTGTGTTTCATGCTGTGAAAGTGAATGGTGCCTGCAGGGGCTGCATTATGCCTGAAATCTGCTTTTGGGTGCCACAGACAGAACGTCAAACAGGTTTGAACTGTCATAAGGATGAGGAAATTATTTTTATTATCACATTAATAACATTACCAACAGTAAATATTGTACTCTATACAGGGATCTTGGCATATTCTAAAATACAAGTTGAACAGGAATGAAAACCTCTTGTAGACCTGAAAATCAAGTGCCAGGACCATCTACCAGAAAAGAGGCAAAAAGAACCGTGTCAGAAAATGACACTGCTGCACCTTTTCACTTTTCTGACTCATAAATTACCTCAAATGTCCCTTGTGAATATTGTATTTATAATGCATGTTGCAAAGGAGTAAAGGTGCGGTCACATTATGCAAAATTTCAGTGAAATTTTGTGGGCAAAAAGGTCTTTTGTCCTATGTCAACAGTGTAACGAGTCAAGCAGCTTTCAGTTGGTCAATGCAGCAAATTTGAGTGATCAACATGGATCCATGATCGTGTTGATGCCTATTGAAATATTTCACCAGTGAAAATTCACTTCACGCCTCTACTTGTCATGATTCGGATCGCGTTTCAAACTGCCAAACTGCTGAAATCATGTGACTTTGGCGCTCCGAACAGCTGATTCGACACACTGATTCATAATGCTCCGATGCTTCCTGAAGCAGTGTTTTGAAATCGGCCATCACTTTATAAGTCGTTATTTTTTTTTTTTTGGCACACCAAAAATATTCTCGTCGCTTTATAACATTAATATTGAACCTCTGTACTCACATGAACTGATTTAGATGTGTTGTTAGTACCTTTATGGATCTTGAGAGAGGAAATGTCATTGCTCCCTATGCAGGCCTCACGGAGCCATCGGATTTCAACTAAAATATCTTAATTTGTGTTCCGAAGATCACAAAGGTCTTGCGGGTGTGGAACGGCATGAGGGTGAGGAATAAATGATAGAATTTTCATTTTAGGGTGAACTAACTCTTTAGGATCTTTTCATTTTTACAGTGTATATTTCAATTGGCTTATTTCCTACATTTGACCATTAGAGAGCAGCCTCTTCTAAGGCATCACAGTTAGCACAAGCACATCTAGAAACCACGAGGACTTTTTCCAGTGTGTAATGAGCGTTGAGCAGGGGGAGGCCACGCAAACCTGAATACAGAGTGGAATGTGGCACACCCTCAAGTTCAATTCAGCTCAGCATAGAAAATATGATTAAAATAAACACCCTACACAGAAAACTAGCAAACAGACACAGGCCAAAGAGTGATCCAGGGCAAACATGCTCTACAAACGGAAGTCTGTCCCACACTGTTGCTTATTAGTCATCAGAGAGCTGCAAACAACAAACCACAAGACCTTAAAAACATATTTAGATCAACAGAATGTAAAGTGTTTACTAACACAGTACTATTTGTGAGGAGTATTAAACAAAATTCCCTTCATTATGTGTCCACTACCCACTAACTCATGACTCACTGTCAAATGACCCATGATTCAAAGCACAAAACTACAGCCATATGCCTGTGGACACTGAGGCATTCATCCCAATATTCCAGACCTTAAAAAGTCAGCATTAAACGGAAGTCTTGTCTTTCTTATTGTGACGTATATCTGAGTGAAACGACTTCTTAGACAAGAATAAATGTAGGGCGGGACTTGATTTTGTCCATTGGGAATTGATTGGATGGTTGTATTATCGTGGTTTGCTATTGTTTTGATCACATGAGTGGCAGGTTGTCCCGCCTTCGCGCCAAAAACATTTCAAGAACTTTACATTAGAAAGTTACACTAGGTGTTTCAGCCAGGTGTGCTCGCATTTATCGTTTATCCGTGTGTTCTATCCATGTGTTTTGAGAGAGATTTCCCCTTGCAGATTTTGCTCAAGTTGGTAATGAATGGAAGCCCATTTCCGTCGCATAAGAAAATGAAAAAAACGTGTAAACTGCACACACTCACACCCCAAACGCTCTTATCCAGTTACTTATTAGAAGTAGCGGTGAATTAGTCTTCCGGGTTGTGATGTCGTTCCTGCAACACTCTATTGACAATGGATGTTTTTCCACATATGATTGAGCCACTGTAACAGTAAAACAGGAACAGCAGGTTTTTCTGCTCTCATGTACTTTGGCCAGAAACAAGCATACGTGCGCCTCTGCACACGTCTCACATCATACTTCATTCTGACCTTGTAAAAGCACTTGTGTTTATTGCATCTCTCCTTGTGCTTTTTTACGATGCACCAGGCTATAAAATGATACACTTTTAAATGGCAGTTAGTTTGGACATTGTCCGTGTTTGTGGTTGTGCTTTTCATCACCTCATAATGAACTACTCAGACTGTTGACTGGGTATTTCATCAAATGGTCTAAGGTCACAGTGGTTATGTCACAAAACTTCTTATTTGCTAACATTATTTCTCTTATATTGTTTGCTCAAATACATTTATGATAACCTATCTGTGCTAGGTGTACTTTTTGGCAGAATAGCCTGTTACTAAATAGCAAAACACAGAAGCAGTCTAGTCAACGTCTGAAAAGTGTTGCTTGGTCATCAGCATATGCTGATGAGTTTGATGAATGTGCCACTTATTTTGAGTCCATATGGTAGACTCATGAGCATGACTACTCAGTTCAGACTAAAACTGAAGAACCAAACTGGGAACTAAAACTGTCCTAATGTGGAACTTACACAAACAGGAAGAGATTGAGAAAGACATAAAAAGACAACTGCATAAGTGTGCACACCCCTGAACTAATACTTTTTTATTACAATATTCAGTCTGTTTGGATAGGATATCAGCTTGGCACATCTTTCATTTCATTTAATAATTTTGCAGATGCTTTTATCCAAAGCGACTTACAAATGAGGAATAACAACAAGTGCTCATAATACAAAGTTTCAGACACTGCTTAGGGAGGGATTAAAGGAAAGTGAAAGCATAGAATTTTTGAGGTTAAAGGCTCACGGAAGAGATGAGTTTTCAGCTGTTTTTTTAATACTGTCAGGGATTCTGTGTTCTGGATGAAGGTGGGGAGATCATTCCACCAGCACGGAAAAGTGAGCAAAAATGTTCTGGAGAGTGATTTTGTGCCCCTCTGTGATGGTACCACAAGCCATCTTACTTACCGATCGTAGGCTTCTGATGTAGAAACGTAAGAGCGAGTGGAAGTAGGAGAAGCATCAATGCCTTGAACTTGATACGAGCAGCCTGTGCAGAGAGATAAAGAAAGGTGTGACGTGGGCCCTTTTGGGCTTGTGGAAGACAAGACATGCTGAAGGATTCTGAATCATCTGTACAGGTTTGATTGCACAAGTCCAGGCCGAAGAGCATTGCAGTAATCAAGCCTAGAAATGACCAGGGCCTGAACGAGGAGTTGTGTTGCATGCTCAGTTAGGAAAGGCCTGATCTTCCTGATGTTGTGTGGTGCAAACTTGCCTGACCGGGCTGTCTTTGCAATATGGTGTTTGAAGGTCAGGTTGTCCTCAAAGATTACTCCAAGATTTCTAACCAACCTTGATGGGGTAACTGATGATGAACCTAGCTGGATGAAGAAATCGTGATTGGTCCCAGTGATGTAGTGTGGTTGGAGAAGGGGAGGGGTCTAAAAACTGAACCCTGAGGAACCCCCTTGATCAGTTAATGTGCTTTGGATTTTTCCCCCTTCCTCTTGACTTTGGAATATTTTCCCACTCTTCTTTGCAAAAAAACTTCCAGATCTGTTGAATTGCGAGGGCATCTCCTGTTCATGGCCCTCTTCAGGTCCCCCCCACAGATTTTCTGTAGGATTCAGTTATGGGCTCTGAATGGGCCATTCCAAAACGTTCCTCTATCTAAGCAGAAGACATTCTTTTGTGTTTTGGATCATTGTGTGTTTTGGATCATTGTCATGTTGAACAGTGAAAGTTCTCTTTGCTGGAAGATCTTTGCCAAAATCAACTTGGACTTGGAGCTGTTCATGATTCCCTCCACCTTCACACAGTTCTAGCTGAAGAAAAGCTGCCGCCACCATGCTTCACCGTGGGTATGGTTTTGCTGGTGTGCTGTGTTGTTTTTGTGCCAAACATACCTTTTACAATTTTTACAAAAAGTTCAATCTTGGTCTCATCAGACCAAAACACATTTTTCCACATGGTTTTGGGAGACTGGATATATGTTTTGTAAACTTTAGCCATCCACCTATTTGTATGCGCATTTTGGGATATCGCATAAAAATGCACGTTAAAAAAAACGCACTAAAAAAAGTATGTGTTCATTTGAGGCGGATACATTTTTTATCCGATAAGATGATGTGCTTAACCTCGATAGAAACACATTTACTGAATAAATCCTTCGATGTGCAACAAAAAGAACTGGATAACTGGACTAACCAGCAGATCAGTTTCATTTCAATATCTCAAATGTTGGTTTGATCATTCTTAAGTGCCTGAGCCAAATTCTGTCATCAAAATGATTTGGTGTAATAACCTCTCAGAAGCATCTCACATGATTGCATTCCCAAACACCAGCATCTGAACGAAAGATCACGTGATAGGGTTTATTGCGTTTCGTCTTTGAGACACATCATTTGTGATGTAGGATAAAAGAGTCACAGTGGCTTCCCCAATAACCTCCATTTTTATTATCAACCTCCAGATATTTTGCACCAATTTCCCAGGAAGTGATGAATTTGTTCTCTTGAACACATGGGATGGAAAACTGCTTTATTCACAAATGTTTTATGTGATATTCCAATTTTGCGCACAAGTTAAAATCGCATCTTTGGATGGAAACAGTTCCGGAGATCCCGTTGATGCTTCATAAGCTGTTTATGGCCCATGGCTCTTGTGGTAACAGGCAACAAAAAGATGTCTGAAAAAGCAGTTTACTTCAGGTGAAGACAGGTGTGTACTGTTTCAAATGAGCTTAATGATTAGTTCATTCTGAACAATGCCACATACCCAATCACAAAAGGGTGTGTACACTTAGGTTATTTTAAGTTTTTATTTGTATCTTTTTCTCTTAAATGTGTCACTTTGATTTTTAGCTGTATTTTATGTGAACTTCTGATAGGATTTATCTTTCATTTTTTTCACATGAAAAACAGCTGTTTTAACTGGGGTGTGTAGACTATTTTAAATCCATTTCATATCCACTGTAGATGTTTCTGTGAACATTTTAACAGAAAAAAAATATAGAAAAAAAAATAGCTGCATTTCATTCCATCTCAATCGTGCATCAAACAAAGGCTTGTTGTATCAGCTTAACTAAAAATCCAAGAACTGCATAAAACCAAACGTCTGATTGCAAGTATGATTTCAGCTCTTGCCATTTCTGCATGGAATATGATCAGACATTCTGTGGACAAACTGTGGGTCTGTGGGAGTGCTGAGAATAACTAACTGACCTTTAATTGACATAATGATCATTCATCCTCCCTCTATGAGCAGTAAATGAAATACTATTGAAATTTGCACACATTTCTCAATGGTATCTGAATCAGAACAGGGAGGAATATAAATGAATTGTGAAAGGGGCACTTGAGAAGCACCTGAGGAACAAGGCAGCACTCCAGATCTGGACTGAATGTGAAATTTTCAGGGCACATAACAAATCTGAATGCAACTTCTTATCTCTGTATGTATCTTAGCAAAAATCCACATTAAACGATGTAAATCAAAATGGCACTGAGCTATGAAGCTTTGAAAAATACAACCAAGCATCAAAGACTTCAGAAAGACACAGTAAACTGGAGTAAAATACAGTAAAAGTTCACCCAGTAAATATAAATACCGTCATCGTTTACTCAAACACTAATTTTTTCTATGAAAAAAGCAGTTAGCAGAATATATACACTTTCTAATGTCATGAGAGTGAGTAAATGATGACCGAAATTGTAATTTTTTAACTATATTCCTTTAAATTTGACAGGGACATGGGGCAAAAAGAATACTATAGTACACTTAATGGCACTATAGTAAATATTAAGGTAAAACACCAGAATATAAAAGGAAACAGAGAAAGGAGTTAGAAAGGACTTGAACCAAATACTTAAAGATAGGCTTTAGACCTGTAATAATATTTAGGCCGCATTTACATTACTTGGTTCAAGTGACTCAATTCCGTTTTTTTCCTATCATGTGGCACAGATTGGATATGACCCATGAACGTGCAAGCAGGAATAAAGCACATGGATTCTGATATTCTCAGATCGGTTTCAGGCCTCATTCATGTGTGGAAATAAATCTGATGTGAATCAGATACGTGCATTTGCGTCGGCCATGTAAGCGAACAGATCAGATATTTCCCTGTCAATGCAAGTCGTACGAGCAATGGTGGCGAATGACGTCAACTCAGGTGGACACCAACTGCACTCACATGACTCTTTTCAATGGCCCCAATGGAGGATGAAGGCTCAAACCAATGTTTTGTTGACCTTTAAAGATGGTGCGGAAAACAAAAGCTTGTATTATCATTTCATCTGCGTCCATTGCAAACTGTGCCGTTTTTACTTCCTTTTCAGCCTAAGCTTTTCTGGGCCACTACATCTACTTTGAGTTGTTTCACCAAGTGTATGTATATGGGTCACTTTTGAAAGAAGATGTAAGCTGGTTGTCAAAAAATTGGATATAGTCAACAAATCGGAATTAGGCATCAAGACCTGCAGTGTAAATGCGGCCTTAAATGAGGAACAAATGGAAATCATTCTGTCCACTCATCTTTTCTACCTCATTTGAGCTATGCGGTCTCCATGAAAACCTGTGAATCATACCCTTCTTTAAAATAAAATTTTTCTTTAAAATCAGATATCTGATGTGCCTTGAGGCCTTTTAAACCAGAGAAACCAAGAGCAAGCTGAACAATGAGCTTCTCACGGATATGAGATCAGCATTTCTAACCTGGAGACACGACTTGGCTTATGCACTTATGTGTTTATCATAATCGTGCCAAACAGAAAAAAAAAAGTTTTTTCCTCATCTCATATGTTATTTTTTTTAACAGTTAAAGTTACAAGCTGTAGATATGTTATAGAACTCCACAATAAAATCATACATTGCACACTGCAGGTAACGTTAACCTGGTGTTTTGAGTCTCAGAGACATTTATTCACCAGTGCCTTTACTATTAATAACTTCAGTCAAGGAAAAACATCATCCTGCTTCCTTTTTACAGAACAATATGCTTCCTGTGAGCTTACGATATCCANCACACACACACACACACACACACACACACACACACACACACACACACACACACACACACACACACACACACACACCTTTGTTTTCCTGTCAAGGTGGAGACTTTCCATTGACTGCTATTGTTTTACTGAGTTAATGATCTTTTCTAAAATGTTCAGTATGTAAATAATGTATTAAGTTCAAAAACTTCAAACAGAAGTTTATCGCTTTGATAATGTTAGAATTGTGCTTGGTTACGTATCCGTATACTGCGAGCAGTGTTGGGGAAAGTTACTTTTAAAAGTAATGGTTTACAATATTGTGTTACTCCCCAAAAAAGTAACTAATTGCATTACTTTTTCTCACCTGGACTTAATTTTTTTAGTTTTTTAGTTCTATTTTTGGCAAATGTAAAGGCCCTTTCATGCCAAAAATGAAATGAATAAGCCTCCCCAGGTGAAAAAAATTATTTCTATAATGTACTTAAAGTGCTCAATTTTCGTGCACTAATTTTGTACTTAATATACTAAAAATTCTTCTTTAGTACTTCTTAAGATAATCTTAAGAACATCTGAGTGTACTCAACCGTGCTATTTTGAGACACCATGAAATATGAACTAAAATGTGCTTTTAATATACTATCTCTGTATTTAAAAAATATATTTAGTTACCACTTATAGTACATTTGAACCCATAGTGTACTACAAGTAGTCTCTAAATACATTTTTTGCGAGACAAAAATTATATAAATATTGTTCGGTTTCTCGCACAAACCGATCGTTTCGTGTCTTAGGACATCAATGTGTCGTCACGAGCCGCAGGGTTTAATTTGGATTTGTCTATGCAAGTTTTTTTGACTCTTATTGATAGAGTTCCCATTGACACGCATTATACGGCTGACAGACGCCAACGGTTGGAGTTAAAAATCATCATTTGTGTTCTACTGAAGAAACAAAGTCACCTACATCTTGGATGCTTGGGGGTAAGCAGATAAACATCAAATTTTCATTTTTGGGTGAACTATCCCTTTAAGCTGTGCTTCCATTCTGGATTGCATAAGGACAGCGGCAAAGACACTGGTTAATAAAGTGAGATTAAATAAAGTATATTCATGTTATTTAACATATTTAATTATTACAAGTTTGCTTAATGTTCTTGGTTTGCATTTCACTGTTTTTATTCATTTTGAGGAACACTGAATCTGTTTTTTGTGCAAGTGAGATGAGTAAATGCATGTTCACATTTAGTCTAGAACTACAGTAACCATGTTTACACAACGCCTCTGCACTTATGATTTCTATAAACATTGGGACAGGAGAGTTGTCAGTAAATAAATGGAAAATAAAGTAACTTGCACTACTTATTTGAAAAAGTAAATCAGATATTCTGCTGTAAATTTAAAAGTAATGTTATTTTACTAGTTACTTGAAAAAAGTAATCTGATTATGTAACTTACGTTACTTGTAATGCGTTACCAACATTGACAGCAAGGCGGTCCTAACTGCTAAATTGAGCTTGTGTAAGTGTTTTACCAGCTCAAAGTATCACCAGCACAGGCCTTCTTTGTGCTCAAGTTGCTGTGCTTTAGCTCATGACGGCTGCTTTTTCTCCTCCCTGCTCCTGGATTAATGGGGCTCAACTCTATATCCGAGAGTAAAGAGTGGACAGCGTCGAGAGATGCTTATACAGAGAACGTGCTAGAAAGAGTGCTGGGTATTTATAGCTCACAAGCACCTTTGTGTGTCAAGAATAGATGCCACTTATAAGTATAAAGGTGTTAACAGTAAGGTGGTAGTGGGGTGATATGCATTTGCTTCAGAGTTCTTTTATGATAATGTACACTACTCTATAAGTAATAAGTAGTTCTACATTTAGGTTACACATTTTAAGGTGTCCTTCTTACAGTGTAATTATATATTTGAGAACTGAATATTATTATCAACATTACTATAGGGTTAGGTTTAGTTGCATTTATTTAAGCATAATTTATTATTACTATAGTGAGTAAAGTGTTAGAAAACCAAAAATATATTAAAAACATCAAAATATAAAATTAATTTTTTTTTATTGCAATTTACTGTTTTTAGGTTTCACATACATTTTATTTTTTTAAAATTAAAATATCTCACAGACCCCAAACTTTTGAATTGTAGTGCACCTAAACTAGAAGTATATTCAAAAAATCCTGAAGAAATGTATGGAATTGCCAATGGAATCCGCAAGGACCCAAAAGGGGGAAAGCAATCTATGGAGATCCAACTTGATAAACAAAAATAGTCATTTTTATCATTTATCCAAAAGGATCTTATTTGATTCATAATGGCTTCTTATGTGATCCCTTTTGGATTGGTTCCAATTGATTCTTCTATCGATTCAGACCATTCCTGTATCATTTGCCTTGCTTCTCACTTTATCAGAGAACTATCGCACACTTTGTGCCCACAACATCGTCATCATTATTATCCAGATTCTGTTTCAGAAAGTGACAACGGAGGTCTTGCTGACAAGCTGATTAAGATGTGAGGATTTGTAGGCACTAAGAGCCGCTCTTCTCGAATCCTGTACCGTGGTTTAGACCATTAGACGTGAGAGGGAAACCACTCTCTGTTCTCGTTTCTCACTGTACTGTGTTAATAGAAAGCAGATGGCTTAAATGTAACACACCCATCCTGCTGTTACATCAAGTCTCTATCCCCCACATATGGATGCAATATATAAACAGATATGGGAAGAGAGACCTCTTCTTTACATTTAAGTTCCAGCATTACATAACCCACAATCCCTCACACATTAAGAGCATATTTAGAGGATCACACGTCTGAACATGTTAATGCAGATCCTTGAGAGGAACAGCATACTATTCTTACCATTTCTGCAGTATATAGTATGTACTGTCACACATTTTCTGTATTCATAGAACACTAATCTACAGGTGTTTAGTATACAAAGCACACTTGCCAGTGTGATGAATAAAACATGACTTTTAACATTTTCTTAACTCATTATTTAATCTGACTACCAAAAGACGCACAATATATCATTACCATACTGGTTATCAGCCAATTGTTTTTTTTTCCAAACCACAACCATCCAAAGATTCGATCAATTCCTTATGGACAAAAATCAAGTCCCGCCCTACATTTGTTCTTGTTCAAGAAGACATACATTACAATAAAGAAGAAAAGACAATAGCAACTTCTGTTTCATGCAGACTTCAAAATTTGTCAGGGTCAATGATGTGACGGGTCATTTTTTTTGTCCAAAGGCCTTAATAATAATAAAAAACAAAGATACGACATCCATAGTATGTAAGGTAGTACAACTCGATCTCTTTGATTGAATCCAAAAGGTTTTAGTTATTTTTGCTACCTATAAAAGTTATTTTAAAGATTCTGAAGTGTCAAAAGGTCAAAAGAATGTCCGGAATATTAATTTCATTGATGTCATTCGGAGTAACCAATATAAAAAGACCATTTTTGATCAAGTCATGCGGTTAATATCCTGTGACAGGATGTGACATCATTCAGACACCTGCAAAGGACCACATGGTCGTGAAGCAAAGTAACTAACTCGCTCTTAACTATTTGAAAAATTCATGTTTTCACTTGCTCATACGCATGTCCTGAAACATCAGGTCATTCGGTACAACCGCTATAAAACATGGAAAATGTTGTAATATTTTCAAAATTTGTACTAAATCTAAAATGTTTGATTGTCCTTTTGCTAGCTAGATATCAGCCTGTTAGCATTGTTTGAAAATATCGTCATTCTGTATAACCAAAAGTGTCATTTGGTAAAACTGAAATTTTGGTTAAACCGAATGACTTTTTTGGTTACAAATTCTGTCCAATTTTGTCCAAACAAGTGCAGTGTTAATTGATTATAAAAACCACATAATCTCATTGTTAACACTTAATAAAACTTTAAAATTAATTATCTCCATTATGCTTTTTTATACTTTTAAAAAACGTATTCGTCAATACTATATATTTTTACGCTCATTCTATTTTTACATTTAGATTACGTTTGCTGTCATCTAATGCACACTTAAAAGTTGATCTTTAAAAACACTAGTAAATACCAGTTAAACTAAAAAGGAATTTTTTTTTTTCATACATTACAATGGGATGCCAAAATTTACTTAAATTTTTAATTTTAATATTGTCCATTTATCCGTTATTAGTCACCATGAAAATAAACAATTTTATATGGTATCAGCCAGAAATGTAATATTGTTGCTGGTTTTTTTTTTTTTTTTTTACACAAAATGTAAAAATTACATTTCCAACATAGTAAGTGAACTACATTTGCAATGTGATGATCATGTAACAACAAAGTAGCATATGGCTGTTTAAAAGCATTATCATTGCCTAATGCACCCGTATTTAAAAAAATAAAAATAAAATAAAACAGGCTGTGTGAAGTATCCCAGTTTAGGCTAGTATCCTATTCCAAACTCAGATGATGACGACTATATCTCCGACTATATAATTGATACTATGCGTTACCCAAAATAGAGCACAAAAGGCTTATAACACACTGAGCAAGAGAGAGAATAAGAATAAATAAATTCACCTTTATATAGCATCCGTGAATGCATCAGACTGCAGAGGGACGGCCTTTTATGGACTCGTGGATAGAGGAGCTCTCAGCAGTTAGTTTCAGATATAACATTTGCCAGATGTCAGCACATCTAGTTCTTCTTCAGTATCTTACATTCCACATGCAAGAAAGTAACATACACAAATACAGAACAGACCGTAACAGCCTTGAATTCAGAGCACTAGCGGTGAGAAACTGCTGATATCACTTCAATGAGAGCAAATTAAAACCTCACAATCAAACAAAGCTTTACATGACGTTGTCTGGTGTAAATTTTATCCTGATACATATACGTCATGGACAACATGCATTTCCAAGCCACTCTATCTTGTTTTACCTGAGAGGTCAAATATCTGTGCAGTAGTTGCACACAGCAGCTGACTGAGAAAGAAATACAAAAACTACAACTATGTTTTTTCCATTCCAATATCATTTATTGTATAAAAAAAAAATAAAAGCACACAAATAAAAATATGAACAATCTGCACTGCAATGAATTGGTACATTGATGTAAAAGCCCATCAAGCTGTTAACTGATCTTTTACATCTAAATGAAGCTAAACAAGTCCGCAGAGGTGCCCAATCATGTTCCTGCAGACTTCAGATCC
Source organism: Anabarilius grahami (assembly GCA_003731715.1). Lineage (NCBI taxonomy): Eukaryota > Metazoa > Chordata > Actinopteri > Cypriniformes > Xenocyprididae > Anabarilius > Anabarilius grahami. Next base: position 4,331,198 of record RJVU01057857.1, on the reverse strand, counting down.
AACACACCTGTCTGTATTATCAAGTGCTCCTGAAGATCTTAATTAGCTGGTTCAGTTGAGTTTGATCAGGGTTGGAGCTGAATTGTGCAGAAAGGAAGATCTCCAGGAACAGGATTGGACACCCACGTCCTTGCATGACATTTAGTGAGCCTGCGTTACAACATTCTCCTCTGTGCCAGCTTCAGCTATGCTTTTAGTCGCGTGGTTTGGTAGCAAAGGTGAGGTATCCAGTGTGTCCTGCCATTTCTCTTGGGGGTGTGGCAGTCTTGCAGATTACAGAGGTGTTCCCAGTGTTTGGGACTTCCTCTTGACTAAGATCTGAAGCCATCTGTGTGCTGTTAGTACAGTCCTCCTCTGGTCCAAAGTCTGGTAAGGGCAGAGTGACAGAACGAACGTCATGCACCCGCAACAGAACCTCCAGTGTGCAGATCTCCTCAAAGCCATGGTTCAATAAAGCCTCACAAGTCCTCTGGACCTGCTCTATACACGGTGAGAAGGAGCAGAGACGACCTCCTGAAGACAAAGTCAAGAAGAAAAGTAGTGAGCTTTTTTTTTGTATTATTAGCATTCATACTAAAGCCCAAAGTACACTTTTCTTCTTTCTTTTTTATACCTTTTCAATGCACAAACGGTTCTTTATACTGCAAAAAGGGTTCTTTAGATTATAAAATGTTCTTCATACTAAGAAAATAACTTGGTTCTTTTAAGAACTATTCTCTGAATTTTCTGCAAAAGACAAATTTTTAAAGTGTATACTTTTTGACAAACACTAGCATATGCGCACAGTCAAACGCATTGCCTTTCAAAGTATACTCATCACAAACACAGCCGCTCACACTAGAAAGTTTCATCTTTGTCCAGAGTCTGCACTATTTCTCTCCTGAAGTTATGAGAGATTGAGAGAATGTCTTTGTACTCGTATAAAATAGAGTTGAGTGTCTCTCTTAAATCACTCATACAAGCGTTGGTTGTTACGTCCCAGTCTAGGAGTGTTGAGGAGTAGGGCTGCACGATTTGGGGAAAATGTCATATTGCGATTATTGAGGTCAATATTGCGATTGCGATATGCGATAGCGATATACTAAACAAATAGTATCATGAGTCATCTTGCTTGGTTCTCAATGAAAATGCACACACAGATTACTGATAATGCTGAAATGTGTATTTCTCAACTCAAAATAGCAACAAAAACAAACAAATGCACAGCGTTTTCAAATTAAAATATTTTTACAAAATTAAATAACATTTTTGCATTACTGCAAACTTGTTATAATCCCATTTAAGATGTTTGTTTCTTTACTAATCTGTAGTGGTTCAATGGATCGCAAAACTCACGGTTCGGATCACATCATGGTTATGACGTCACGGATCGGATCATTTTTCGGATCAGCACAAAAAAAAATTTGGATAGGGGGCAACTTAACTTTGCATTTATTACTTAGCCTACTTAAACTATTCTGATACCACAGCATAAACTACTAGCCTAAGTAATACATTATTAAAGGCAAGTGAACAGACTGTAAAAAGAACAAATACTGTACACCAATCACAACAAGCATAGATAAATACTACATAAAGTTACAAATAAAGTATAAGGTCTAACTGTAGTATTAATTTTCAAGCACAGAAATGTAATAATTAAATGTAAAATGACACTGTTCACTGTATAAATTTAATATAGATTAATCTTTGTTAAAGCTGTGTTTTGTTGTTTGATTTACATGACAGACAACAGCAGGTATTTATAGGTTGCTGTCACTTTAAGAGTAAGACCCTATGCACGTTCACATCCGACAGATACACATCCGAATTCTCACCTCGTTCAATTAAGACATAACCGAATGTGTTTACGAGAATACTTGCCGAGAGGGGTATTTTGATTGACATAATGCGTGTATGTGTCCATCCAAGTGCATTGAGGACCCGTTTGCTCCGCGTCCATCTTTACGCGTTCTCTGCGCTGCACACCGGGAAAAGTCGTGACATGACCATGCGCGCCACACGTGCCACTGCCTAAACTGAAACTGACTGCTCTTCTTTTTATTAGCGGTGTATAAAATGGGCAAACAGCTCTCAGAAAATGGGTTGTCGTGTCCACACATGTATTTATTTATTTATTAAATTATTATTATTTTATTTCATAAAATCGCAGCATTTTGCGTCATATAATCGCACAAGCTTGACATCGCGATTGCGATATGATTAATCGTGCAGCTCTATTGAGGAGTAACATAAATGAAGAACGTCACGTATGGAAAGGTTTGTTTTTATTGTAGGAGCTTAGCAATTTTTCGTTTTCAATCCATAATCAGTCTCAGGAATGGGCATAACCAAAATAACAAAAAAAACAGAAACTAACAATTTTTAGGCTACCTTAGCCTAACAAAGAAAAATTAAACAAAAATACATCCCAATTCCCTGTCTCCCTATCTGCTCAAAACCAGGAGAAAATAATTCTAAACAAAATAGGTGCCCACTCCCTACAAGTGTGGCGTAGCTCTATTTACAGATTACCTTTTAATACCGAACCATTTTAATCAAATAACTCCTACTGAATAGTGACGTTTACAGATTACCTTTTAATACCGACATAGAACTAGTAGAAAAAACAAATAACCAAAGAGAGATATGGTGGGAAAAACAGTGGGACAATATCGTAAGGCATACAACAGGCTGGAGCATTATAGTCCACTTTACAATAGGCCGGAGGAACGCTGACAACAACGCGCTCTCCCGGCTGAACACACACACAGAGCCGCGCCTCCTTTGCATTGCGCAGAAGCGCGTTTTTAAAGGATGCGATGACGAGAGAGGAGCCAGTCCGCTTTCCCAGCTGATTAGAAGCCGGAACCTGGAGCAATGATGAGCAAGAAACTCAAAAAGAAAAAAAAACATAACCACTAATCACAGTAGAATATTACATACGTCCGAGGACGTAACATTGGTCAACACACATCGATTGTTGTTCCGTCTCTTCTATAAAACAACGGACTGGGAACAGTGTTGCCAACTTGCGGACAAACTAATTAATGCAAAAAAATGTCAATGTATGTGCGAGCTAAGCGTACAAGTACAGAATACGCGCGGTTAAGGAAAAAAATAAAAATAAAAATTAAAGTATGCGTGTACTATGCTGATGACTAAATTTACACGCACCATACGTATACCCTAGGCTAGTGTACATTGCAAAAACCAAAAGCTTTCATACTTTCGTAGATTCATACTTAACTAAGGTGTAAATGTAGTATTAAACTATTATTTTGAAAATTTCAAGAAACTGCTTTTTTACATGACTGATATTTGGATCTCCGTGACTCACACCATGTCTTTCTTCAAGTTTGCATCTGTTTTTTATCAAACCACTGAGCAGATATGCAAGTCTCCAGCACATGTGCTACACTCTGTGCAAACATGAATAGCAGTTTATTAGTAGTTTAAATTAATCTCCATGTTCAAAAGCAACAATCGTTACTATTTCAGACCTGCCAACCTTGGAAATTTTTTTCGAGTACCAGTGTGACGGGACGGGACACGGGTTTTTTTTTTTTTGGGGGGTAAAAAAAAATGTATTTTTTTTTACATTTTTGAGAATACAATACACAAAGCACACACACACCCATCTTCATTAATCAAATTTTGACTGCTAAAGTTTTTTGAATTTGACACAATTCAAAATTTCACTACTCCTGCTCAAATGCATTTTTTAAATTCATGATTAATATTGTATTGCATAATGTGTGCTTATACAAACTGACAACCACAAGTGAATCGCATTCATATATTTAATATGGACTAAAAAAAATTTGTTTGCAATTTCAAGTAGGCTATATTTACATACTAACCTGACAGTCGAGTCTTTTATACAGGTTTTGTAATGAAAACTAGTCTAAAATTAAGAAACCCTTAGAAAACAGTAAACATCGAGTTTACATTTGATTCATTTAAAATATTTAATAATTATTCCAATATCCAAATATGATACTAAATCCCACAGAAAAAAATAGGGGTTTCTATTTGTAACGTGCTGTCTTTGAATTATAAACAAGACAAACATTAGCTGATTAAAGGTTAGCCAATACAAACATATTTATAGAAAACAGTTGACAATGAATAGACAGGACCCATAAGAGCAAAACGAATCGAGTATTCAAGAATATCAAGTAGAAGTTAGTCCGATATAACGAGGGGTTGTGTTAACTAAAGCGTCCGTCATTTAGCCTACCGAATCTTAAAAACACGGGTGGATAATTAAAAATTTTTTTCTGACAAAAAAAATAACACAAGCAAGAAAATTTTTTAAACCAAGCACGGCAATTTTCATTTTACAATGCTCTTCCCTCTCTGTGTGCGCGCGCGTTTGTGTATGAGAGAGAGCTCGTGCAGCACTGAGACAACCGGTAGGCTACTTTTAAATGCAAAAGTAACTAATGTGCTAGTTTTCATACAAAATAAGTGGGCTATGTAACATAATTGGGTACTTTAGTTATTATTAACACAATAACGCAACACATGTTGGCTGTACGTTTCTCAACACTGAGAATAAATAAATAAACACCCGTTTCTCCAGACTCGCGCTTGTCAGTCAGTCACACATTGCAGCATTTTCATAATCACTAAGCCATATAGCGATTTCAATTTTATTTAGATTTGTTGTTCAACATTACTTGAGCATTTTATACCCGTTTACCTTAAGGAGTTAGAAGTACCGTGACTGCTGTACTGTCCTGGCTTTGAGAATTCACTCAGTCACTGAGACAACGGGAGCGGAAGGAGGGATCGAGCGGTATTTTGTGTTCTTGTCTCTTTTTATTGATAGGCCGTACGCATTTGTCAATCATCCCCGCTTGCTATTTGGGAAAATGAACCCAGCGCTATGACTGGTCGAACTCTTCCTTTTGCTGGATTTGGATGAGTCACCGGGTTTTTGCGTAGTATAGAGTGACAAATCGTACCAGCGTACTTTGAGGTCAAAATGCGTACCCGCTACGCAAAATGCGTACATGTTGGCAGGTCTGCTATTTGTAAAACTTTATCAAGTTCACACTTGTGGCTGACGTCAAATCGAACCTGAAACTTATAGGCAACCTGAAACAGGAACATATTTTTGTTCAGTGCTTTTTAAAGAAATGGCCATGTGACCTTGACCATGTTCCTCAGTAGATCCAAAAAATGCATGCAGTAATTGTTGCTGTAAACTGAGGGGCAGTCCCAGAAAGAATGCGTGTTATTTTACACATTTTCTGCACTAATTTCAGGTTTAAGTCAGCAGAATCCGGTGTCGTGGATGTAAAGCTGAAGTGCGTCACTAGGGGCATCAAACAGTAATGCAAAACGGATTACTCTCTTAAACACTCCACCCAACTGCCATTGTAGGTAGCCCCGCCCCAAAAATCACATAATTGGCTGAGTCCATAGTTACATCACACCCTCTCACACAAATAAAGCAGAGTTCTGTGGATGCACATTTCATACAGGCCTGCTGAGAATAATCAGGAAGTGATGTAGTAAAGAATATGGCTCCTCAACAGGCTTACTGGAAACAAATAATAACTCACTAAGCTGTTAAGAGTTAGAGAGCAGTCGACATGCATATGTTTGCATATTCTTGCCTTACTGTTAAACGGTCTCATAATAACAAGATAAATAGAGGAAGGGTGGTTAAGTGTTTGAAACGGCAATTCTCTTCCACTTCTTTGCCATCTTTCTCCACTAACACGAATGGAGGGAATTTGGGCTAAAGGTGGTATTACTAACATGCACAAGAATAGCCACTGCAGATCAGAGTAAGAAGATAGACAGGGTGCTGTGAGGAGAGGAGTATATTGAGGAAGAGACCTTAATGGGTGTAGTTTACTCTTTGAATCTATCTTTAGATTCAATCCAATCACATTCACCTAATCCAGCATGAGCCCATCCTTCACTCTCAACATTCATTATAGAACTACACTGAATGGGAACCACTGTAGGAAAGCAATGCAGGACTGTCTCAGTCTCTCTCTTGAGCCTGACAATTCTCACAGGAGACGCATCAGGGATATAAAGTCACTTGACAAATTGATTAAAACAATCAAAAGGAGCTTTTATAAAACAAATAGTTCAGGTCCTCAATGCTGATTGTTAGCATTGAGTCACAGTAACAGTTGCGATGCGAAACCCTCTTGACCACTGTACGCCGTTCCTAAAGGTACCTTTTAGCCATTATAATTATAATTCACAATAAAGCCCCCAACCCAGTTCAGTGGAAACTCCGCCCCACAGCCGATTCAAAAGATTTAATTGGTTATGTCAATAACATGTTTGCCAACACCAAACACTAATCTCTTACCCTACCCTTCACCCTAACCAAGGAAATTAGCTGTAGGGTGCAGGTTCTCACTGAACTGGTTTCATGCGCTGTTTACTGCCTTCATAGGCTGCTGGGAACTGAAGAGCCAAAACATTATGACCAGTCACAGGTGAAGTGAATATGAATGAACATGAATTGACCATCTCCTAACAAGGCCACATATTAAGGTTTGGGTAGATCAGATAATCAGTTATCGTTATCAACGTGTTGGATGCAGGAGAAACAGGCAGGAACAAAAATCTGAGCAACTTTAGCCGTTTTCCCCCGTCGGGCCGAACGGTTCTCATTGTGTAACCAATCCATTCTGTGCCGATCCTGGCCAGCTGGTATGGTTATGGTTTCATTTTCCACCTTGGGGCTGATAACGGATGCTTTTTTGAATGTAATACAAAAGCGTCAGTCATTGCCTTGGTAACGCAATGGTTTACTGATGATATGAGTTGTAAATAACGACCCCGTTATGGAGGATGATCAGAAATATCTTTCAATTTTATTATTAATTTGCGTTTATGTTGCTTAGAGCGCTTAGCTAGCTACAGAGAAACTGGTAACCAGGCAACAGTCAAGTGACCAATCTGAGTGGCGACGTCACTTCACGGATTCTACCAGCACCATTAGATAACCATGCCGAGAATTCTGTGCCGAAAACGGTTTGTAATCGTGCTGTGCCATACCAGGCTCCAGTGGAAACACAACTGGAACCATTCCTTACCAGTCTAAGAACCGTACGGCCCGACGGTGGAAAAGCGGCTTTTGACAAAGGGGAACATTTTTATGGCAAGGCGACTGGGTCAGAGCATCTCTGAGAATTTACCAACAGTGGTCCGAGGAGGGACAAGCCACAATCCGGTGACAGAGTGTTGGGCGCTCAATGCTCATCAATGCACGATGGCAACAAAGGCTATCCCGTCTGATCCGAGCCAACAGAAGGTCTACTGTGGCACAAGTCACACAAAAATATAATGTTGGTTATGGGAGCAATGTGTCAACAAACAGTGCATCGCACTCTGCTGCGTATGGGGCTGCCTAGCCACAGACTAATCAGAGTGCCTACAATGACCCCTGTCCACCGTCGAAAAGCACCTACAATGGGCATGCAAGGGTCTGAAGTGGACCTTGGAGCAGTGGATGAAAGCTGCCTGGTCCAATGAGTCCCATTTCCTTCTACATCACGTGGCCGGCCATGTACATGTGCGCGATTACCTGGGGAAGCGATGGCACAAGGATGCACTGTGGGACAATGACAAGCTGGTGGAGGGAGTGTGATGCTCTAGGGAATATTCTGCTGGGAAACCCTGGTTCCATCCATTCATGTGGATGTAAATTTGACACGTGCCACCAACCTAAACATTGTCATGAAGAGGTGTGAAAAGAAGTGGCCTCTTCTTTCAGCAAGTGTGTGGCACCCTGCTACACTGCACATATTGTTCAGGAATAGTTTGAAGAACATGATAAAGTGTTGCCCTGGCCTCCAAATTCCCCAAATCTCAATCCAATTGAGCATCTGTGAGATGTGCTGGACCAACAAGTTCAACCCACAACGGCTCCACCTCGCAACCTACATGACTTGAAGGATCTGCTGTTAACTTCTTGGTGCCAGATACCACAGGACACTTTTAGGGCAGGGGCCTTGTAGAGTCCAACCCTCGGCGGGTTGCACTGTTTTGACAGCACGCGGAGGACTAACAGCATATTAGGCAGGTGGTCATAATGTTTTAGCTCATCGTTGTATATGACCAATGATTTGAAACGCTTATAGGCAACTCAAATAGCACTCCTCACACAAACCACATCTATCTTAAGGCTGGAATACACTACACAACTTTTAAAAGCTGAACAGTATAATACACTTGACTTCACAGAAAATCTGTCCATCATACTAAACAACTGAGGATCACACACTACCAGACTTTCAAGTCGTTCCAAACACAACAAACTTCAAAACATGCGCCTCGTTGCTAGGAGATGCATGACCAATGGAAACAATGTGTGTTCTAAAATCGACTCAAAATGTTAAACACACAAAGAAATTTGTAACTATTTTTCGTTTTGCCGAATGGGTGGCAAATTCGTAGAATCTCATTCATACATTTTTTAATAATCTGCTTACGCCCCACTAAAGGTTTAGGGGTGGACCTTCGTTTTTTTCCCCTAAAATTGTACATTTTCATATGAATGAAATCGAAGTTTATGATGGGCACAGACTATGTGATTTCTATGAAATCCATCAACTAAATGCCCAAAAGCTGCCTAACAGCTTTGGGCTTTTGGCAACTAGTGTCTACTCCAGACTGCAAATCGGGGCAAAATTATTTGGATTTTAGATGGATTAGATTTATTGGAAGGTATTGATTGGAAAATCTCAAACATGTTTGATAGTTTGAGCCGATTTTAGAACACATTTTCATTGGTCATGCACCTCCTAGCAACGAAGTGCATGTTTCCACATAAGTTTGTTTTGTTCAGGACGACTTAAAAAGTGTGGTAGCGTGTGATCCTCAGTTGGTTTGTGCATGATGGCCAGTTTTTCTCTGTAACCATGTACGTCGTCGTCAAGTAGAGAGAGAGAGAGAGAAGTTGATTGTGTAATTCCATTGACAAATAAGGCCTTTGCATAAAAACGCAGTCATAAACAGACATCAGGTCTCCTGGCAACCAGGCTCAACAGGTCTCCTGGCAACAGGGGCCTGGGTAAGAAAAGAGTCACGACAACAGATCTAATTCTCTGAGCACTTGAACCAGAGAACAAGACTGAAAGGCCAAAAATGAAAAAAAAAAAAAAA
>RJVU01057857.1:4285827-4315821 GCA_003731715.1 Anabarilius grahami | reverse complement strand
ACACACACACACACACACACACACTACCAGTCAAAAGTTTGGAAACTTTACTATTTTTAATGTTTTTGAACGAAGTCTCTTATGCTAATTAAGGCTGCATTTATTTCATAGTAAATACAGAAAAAAACAATAATATTGTGAAATATTATTACAATTTAAAATTATGGTTTTCTATTTTATTATACTTTAAAATATAATTTATTTCTGTGATGCAAAGCTGAATTTTCAGCATCATTACTCCAGTCTTCAGTGTGACATGATCCTTCAGAAATCATTCTAATATGCTGATTTGATATACAGTCATTATCAATGTTGAAAACAGTTGTGTTGCTTAATATTTTTTTGGAACCTGTGATACTTTTTTCAGGATTCATTGATGAATAAAAGGTTAAAAAGAACAGCATTTATTCAAAATATTAATCTTTTCTAACAATATAAATCTTTACTATCACTTTTTATCAATTTAACACATCCGTGCTGAATATAAGTATTAATTTCTTTCAAAAAAAAGAAAGAAAAAAAATGACTGACCCCAAACTTTTGAACAGTAGTGTATATTGTTACAAAAGATTTCTATTTTAAATAAAAGCTGATATTTTTTAACTTTTTATTCATCAAAGAATCCTGAAAAAGTATCACAGGTTATAAAATAATATTAAGCAACACAACTGTTTCCAACATTGATAATAAATCAGCATATTAGAATGATTGCTGAAGGATCATGTGACACTGAAGACTGGAGTAATGATGTTGAAAATTCAGATTTGCATCACAGAAATAAATTATATTTTAAAGTATATTAAAATAGAAAACCATAATTTTAATTTTTAATTTTTTTAAAATTTTATTGTGAAATATTATTGCTTTTAATGTATTTATTATGAAATAAATGCAGCCTTAATGAGCATAAGAGACTTCGTTCAAAAACATTAAAAATAGTAATGTTTAAATTACCATCATGTTAATGTTACATTTTAGTGCGGGTGGTTTTGTTTTCTGCCCCAGATATACAGTTTTCAAAATAATATATTAATGGTTCAGAGAAAAACCTCAGTGGGTTCAGAGAAATGTCCACTTGGAAGATAAGCAAGGTGAGGGAGTATACAAACAACTTTTCTGTTTTCTTTTATGTCATGCCAAACTAGCATATAATTAAGCTTGCTTATAGGCTTGTTATACTACCGGTTATGAGGGACAATACGGTATGAAATTTTATATCGGATTAAAGGAGGAACATGAAGAATTAAATTTACTTGACACTTGAACAGTTGCTATATCAACATCCTAACAAAGAGAATAATCTTAAATAATGTATAGTTGTCAGAACAAGCAGCGTGTTCAAAATCTGGACATGCAACTGGTTGCTGTGGTATCGAACAACAATACCTTAACGTGCTGACTTGTGTGGACTACCTTTTATTTGAAGAAATGCGTTTATAATAATAGACCAATGGGTTTGAACTTATTGGTCCTGTGCTGCCGATTGATTCAGTTGATTTGAATAAATATGTCTATAATATAATGGATAACGTTGCTTAAGTGAATGCTCAATTTAATATACAATGATCAAAATGCAAGGCAAGCACATTGCATGTATCTGACCTATTTTTGGCAGCATTCAGGGATTTGACTGTTATAGATTAAAAGTGCCATCGAACGTTTTTTTACAAGATGTAATATAAGTCTAAGGTGTCCCCTGAATGTGTCTGTGAAGTTTCAGCTCAAAATACCCCATAGATTTTTTTAAATTCATTTTTTTAACTGCCTATTTTGGGGCATAATTAGAAATGCACCGATTCAGGCTGCGGCCCCTTTAATTCCTCACGCTCCCCGCCCCCGGAGCTCGCACTTGCCTTAAACAGCATAAACAAAGTTCACACAGCTAATATAACCCTCAAAATGGATCTTTACAAAGTGTTCGTCATGCACGCTGCATGCATACATCAGATCATGTGAGTATAGTATTTATTTAGATGTTTACATTTGATTCTGAATGAGTTTGATGGTGCTCCGTGGCTAAAGCTAACATTACACACTGTTGGAGAGATTTATAAAGAATGAAGTTTTGTTTATGAATTATACAGACTGCAAGTGTTTAAAAATTAAAATAGTGATGGCTCTTGTCTCCGTGAATACAGTAATAAACGATGGTAACTTTAACCACATTTAACAGTACATTAGCAACATGCTAACGAAACATTTAGAAAGACAATTTACAAATATCACTAAAAATATCATGATATCATGGATCATGTCAGTTATTATTGCTCCATCTGCCATTTTTCGCTATTGTCCTTGCTTGCTTACCTAGTCTGATGATTCTGCTGTGCACATCCAGACGTCCTGCCCTTGTGTAATGCCTTGAAATGCCTTGCTATGCAAATATTGGGGGCGTACATATTAATGATCCCGACTGTTACGTAACAGTCGGTGTTATGTTGAGATTCGCCTGTTCTTCGGAGGTCTTTTAAACAAATGAGATTTATATAAGGAGGAAAGAATGGTGTTTGAGACTCACTGTTTGTCATTTCCATGTACTGAACTCTTGTTATTCAACTATGCCAAGGTAAATTCAATTTTCCATTTGATGGCACTTTTAAAGGGAGAGTTCACCCAAAAATGAAAATTCTGTCATCATTTACTCAAGTTGATCCAGACTTGTATGAATTTCTTTCTTCTGCTGAACACAAAAGAAGATATTTTGAAGAATATGGGTGACCAAACAGTTGATGGGCCCAACTGACTTCCATTATATGGAAAAAAATACTGTGGAAGTCAATGCGGCCCATTAACTGTTTGGTTACTGACAAAATATCTTCTTTTGGGTTCAGCAGAAGGAGGAAACTCATACAGGTTTAGAACAACTTGAGGGTGAGTAAATTATGACAAGTTTCATTTTTGGGTGAACTATCCCAAAAATGTGAATATTTGAAATAGTCTATTTAATATTAATAAGATTAATAAATCACATTACACTGTATAGTGATTCCTGTTTTTCTGTACCCAAATGTAAGAATCTTAAAGTTATCATCAAGACTTTTCTTATACCGTGTAAGATATTTTATGGCTTTAAATTTGAAAAAACTGAATTTAAAACTTTAAGACTTTTTAAGGACCTGCAGGGACCTTGATAATGATTCAAGCTAACTGGAAACTACCACTATTTAATTGTGTTGAACAGAAATTTTTCATTATTTTAAATGAAGAGTCTCAACAGATCTTGCTTCACTCATATTTTTAGAATAAGCTTTGCAGTAGGGTGGACATCAGTACACTGGAGAAAAGTGTGCTGCATATTATCAAAGTCCCTTTGAGACAAGTCATTTCACTCGGCGGCCTTCTTTGAAACGCCTCTTGGGCATGCAAGTGCAGCTCCTATCTCTTTGAATTGGGAAACATCAAATTCTCCAAAGCTGTTTGCCAAGCTTTCGATTAAATTTCATATTTGAAATCAGCAATGAAATCTGACAACAACTGTCTCATAAATTTTGTTTCTAAACGCTTGAATCATGACAAAAAAACAATAACTGACTGGATCAAGCTAATGTGCATGCGCAGTCCCAAGTGTGTGTCTCTACAGGAAGCGCGCATCTGACTGTTTCTAAAGGAACCGGAGCTTCTAACGGCCGCTGCAGTGACTTTACCAATCGGCAACTGGCTATTATTTAGAAGGCAGGACTTATTCCGCGTTGCACTTTCACGCATTCAAAACAATATGAGTGAAGTGTCTTGTGTTATTCTATAGTCTTTGATGTTATCTGACAAGCTAAGCTGTCTTTGAGCCTTGTAAGAGTACGGTTAGGAGTTACTTCAGCGCTAGGGCCTCGTCAGTCTGTCAGGCAATATGGAGCATTTTCACTGATCAAACCTCAATCAGCAAAATATGAATATGAACAATGTCCTTCTGTGTATATATGACTTGAGTTCACCTGCTTGACACTTAAAAGACACTGAAAATCAAGCCAAGTATCTCCTTGCTACTGCAAGGCTCAATCTATATAGAAGATCTCTAGAAATTCAGACACCCAAAACCCTTTCATGATTCAAAGACTCATTCTTACCTGACTCACAGACGACAGAGCCCGGTTTGAGGTCCAGCATCAGTGTGATGTTGGCAATGTCTGTCGTGTAGAGGATCTGTGTTCGGTGGGGAAGGTTGACGGTCCACAGCTCTGGTGTGGGGTGCAGCACATAAACCCAACCACCCTTACTGCAAGTCACTTTGGAACCAAAGCGCTGTCCAATCAGGTCGCTGGAGTGGCGGATAACCCCATAGCGGGTCTGCGTCTGAGCTCCTGACTGAACTTTGACAGGCATCATGGAGTCATGACCCAGGAAGATAATGACGACATCCCCTTCTTGGATGAGCTCGGAGTATTCCACAAAACTCATGAGGTACAGCTGAAAAGTGTGGCTTTGGATGATTAAATTATGCTGGTCTGCCATAAATGAAAACACATGAACATTATTCTCATAAGTAATTCACATGCAAACATATTTAAATTCCTTCCTAGACTAAATTGAATATTTAGGATATTCTAACTTTTAGAAAATTAATATTTGTGTTTATAAAAAAAAAATTGACTCAGACAATTAATTATAACTTGCTTATGAACATAATTGTGTCTAACAATTGTGACAAGGTGTCTAACAGCATGGTAATAAAGAGCTAAGCTGTCATGCTTTTGGAATCCTATAATAATACACCAATTTCTGTACTTTTTGAGAGACAAACTAATTAATTGAAAACATTGAAAATCCACTGTGCTGGCACTTCTTGGAGGATTATGTCTTATGGCTTTTGTTGGTTATTAAAAAAAGACTAAAACAGACTCGGATAACCATGTGAATACCAATTAAAGGAATATTGTAGAGAAAATTGTAGGTTTTTAATTCAATATTACAATTAGAGAAACATAAAAAATATATATTAATAATAAATATTTTATTATAAATACATTTTAAAATCCTTTTTAAGATAAAAGACGTTAAAAGAAATAAAATTAAGTAAAAAAAAAATCTAATATTGTACTAAAAGAAAACAAATGAGTTTACAAATTTAGCTTTTATTATTTTATCCAATATATTAAGATACAAACACATACATGTTATCCTATAATCAAACAAAAACAAAACATGAGCATGTTAAACGTAAACTACTCAAAATCCAGTCAGTGCGTATTTTGATTTAAAAAGTTGTAAACCGTTAGAGTGACCGTTAGTACAAACCTGTCAAGACTGAACATTACCAGCATCTTCTGTGTAACAGCAGTCCTGAGACAGATCAGAACAGCAAAAAAAATGGGCCATATGTAAGTTAATCTGTTAATAATGCACTTACGGATATCTGTGAAAATTTATATTATTTTATGTATCAGATTCAGCAAGGTCATTGTCCTAAATGACGGGAGGAACCGGAGAAGCGGATTCGCTAACAGCGACTTCGATTATCTGAGAGCAAATAATGACACGGTTTCCCTACAAACCATCGATTATTTAGAAATATAAATCTTTTTAAAAGGTCGTGTTAACATGAGGGCTACACTGAATGTGAAATAACACTTTTTAAAGAGAGCATTCATTACATCGAGAGCAAACTGAAGTGTTTTTTAAAGTGTAAACACAGTATAACGTTACGTTACATGCATTGCAGGAAAGGAAACTCGTAAAATGCCTGAACGAACGTACATCGTTCGACATAAAGATGTGTTTAACCTAAAGAAGGACTCAAAAACTTACCGTTTCTGTAAGTTTATATTTGTGAGAGAGCAGAAAGAAGGTACAGCACGTGTGTGCGGCTAGTTTGCTTGATAAACCACATGTACATGCAGTCGCGGTCTACATAGCGGATCTTTAGCTCATGTGGATGGACTCAAACGCATGTGAACGCGTTGCCCGCCACATACAAATCTACAACTTGTCGCAAAACGTCAATTTCTCACGACACAACCAGTCTCATGAAAATGATGTAAGAGTATTTTAAAGGAACAGTATCTGTTGCATAAACGTCAAGATAAATTAGACATTTGCGTGGTGGTTTAAATTCACCAGGACGGTGTTTCCTAGTCCACAACCCTATAGTCATAAGGCTGAAGTATCATTTCAAACCAGAAATCCGCTCCTGTTAAATCAGATTATACTGTATATCATTTTAGCATTATATTATAGAATAACACTTTGATTATAATGCATATTAAAGTCAAATTTAAACAAAAACAATCAAAGCTGTGGGTCTCACAAAGCAACATATTCCTAGTGTCATCCACACAAATGTACTAGACTTGCACACATTATACATTATGCTTTTTTTCTTTTTTAAATAAATCTATTACATATTAATTTATTGACATTCCCAATCCCAATATAAGTCGTTTTTTTTTTTTTTTACAGGTTTAATCATGCAAAATCAAACACTTTCCAAGTCAACTACATCAGAATAACCGGACTAGGATATAGCTTAATACAATTAAACATACATTTTCTTACATTTTTAAATTTTTGCACATTTTCTATATTACATATTTGCTGAGAGCTGTCAAACTATTCCAGTCTAGTTCTTCCAATGGGATGAATGGACTGCAAATAGCAGCCAATAGGAGCGGCTTTCCTGTACTATAAAACAATCGCTCCATCATTATCTTGTGCTGGAGAACAGACAGACGCCACGTACAGTTCATACTCTACCGTAAAAATAGGGATCTTTGTGTCAGCCCAGTCTTCCTCTAGTTCTAGCAACCCACAACCCACGGTAAGGCTTCATTAAGAAGTTTTCATCTCTCTTGTTAAAGTAAAAGCTTAAGCAAGATCGCAGTTTAAATTGTATTTGGAAAAAGTAACTACGCTTTAAATGACGCTTTAAAAAGTTCTGGATAAGACTTTTGAGTAAGACTGGCATTTTAGTGCATTGTGGAGGTCTTCTATAATGCTTTTTCTGAACATTTTAGGCTTCTTCTGAAAGAAAGCGTCTCATATTCAGACCATGACAGCTCAACCTTTCTTTCTTTAGTTGAAGTGGTGCCGTCCAGTGGACGCCCAGTTTAAGTCATCGATAGCATCATCGAAATGCGAAAGTTTGTGCATTTCAGTGACTAGATATAGACCTGAATCCTCTGACGAGAAGGAAATTACATTTACAGTTTGTTGAGATGGTTTCAACATATATATAACAAATCATAAATTAATTTAAAAGAGTTTCAAGGACCGATTTGCAGGTAACGTTACATAGACTTTTTAATAATTTTTTTTTATCAACATTAAAAGTAACAGTTCTTGGTTTATTTCCGGTCGGACATGACAAAAGTTACTTTCTGTTCATTTATAAACCAGATTAATTCTTTCTGTAACCCCTCCGACTGATTCGTTTTTGATTCACTATAAAGAATCATTCGGGCATCGTTCTTCACCGGCCGCGCTTTATGTATTTGATTCACTAAAAAGAATCGGTTCATAAGAGTCATTCGTCACGCTATAGATTCATTTAAGACATTTTTGCACCGCTAAATAGAAGTGCAACATTTTACATTATTTTTTAAATTGTTACACATTTTTACAGTATTTTTTGTGAATATTTGCATAAATTATTTGTTATTTTACTACAACGTCTCTGTAGAAAAAGGGTTCCCTAATTGGTTTCCCACAGTATTTCTGTGTGGAACCATATTGGTCATATTCATCATTTGACTTCTTTATTTTTGTAGAAATTTAACACCAATCACGTGAATAAAAGTAGGTAGTAACTAGAACGGTTTCCATCTTTTATCGATGCATGTTCAACTGTATGCAAGCCAAGTCTTTTTCCAGATTCATTCAAATATCAAGATGGAGGTTAGTGTTGAAACTCTTGGCTTTATTTCACATTCAGTGTAACCACAGTTATTTTCCATCCCATTCCCACCGTGCTCAGGGAACAGCAGCCATGCCTTTCGGGAACAGTCACAACCAGTTGAAGATGAACAACTCCTGTGAGCAGGAATACCCCGACCTCAGCAAGCACAACAACTATATGGCCAAGATCCTCACGCCGGCGCTGTATGAGAAGTTGCGCTCCAAACAGACACCCAGCGGGTTTACAGTGGATGATGTAATCCAGACCGGGGTAGATAACCCAGGTAAAGACCCAAAGCAACTCAAAGTCCTCCAAAGTCCACCTCTCGTGTGCTTTTTGAACATATGGGTGTATTGCGAGCTTTGAAACTACAATCAGAAAGAAAAGCGTGATTATCATGGCGTGTTAGACAGTGACCTTGCTGACTCTTTGTTTTAGTGCAGAGGGCATCTAATAAAACATTTCCTGTATTGATAAGACCAACTTGTCTGTGCAAAATGCAATGGCATAGAAAATACAATTCTAGCTGCCATATACTGTATAAAAGGCTATATGAAAGACTTGAAACAGGTCATGAACACAGAGTAAAACAGAGTATTTGGACAAATGGTGCTAACCCATTCAGAACACAACAGGTGACTTTGTCCTTCGGCAGCAGAATGTGGTATTTTTACACCCCATGTGTTGTTGTATTTATTTAGCAATACTAAACTAGCCAGGCTGACCATCAAGCAGCGACCAGCTGAGGAAGAGTATCCAGACCTCACAGAGCACAACAACCATATGGGCAAAGTCCTCACTCTGGACATGTACAAACGCCTCCGTCAGCGCTGCACACCCAACGGCTTCACCATAGATAACGTCATTCAGACTGGCGTAGATAATCCTGGTAAAAGAATATGCATAGTCTGTCAGGGGTCAGGGTCAGGGTTTAGATAGTCCTAAAAGAAAGCACTTGATGTTTAGCATGGATTTTTTTTTTGTAGTTAAAAGTGCCAGGCCTCTGAGGTGCATGGCTCATAATTTGTGTACATGGATCTGTTTCCAATCCCAGGCCACCCCTTCATTATGACTGTGGGTTGTGTGGCTGGGGATGAGGAGACCTATGAGGTGTTCAAGGAGCTGCTGGACCCTATTATTCAGGACAGACATGGAGGATACAAGCCTACAGACAAACACAAGACTGACCTCAACCCCAATAACCTCAAGGTATGAAGTTGAAGGGATGAATCACCCCAAAATAATTCTGCCAACATTTACTCACCTTCATGTTATTCCAAACACACACACACACAAAAGATGTTTTAAAGAATGTTTTTGTGCAAAACAACATTAGACCCCACTTACTTTCATTCATACGGTGATATTGCTTATTCCAAAGACTAAAACTTTCTGCTCCTGCAGGGTGGTGATGGCCTGGACTCCAAATACGTGCTGAGCTCTCGCGTCAGAACAGGCAGGAGCATCCGTGGATTCTGTCTGCCGCCCCACTGCAGTCGTGGAGAGAGAAGAGCCGTTGAGAAGCTCTCTCTGGAAGGTACATCACTGCAGTGCCACATCGGTTTATGTGAAACGTGACAAAAAGATGTGCTGCATCAAAATATGCTTACTATCCATCCTAAAATAGTATTTGAAATTATAATTAGTGTGTCCCAAACCATAGTGTGTCGAAATTAGTAACAGTTAAGGTACTTGGATGGTCTACTATTTGAGGTGGAAAGTCCATGCACACTTTACTGGCTGTTATTGCCTACAACCCATTGAGCTTTGGAGGAGGATTCGGTTCAGTTCAACTACATACCAGGGTTATTATAGTTAAATAAAACTAAAACCATTAAAAAAAAAAATTTTCGTTACTTGAAATAAATAAGATACAAAAAAAGTAAAACTTTAAAATAAAATGAAAATGGAAAATTTAAAAATAAAGACTAATTCAAAATATTAATAACTTTAATACTATATCAATGATAGAAAAAATATCACTGCTACATAGACAAATAAAAATGTCAAACTAAAAAACATGGTGAATGTGTGAGACCGATAATTAAGTCGAGGTTTATATAAAGGGGTTTGAGTCGTTTTAATAATCATTATCTAACCTGATGAAAAATAATTTCTTCTGCAACAACAGTGTGAACTTTTCAAAAAATTTGTTTGGCCATTTGCATCATGCAAAAACACGAGGAGAGTTTTCCGTATCAAAGACTCACGACGTGATGCTTCTTTCCTCTCCAATATGATAGGAAGAATTAAATAGCGTAAATTAACTGAAAGATAGTGTGTATAAGAGAATGTTAACTGTGAAAAGATGATTGACAGGTGAGTTTACTGTGACCGGATGCATGTAACTGTGTGACAACGTGGTTCGATAAAGACACAGTAATCTTCATAATATTGCGTGATCTTCTGCTGCACACTCAAAAGTACTTTTTCTTCACAGACAAAGTACATACTTTTCTAGCATAACATGGCGAATTGGGATACAGCACTTATTTTCCTGAAACCTGGTCATGTGGCTCCCTCTAGTGGTGATGAGCATCATCATTTGTGATTGAACCAAGATAAATACTCCGTTCTTAGACATTTTAATCTACTCTATTATAATGTTTCTTTATTTTTTTATAAGATGGTTACAGTTTTTTTTTTTAAGGTGTCTTTGTTACACTGTAATTATACATTACTGAGTAATAGTAAGTAACCACATGTACTACTTACAATAGGATTAGTGTTTGGTTTAGGGTTAGTTGCATGTAATTATGCGTAATTTATAGTTATTACTGGAGTAACTACATGTAACATATGTAACAATGACACTGTAAAATAAAGTGTTACGATAAGATAACTCACAGATTTGTTGATCTGTCTGCTGTAGCTCTGGATGCCCTGACTGGGGATCTCAAAGGAAAATACTACGCCCTGAAGAACATGTCAGAGGCCGAGCAGCAGCAGCTCATTGATGACCATTTCCTGTTCGACAAGCCTGTATCTCCCCTGCTGCTGGCCTCAGGGATGGCTCGCGATTGGCCCGACGCCAGGGGCATCTGGTCAGTGTTCTGGACTGTCCTTAATGCACTGCTTGTGCTACTTTTGTTGAGGAGAACCTACTTCCTGTCAGTTTGTTCCAGATTCTACAGATACAGACAGCACCAGCATTTTGTTCTGCATATTTTTAGCAATCTTACACTAAAACCACACAGCATCAAATGTGCTGAGAAAATTGTTTGTTTTTTACTACTGGCTTGACATTGAAACGCAATTTTTGCTAATTCCTAGAATTTATTCTAGTTATACAGTTTAGATGAGGGTCAGATACACTATTTCTTTTTCTTTTCTTTTTGACCAGATACACTTATCTGTATCCAGTTTTTATATTTATATATCAGACACCATACTCTGGCAGCGTTCTTTACTGGGAAAGCATTGCATTTTTGTGCTGGACTTAGAAGACATTCCCTCACTCATTTTCTCCTTGTCTCCAGGCACAATGATAACAAGACATTCCTTGTGTGGGTGAATGAGGAGGACCACCTGCGTGTCATCTCCATGCAGAAAGGTGGCAACATGAAAGAGGTCTTCACCCGTTTCTGCACAGGTCTCACTAAGGTATTACATCACTGTGATGTTACAAGCCATGCATGTGATCCTAAAGGCCTGTTCTCACCAGGAGTGATAACTATATTAGTGTTATTAGTGTTGTATTACACCGTGTCTACACCGGACACGAGCAGCTCGACGCAACGTGTCAAAAGACAATAGAACCCATTATAATCCATGATATTGTCTACACTGGATGCGGCGCGACTCAACAAGACAAATTCCCGACAGTAAACGGATTCCCCGTTCTATTTCTGACGTATTCCAAGTGCTTTCCAACGGTCGTCTTGTCGCGTTCAGTGTAGACAGCTTTTAGCTGCTCGATGCGAAAAAAGTCGCATCTGGTGTAGACACGGTGTTAGTTAATCTGGATCAGGGGTGCATTTCCCGAAAGCATCATTGGTCAACTATGGTCTTAAGTCCCATTGAACTTTATTGGTAACGACGGAACTTGCGACCATAGTTTGCTTTGGGAAACAACATTATGATCTGGATTTGGATCCTGCTGTCCAGCATCAGGTAATCCATTTTACTATTGTGCCAGTTTTTCAAAGCAAAATTGTATTGGATCACCCTGATCCAGATACACACATTTTCATTTTACCAAATGTGTATTACTAGTGCTCTATGGAGCCCCTGAAATATTTCACTACTTTTGCGTTCTCTCAGAAAGGTTTTGCATAGCGTTCACCAGAGAAACCTTGTTCACTCGCCAAGAAATGTTGTTTAATCTCTTGTAGTTTACAAACAGTAATAAAAAACACTTCAAATTAAATATATTTTTGTTTGATATTTACTGTTTGGGGATTATTTTATGACGCCAAAGTCTCTTTTTACTTTACTGTAGGCTACCGAAAGGCTTAATGGGTATAAGATCAAAACCAAGATTGGATTTTGTGATCTGATTTCAAAATCCTTTTTTTCTTTTGAACAACCCATTTTCAAGATTTGAACCAATCCGATAGCCGAAATCCAATCAGATTACTTTTGAACAACTGGCCTTTACTTGGAATAAAACCTGTTCCGGAGCAGGTTTAGCAGGTGATGAGCACCACTAAAAACCCTTCCATCATCTTCCATCCCAAAAAAGAGTTTGTTCTAACTAAACTCAAACTTACCAGGATAAGCGCTAAAACCTGCTTTGTGAAATAGGCCACATATCATTGCTCAGTGTCACCATTGTTTTTTTTATGGCATGGACTTCCCTTTCCCTATTCTCACAGAATTAGTACGATTATTAAAACTAGATTTTGCATCTTGTATTAAAATACACTAATTACAGATATCTTAATTATCCTGAAAGTTCTTTCTCATAAATTTGCTTTATCTTGTTAATTAAATGATTTTAGATATTCGATAGCTTGAACAGAGCTACAAAAACCAGATTTTTCTTTCAGATTGAGGAGTTGTTCAAAAACAAGGGTCACGCGTTCATGTGGAATGAGCACCTTGGCTACGTCCTCACCTGCCCATCCAACCTCGGCACAGGCCTGCGTGCAGGAGTGCATGTCAAACTGCCTAACCTCAGCAAATACCGCCAGTTTGAAGAGGTCCTTAAGAGACTGAGGCTGCAGAAACGTGGAACAGGTAGGAACTGGAGAAAATTGAACAGCACATTACTATTACGGAGTGTTGTGAACAAATACAGCATGTAAACTGATGACAATAAGAAAGTGGTGCCTCTGTTCATTAGGTGGTGTGGACACTGCAGCCGTGGGTGGTATTTTTGACATCTCCAACGCTGACCGCCTGGGCTTCTCTGAGGTGGAGCTGATGCAGATGGTGGTGGATGGAGTCAAACTGCTGATAGAGATGGAGAAACGGCTGGAGAAAGGCCAGTCCATTGAGGACCTCATGCCTGCCCAAAAGTAGACTGCACTTCACACATTCTTCTCTCTCCACCTCCCCACACCTTTGTTAACTGATTGATTGAATGTTTGTTGACTTGTTCTTGAAAGACATGTTTTATTTAAGAGTCCTTTGTCTCTGCTCTGGTGAGTTCTTGTTACACATACAGATGTCTCAGGGCAAAACATGGATGAGAATATCTGAAAATAAAATTTGGCTCGTGTTGACCTGCTTTTTGTCTTTATTCCCTGTTCTGTCCTCTTGACAATTCCAGGGTTCCCATATTCATTTAACTTTTACCCGTTCAGTTTTACAGTTATTCATGATTTAAGAATTATTCAAGGATTTTTAGAAGTTTTTAATGAAATCACCCAATGCAAAGGTTGAGAACTGAAAATGATTAGAAATATATCCACCTTATTCCTACACCCATGACGCTTTGCGCGAATTATGTATATATATCATATTCATGAAGTTCAGCATTGCGTGATACTATTTCAAAGTGATTTGTCATTTTTTACAGACAATAAATTCTATGTATCTGTGAAAACAAACCTGGAACAAGACGTTAGGATTTGAGGAGAAAAACAACAGATTCTTGGTGCATTCCAGTGAATTGTTAATAGGATATATTGTAAATTAAATCGGGAGAACAGACCACAAATGTGCAGAATATGTTGTCCTTTTTCATACTATTACAACCTGAATTGGCCTTACCAGTCACCTGCGAACCCATGTTTCCCTATACGACATTGGATGAAGTTAGTCACCTTCTTAACGGAAGGACGAACACACAGTGGAATGAAAAGGGAAAAAAGAAAATAATCATAAGGAAAAGAATGCAGCGACTGAAAAGATCTCTTGCCATAGATATTCTTGTTATAATATGTTACATTAAAATACCAAGCGTTACGTTATTCTCATGATGTCTGAAAATAAAACATGAAGGAAAATTGACAGCTCATTCAGTCAAACTGATGAATAAGCTTTATTTTTAGGGCAACCTTATGATTTGAAATGATTAGTTTCAGTCTTTCTGAATAGAAGTTCCCCAAACTAGAAGTGCCATCCATAATTCAAAACGCAGTTGGCTCGTCGTCAGGAATAAGGTGGACACATCACACAAATGTGTGTGTATATATGGTCACACTTTAAATGATGGTCCAATTCTCACTATTAACTGATTATTAATAGTTAGTAAGGTAGTTATTAAGTTTAGGTATTGGGTAAGATTAAGGGATGTAGAAAATGGTCATACAGAATAAGGCATTAATATGTGCATTATAAGTACTAATAAACAGCCAGTATCCTAGTAATATGCAAGCTAATAAGCAACTAGTTAAAGGATTAGTCCACTTTTAAATAAACTTTTTCCTGATAATTTACTCACCCCCATGTCATCCAAGATGTCCATGTCTTTCTTTCTTCAGTCGAAAAGAAATTAAAGTTTTTGATGAAACATTCCAGGATTTTTCTCCTTATAGCAGACTTGAATGGGCACCAAACAGTTGAAGGTCAAAATTAGTAATACTGCCCTCCACAGGCCAAAGTTTGAACTAATTGTTATATACAATTGAACTAGCATATTGCATATAAAAATTAGTTCAAACTTTGACCTGTTGAGGGCAGTAATACACTTAGCAGTGTCTACACTGCTGGAATTCTAATAGAGAAGAAGAAGAAGAGAACTAGTTCAAATTGAGCATTTCTGGTTTAAACTTATATAATTTTCAAATTTTTTTAGAAAATGAGTGATGGTTTCACTAGATAAGACCCTTATTTCTCATCTGGGATCATTTTGAACAATTTGAAGCTGCAGTGAAACTAATTTTGACCTTCAACTGTTTGGTGCCCATTGAAGTCTACTATAAGGAGAAAAATCCTGGAATGTTTTCATCAAAAACTTTAATTTCTTTTTGACTGAAGAAAGAAAGACATGGACATCTTGGATGACATGAGGGTGAGTAAATTATCAGGAAAAGTTCATTTAAAAGTGAACTAATCCTTTAATAGTGAGATTCGGACCCTAAACTAAAGTGTTACTATGCATAACACAATATTATAATAATAATACAATATATTGTAATATATTTTAAGTTGTAATACTATTTTACAATATTAGTTTTTACTGTATTTTTGCTCAGGAAAAAAAAAAATATATATCGACCTGAAACTTTTGAAACTCCTACCAGTTTCTTTGATTGCATAAAGATCTCCAAGTTGTTGCAGCTCATGTGATACAAAGAGTCAGGAAAAAAAGATGAGTAAATAAAGATAAAAAAAGAGGCATACAAATATTGAGATCATTTTGTAGCTGTATTAGATCTCTGCAAGGAACACTGTGACGAGTTACAGATAGTTTAATTGAATCTGTGGTGAGTCTTATAAGTGAAAGAGATTACAAGATGCCCTCTTGGTTTCAAAAGAAGTCCAACAAAACAGTATGAAAATGTGTAATTACCGCATAAAGTACAATATTTACACAAAAAATACACTTGAGTGGGCAATAACGTGAAATAAATTATAAAACATCTAAATGTTGCTCTTAATAACATTCAAACAGTGAAACTGAGCTCAAATCAGGTTTACTGCAGCCGTTTTCACAGACGAGCACCCTCAATACACAGAGGTGCAGAGCAAATTTTCAAAAAGTCTTAAGCAAGTCAAGATTCGGGTGCACTCTTTACACAAGAGCCGCCCAAAACACGCAATACTTAAAACCACCACAGAATAGTGCCCGTTAAAAAGCTAAAATAAAACAAACCTCACAAATCTCCATCTAGTGTCCATTTCCTGAATGATCAGATTCAACTCATCAGACTGAAATGATGGTGATGGCAATGAGTTGGTTCCTCGCTGAACATTCTCAGCGGTGCATACAATCGTAACACTGAAAGGTTCAAACCTCTTATTTTTTTACAGCATTTAACGATAATACGATAATTCTGTGACTGATGTTAAAGAAATTATTGCTTTAAGCAATGTTACAGTATATACATTTTTTCAAATACATGTAAGTGGTTTATTTAAAAAAAAAAAAAAAAAACATTTGGAAACTGCTACTTTACGATTGTACACCTTAATTTGTTTGTCTATATTGAATTGAACCATTTCATAAATTCCTCTATGTAGTAAGATTAAAGATATTCATAGCTTGAGTTCACCTGCAACTTTGGAAGCAATGTTTTTAAACGCGATGGAGTTGCCAGATATCCTCTTAAAACGGACACCATTAAGTGAGAGCCGGGGAAGTTTGCAAACCTCCATCTCCCATTGGACGAGGCTGTCGGTGCGGGTGTCCCCGTGGGAACAGAGAAGCAGAAAGCATTCGCGCTGCTGGTAACTGCAGCTGTTGTTGTCCAAAACTTTGCGGATCTCATTTATGATGTCGGCTGGCTCCATGGTGCTGGTGGTGTTCATACTCCAGGTGAAACGGAGAGAGCGGGGTTTCCCGTCTTTTCCATCTTTCCCTTCATCTTTCTGCTGATCCCCAGATACATGGCGACTGTGTGACAGAGCGGAACGGGAATAGAAAGAGAAAGGCAAGGTTAGGGCAACGGATAAAGAACAATCCATATACTGAGTTTACTTATACAAAATGGTAGTGAAGAATCACTGCAGCAGATGCATGCATGGGTTATCAGCACACATGGGAATTAATGGCAAATCAAATGCACAGCAGACTAAGGCATGCACAGAAGCAGCTCCTTTTTTTAATGCTATATAGCATGAATCAGGGCTGGGCAAGTTGACATTTTTCAACGTGTTAATATTTCAAAACACACCAAACTCACACTGGCACTTCAGTCAAAACTGATTAATTGTTGAATGAATAAGTAATGAATCAAATAAACAGTTTGGACTGATTCACAGAAATAAAATTACTCAAACGCATCAACATGCCATATTTTCTATGAATATTTTGTAACATTTCAGTATGGAGAACAATTATCACTTTTAATTAGCTGCTTATTAGCTTGCATATTGGCTGTTTATTAGTACTTATAAAGCACATATTAATGCCTCATTCTGCATGACCTTATTCTACATCCCTTAAAGGATTAGTTCACTTTCAAATGAAAATTAGCCCAAGCTTTTCACCCTCAAGCCATCCTAGGTGTATATGACTTTTCCTACTGATGAACACAATCAGAGATATATTAATAAATATCCTGACGCATTCGAGCTTTATAAAGGCAGTGACCCAAAAAAAAAATGAAACTGCCGTTGCGTCAGTTACACTTTCTTCGTAAGTTAAATACAGAAGGCAGTCGGGTAGAAGCTTGATATTTTACTTCATAACTTGTTAAATATGGATTTTATTTTATTTATTTATTTTTTACACAAATGCATCGCTTCTCTTCAGAAGGCTAGAGCCGTGTGAAGTATGTTTATGATGGAAGGATGTAGATGTATGCACTTTCTTCAGATCATACTCGTTGATCCCGCTCACTGCCATTATAAAGCTCGGATGTGTCAGGATATTTATTAATATATCTCCGATCGTGTTCATCAGAAAGTAGAAAGTCATATATGCCTTGGATGGCTTGAAGGTGAGTAAAGCTTGGGCTAATTTTCATTTGAGAGTGAACTAATTCTTTAATCCTACCCAATAGCTAAACTTAACCATAGTTAATAGTGAATATGTGTTCCCCATACTAAAGCGTTACCGGATATTGTATATATATATATATATTAGAGGTGCTATAACCAAATTTTAACATTCAAAACTAGGGAATTATTTCACTCTGCAAAACTAAATCAAATGATGCTCTCTGGCCAAATAAAGTGCATTAAAATCATTTTGATACTCAATAGCTATGTTTCCATTCAAAGTTGCAAATTTAACTTATGCACAAAATTGGAATATTGCATAAAACGTTTGCGAATAAAGCAGTTTTCATCCAGTCAGTCAAAGAGAACAAAATCGTCACTTCCCGATAAACTGGCGCTAAATATCACTAAGAAAAATAGGAGAAGCCACTGTATATAATAATTTATTATATACACTACCGTTCAAAGGTTTGGGGTCAGTAAGATTTTTTAATGTTTTAAAAGAAGTATCTTCTGCTCACCAAGCCTGCATTTATTTGATTAAAAATACAAACAAAAACAGTAATATTGTGAAATATTATTCCAATTTAAAACAGCTGTTTTCTATGTCAATATACAGTAAAGTGTAATTTATTCCTGTGATCAAAGCTGAATTTTCATGCCAAGATGAACAACTGTATGTACACAACTGTTTTCAACATTGATAATAATAATGAATGTTTCTTGAGCATCAAATCATCATATTAGATTGATTTCTGAAGGATCATGTGACACTGAAGACTGGAGTAATGATGCTGAAAATTCAGCTTTGATCACAGGAATAAATTACACTTTACTGTATATTGACATAGAAAACAGCTGTTTTAAATTGGAATAATATTTCACAATATTACTGTTTTTGTTTGTATTTTTAATCAAATAAATGCAGGGTTGGTGAGCAGAAGATACTTCTTTTAAAACATTAAAAAAATCTTACTGACCCCAAACTTTTGAACGGTAGTGTATATAATAGCAGTGCAGACGAAACGCAATAAACACGCAAAAAACAACCAAAACAGCATTTCGGATGCTGTGCAAAAAGATCGGTCCACTGGTTAGTCCAGTTATGCCGTCCCATCGTGCAGAGTCATGTGATTTTTTTAATGCGAAACGAGGAATTTATTCGGTAAATGTGTTTCTTTTGTAGTTTATGCACAGGTTCTCTTATCGGCTAAAAAAATTATCCGACTCAAACGAGCGCATCTTTTTTTTTAATGCGCATTTTTACAATTTATGCACATCTTGGCATTTCCATCCAGCAGATTTTTACGCGTTATCCCAAAATACGCATAAGGGTACGTTAACACGACAAGGAACGATGTACTAAAAAAGGAAACGTTTTTTCTTGTTATTTCCCTATAGCGGCTAATAAATCGGAAGTCTTGCACATTCACAGAAAACACGTTGAAAAATAAGGTGGATAGACTAAACACGTAATACACGTGCATGACGTCACTGTTTTCACAGATTCGCTTTTTTGCAGTTTACACGGAGATGACAACGCTATCATTTTCAAATACTTGCACTTTGAAACCTGTTTTCAAAAGTTTGTGTTCTCAGGCCACCAAAATGCCATTGTCGTGTAATTGAACGGCCAAAACGCATAAATCTGTCCATTTTAACAGCCCCTAAAAATAGGTGGATGGAAACATAGCTAGTGTTAATTTCATATAATCAGCTAAACCAATGTGAACATACTGTGAATATTCAATATTAAAATATCACCCAGCCCCAATGTAAA
This sequence comes from Anabarilius grahami, assembly GCA_003731715.1. Lineage (NCBI taxonomy): Eukaryota > Metazoa > Chordata > Actinopteri > Cypriniformes > Xenocyprididae > Anabarilius > Anabarilius grahami. Next base: position 4,296,220 of record RJVU01057857.1, on the reverse strand, counting down.
TTTTTTTTTTTAAATACATAATTTAACCATTCATTAATAAAGCAGACTAATGGCCCGTGTGCTGTACACACTACACTAACATACACTCTGATATCTCATACAATGGAAGACAGAAAGTATACATCCACAACACACTAAAATAATGAGCCAGGAGAGGAAATAAGGGTTTCCAAAGTCACTGACACCTCACCTTGAGCCCTCAAATCTCCCGCTTCTCTCAAACTCGGTTGAGACTCTTTTATTGTTAATTTGTTGAAAAGGTTACATATCATAATGCAGCAAAAAGGAATGGACAGAGAAAAAGGAAATCATTTTTAGTCATTTTAGAGCAATCACTACACACAATGAGATAGAGAGAAAGAGACTGAAAGAGACAGCAAAAAAAGGTAAGCAAAAAGTTAACCTCCCACAAAGACTGTCACCAGTATGTTGGATCAGACAAACACAAAAACGACTTATACGAGACTCTTACAATCAACACCTGAATATGTATGGTAGTTTTTCACCATGCACTCATTTGAACTGCCATGCTGCTTCCTCCAAAAAACAATATACATCTAGAGGTTCACTGAAAGAGTGCATGATGGGTAAAAGCCTATTCTGAGCGCTGGATGCGAGACATTGGCTGTGACCTGACATCAGACGCATATACAGGTATAGAGGACGTGTCTATACATACACTATATACTGTGCTCTTCGCATGCGTGTCGGATACGTCATCGTTTCGGACTAAAATCAACAGACAAAACAGTCTTTCGATTTCTCTCTCACACACACACACAGCCTTTCGCTCTCCATTAAACACGTTTAAACGAGCCCTTACTCTAGATACTCTTCATCTGCGAATTCTTACAACTGCCTATTGCCAGAGCTGCTGAATCTGGAAGAAAAGAGCAGTTCAAAGCCGACAAAAAGAAATTAAACTGGTGGACGCAGAAAAAAAACAAATAGCCATTACAGAGCCACATGTTTAGAGACAGGGTTCCCACTCCTTCAGGCCAATGAATTTACAGAATTCATTCAAATTCACTAATGAAAACTGATTTGAGTGACTCACTAATGAATCATTTAGATTGGTTTGACTGACATATTGGCAAGTCGTTTCAAATGTGTTCATATTGTGGATGGGTTGAAATGTTTTTGAGCAGAGCATAACTACTGACAAAAATGAAATAAATTTAAATATTACAAAATATATACTTTGGGATATATATGTGTATGTGTGTGTAATATATACTACTGTTTATATGTAAAGTGTTTCTATAATAAACATTATATTCACATTTCCAGTCCTGAAAAACACCATTTTAACATTTTGTGAATTTCCATGCTGTGGGAACCCTGTGATGTGGTGGAAAGGGGAGGCTGGAGGAGAGGGGGATGAAAAAGAAAGAGGAAGAATAAGAATGTAAACGAGTGGAGCGCAGACTTACTAAGAGTCTTTGCCGCAGGGTTGGAGGGGACTGTGAGGGTGGGGGGCACAGAGGGGGCAGCCGGCCCTGATTTGACGGCAGACTGCCGTTTGCTCGGGTCAAGAGTGACCCTGGGGGAGGAAGGCAGACAGAGAAAGAGATAAAGGGAGGGGAGGAAGGAAGGAAGGGAGGAAGGAAACACAGGGAAGAGAGGGATAGATTGAGACAGTTTCAACATTAATAGAGCATTTTGTATTGTTAGAAGTTTATTAGAGAAAGTGTGTGATCTGTTCAGTTATATTCTATGGCACAAATCTGATCATCTGAAGGTGACTCCTGAAGGTCATTCAACATGGAGTCTGCTGCAGCTTACAGTGCGGTTCACTTACAATCCTCTCTATGAGCCAGAACAGGCTCCTCCCACCAGAACCCTGCTTTAGGATGTGACCATATGCTCTTATAGACTTCTGTTTGCAGGGACACAGGCCTCCAGAGTGCATGTATTACTGTTCAAAAGTTTAGGGTTCGTAAGGCCAAATTAAATTGATCAAAATAAATGGTGTTCTGTGCATCATGGTTTCCACAAAAATATTAAGCAGTAGAGTTTTCAACACTGATAATAAGAAATGATTCTTGAGCAGCAAATCAACATATTAAAGATTTCTGAAGGATCATGTGACACTGACTGGAGTAATGATGCTGAAAATTCAGCTTTACCGTCACAGGAATAAATTATATTTTAAAAACTGTTCAAATTGAAAAGTGTCATTTTAAAAATGATTATTAATGATATTCAAGTTTTTTACTGTAAATTCTGATCAAATAAATGCAGCCTTGTTGAGCATAAGAGACTTCTTTCAAACACATTTTTAAAAAAATATTACAGACCCCAAACTTTTGATATATATATGTCTTAATGTATCTGCTGAAGAACAGCAGTACCCATACATCTGAAGAGATCCACCAATCATAGATGAACCAAATTGCTGTTGCCAGAAAAACAAAACAATTTAGCTCAGCAGCAAACAACCTCCCATATTTGTGATATTTGAGTCTCCTTACACTCCCAAACTACTTAAATATTCAAATATTTTATAACCATATAATACGTAACCAGCACTGGCTCCTAGCACCAGAAAACCTTCTTATGGACATTACCATTTTTTTGTGTTTGCAGACACACAGGCCTCATGATCATTTTTATGTTCATTTTTAGAGACCAAAATGTGAACCCAGTTTGCACTGTCCCTCGCCCTAAAAGTGGACTCAGATCTCAGTTCACACTACTTATGCTCTTTCCACATCATCATAATAATAAACAACATTAAATTTAAAAGTACTACGGCTCTGTTGTAGTTTCTTCACTTTGCCACAGCATCAAAAGGCCTTCCAATTAAACCAAGTTTTCATCACATGATTTTAAAAAAGGCACACTATGTAACTTTTAGCTCAAAATGAACAATTTAATCGAGTCACTACATCATCAATCGTTCTTCCAAAACGTATTTTTGTCTTAAGCCGCGGTCACACTAGACTTTGAACGTGCAAAATTTATTCGGATGCTGTAACGGTCGTGATATGACATCACGGTCTACAGCGTCTTTTTTATAAACATGAATTCAACATATAACTTAAAGTAATACATTCAAAATGTAAAAATATAGAACCTACTTGGACTTTACTGCAAAAATATCATTATTTTAATTCAGCCAAGAGGTCATGCCGTGACGAATCGATCTTCTACTGTTCGCACGTCTTCACGTGATGCGAATTCGCAGATCAGAGTTCACCAAACTTGAACTTTGAAACGCAGCGAAATGCAAATTTTTTCCGCATGAGCTTGCGTTTCCGGTTTGACGCATTCGCATGCGTTTGAATGGAAGTCAATGGAACGAAAAGTGCAGTGTGACCGCACCTTTAGCCTGATTCACAGTGGTAAGCCTATTGTAAGTGTTTATATTTTTGACCTGTCGGGATGGACTCTGCATATATACGTCACTCGCCTATGCGTGTCTTGTCATATCTGTAAATAGAGAAAAGCTGCTCTGGCGACTTTATCGTGTGTACGGTATGGGAGCGGCATAGGTTAGTTGTCACAATGAGAGAGAAAGTTTGACATGGAGCAGCTAAACCAACCTCCAGGGAATCNAAAAAAAAAAAAAAAAAAAAAATGCAGAACAGAAGAGAGTCTGCTGGCAAAAAGAACGTGATAAAACAGCTCATAATAAAACAAGAACTGGTGGGTAAGGTATTTTACTGAACAGATAAACTGCCATATATAGCTCTCTAACAGATTTTATTCATTGTAGCACTGAGCTGGAATTTATTTTCAAGGAAATATTGTGTCTATTAATGGTTACAGTAATGTCTTCAGCTAGTCAGCTTGAGATCTTATCCATCTAAACTGGTTATATCTCTTAAGCCTAGTCGTGAATGTTTTATGAGCAGTAGGATACTCTCTCTCTTTTTAGTTATGAGAATGAACCATGTGTAAATTCACTCAGAGCTGAAGCACAACTAAAAAGGTGTTCTTACGCAAAATGTATGCAGTTTTGCTGTTTAACCTCTAGAGGGCTAAAAATTACGTAGTGTACCTTTAAGAAGTTTTGTTCACAAGACTTTTTTTAAACTACTTTTTTCCCTTGACACTTGGCTTGTTGTGGGGGTCTAGGTGTACTTTTTAACCACCAGATGGCAGTGTGAGCCAAATATGTCTAAACCATTCATTGCTAACAGGAGAGAAATTCATAATTTCTATTTTCAATCACGTTCCAATCAAGATAGTTTTTGACCGTATTCACTGAAAATCCGTTTATCCGATCCCTCTTTACTCAAAAACACACTTTGAATAATCAAGAGAACTTACAGTACCATTCAAAAGTTTGGGGTCAGTATGATTTTTTGTTTTAAATTCTCTTATGCTCATCAAGACTGCATTCATTGGATCAAAAACATAGAAAAATTATAATATTGTCAATTACAATTTGTTTATTCATGTGTAATTTATTTATGTGATGTCAAAGCTGAATTTTCAGCATCATTACTCCAGTCATCAGTGTCACATGATCCATCAGAAATATTAGAAATCATTCTAATATGCTGATTGCTGCTCAAGAAACAGTTCTTATTATCAATGTTGAAAAGTTTTGCTGCTTAATATGTTTATAGACACCATGATGATGCATTTCTTACAGGATTCTTGATGAATAGAAAGTTCAAACGAACAGCATTTATTTGAAATAGAAATCTTTTGTAACATTTGACATGTCTTTACTGTCAATTTTGATCAATTTAATGTGCTTTCTGAATAAAAGTATTTATTTCTTTAAATAAAAATAAATCTCACTGATCCCAACTTTTTGAACATTAGTGCAAATCAATGTATGTTCTACAAATGAAAATTAAAAACTGCGGAAAAAAATAGCAAGAATTAGCATTTTTTTATCCAGGAATCACACAGAGCTACTGCATCTGATCTCTCTACACCGTACAGCTGAGAATGTACCATAGTCTTTGTGGAATCAGTTGAATGATTCGAATGAAGTGTTTTTCGTAATGTCAGAATAAGTCATACACATTGTTTTGCACAATCAGCTTGTGTCATGCAAACATTTTGATTAGTAGCAATCAGTTAAAGAGCGGTAGATTGATTTGATTTGGCCACACTAGGATGCAGGCAGTGTTTTAAAGCATGCTGTAATCAACCACTGAGAGAGCATTAAACTCCAAATCACTGCAATCAAATCACTATGGGTTAGTGCGTCAGCCCCTGGACTCCTCTCATTACGTTAAAGACAGATTTACAGCCCATGAACTCAATGGCCTACCTTTTGGAAAACCTGAATGACATATTTCTACAACACAAGAATGAAAAAAAAAGGAAAAAAAAGGATAGACATTACATAGATGGACAAAATTAAACCATTTCTAATGAACCCTTAGAGAAAAAAATACAAATAAAAGAAGAGGGAGGTCAGGAAACAGGAAGGAAAAGTCAGGCCTAAATTGAATGGCTTTGGCACTGTAAAAACTGATGTGTTTATGCATGTGAATATGCGTTTACCTGCGTGTGAGTTTGGAGGTCAGCTTGGTGAGCAGGTTGTTGGCGTTACCGCGGCTTCGAGGCTGCGTAGGCGAGGCGGGTGGGCCGTTGTAGGTGGCCGTGCGACGATCTCTCAGTTGTCCGTGGAAGGTGCTGCGGCTTGCGGAGCCTCGTGGGAATCGTGTTTTATCCGGTGTGGCAGCAGTGCTGATGCTGTGAGTGGAGGCACCAGGGTCATGTGAGCCAGGAGACAAAGACACACTAAAGACAGAGACAAAATCAGGCTTTGTTTTAATAAATCTGATGTGTTACTATAACACAATTGGCACAGCAAGGCGCTAGCTATAGTTTGGACAACATGATAAAATACACCCTGAATGCACTTTAAAGGTGCAGTAAGTGATTTCTGAGAAACGCTGCTGAAAGTGGATCAGACTGAGCGCCACAACACACTTGTAGCCAATCAGCAGTAGGGGGCGTAAACACTCATGAGCAAAAGGGAGATTTGAAGAAAAACTGTAGAAAGAGAGATGGTTGAGAGACATTGCAAAAGAGAAAAGATCAGAGGAATATCACTGGAAAAAGAAGGGTTATGATCAGGTAAGAGCTTTAGGATCCACGTTAATATTAGAAAAGCTTGTCAGCTCTGGAGAGACCTAAGCGGGAAGACCTGAAAACAGACGCCGAGGTTGCATTGTTTCTGCTCCATATGCGAGTAACATTTGTTTTGCTGTTTCACAGAAGCAAGATATGCTGTTGTATGTTAGCTGTACTAACAACCAACTCTTGCTTGAATATACTCGTGTACTGTATTTTTTTGCGAAGTATTACTTTGCTTCGCTTCAGCCATGATAAAGAGACATCCACTCTTCCATTGTGTGTTCGTGCATTTGGGGGCGGAGCAATGAAGGGAGGGGTTGTGTTTTTTGGGGTTGACTTCAAATATCAACAGTATTTCTCAGAAATCACTTACTGCACCTTTAAATGGCTGTGAATAAAAGTGGCAAATTGAATAAATGTGTGTTAAATATTAAGTACATCACTTAGGACACAGGAAGGGCAGCCTGTACCTGTTCTCTTTCCCGTTAGGAATGACAGAAAGGCGGTCTGTGTTGTTTCTCTCACTGCACACGTATGTGTTTCTCCTTGACATGCCTCCCGATCCAGAGTTATTCTGAGACATCAAAAAAACGCAGGTGTAATGCTCTTCTACATCATGGGAAATGTATGTACTCTACTGTTCAAAAGGATTTTTAAATTTTTTTTGAAACATTGCAAGGATGCATTTATTTGATTTGAAACTACAGTGAAAACAGTAATACTGTGAAATTAAATATCATTAAAATTTAAAATATTGTTTTCTTTTTGAATATATTTTAAAATGTAATTTATTCCTGTGATGGCAAAGCTGAATTTTCAGCGTCTTTACTCCAGTCTTCAGTGTCACATGATCAGAAATCATTCTAATATGCTGATTTGGTGCTCAAGAAACATTTCTTATTATTATCATCAATTTTGCATATATAAAAACAGTTAAATAAAAACAGTTGTGCTTCTTAATATTTGTGTGGAAACCATGATACATTTTTTCTTTGAAAATTCAAAAAAACAGCATTTATTTGAAATAAAAATCTTTTGTAAAAATATCAATGTCTTTACTGTCACTTTTGCTCAATTTAATGCATCCTTACAGAATATAAAAAAAAAATAAAATAAAAAAAAACGTAAAAAACTCTTGACGGTAGTTCGCTATTTGCACTATACATAATGACAGAAACAGTGAGGGTGAACTTACATTAGGTGTGATGGAGTTGCCTCTCTTCCGGTCTGGTAGGTCTGTTTTGTTGGGGTTGTTGGTGTTACCCTGGAGTGGGCTGGGGGGGCTGTGAGTGGGGGGCTTACGTGCTGTGACTCCACCTTCCTGTTTGACATCACCGTCAGCTGGGACCGTCCTCTTGGAGTTACTCAATGCTGAGTTAGTGACCACACCACCAACTGTGAAGGAGAAAGACAGTAAATGAGAGAGAAACATTTCAGGGTTTTTCTCTGCAAATACTCAAGCCTATTAATTAAAGCAGCCCTATTATGTTACTTTAACGGTTCCTATTTTTGTTTCGGAAGTCTCCTACATTAGGTTTACATGCATCCAAGGTCAAAAAACAATTTAATCTTCTTATTATATACACTGCAGCATCACCTCTTTTCTGAAACGGTTCGATAAAGGATTTAGTTTCTCTAAACTGCTCCTTTTCGAGAGCTACTCTGCTCCTATTGGTCAGATGGCCCAGTCTGTTGCGATTGGTCTACATCTTACATTGCCTGGCAGAAACAAAACGGCCATTACCATATCTGAATTTCAGCTCTGGAGCTTCCTCAGCACTTGATATACAGTGATACAAACAGTAACGATGGCGTTGGTTTTACTGTATCAATTCCAGCGTAGATTTGCTTTAGCAGCGCAGAAAACAGCGTCTTTTTGACATGTCAACAATAAGAAAAACTTTTCCAGTCCTCAGCTAAAACTACAGTGTTTGAAGGCGGGACAAAGAAGAAGTTGTTTGCTGGCAGCCAATGAAGACCATAGGCTGGCATAATGCATTATGCAAATTTGTTATAAATCTATGTAGGTTTGTGAAGGAAGTAAGGCTGGAATTACTGACGACTCATTTCAGGAAGTTCAGAATCAGTTCTTTCTTTTGGGAAACAATGACATTTATCATACACTTTGATCTTTGAAAATATGCAGACCTATTACATTTACAAACAGCTATATTACACACAAGATTAAAGATAATATCCAAAAAAAGCATAACAGGGGCACTTGAATTAATCACAGATACATCATGTAATTAATTAAATCAACATTTTTATTCAATTCATATCCTATGCCTATACCCACAATTTGGATCCAAAAAGGGGCTAATGTTTGTCAGTATGTAAAGAGAAAGTCACCTTGATCACTATGGCGTCTGGATTTTCTGGATTCACTGGAGGAGACGCTTCTCTGGACCTTCAGATGAGATGGTGATTGGCCGTTCATCTCACTGGTGGGCCTGGTCTTCGCCACGGAAAGATTACTATTGGAGCTGGAGTCACTGGCCTCCTACATACACAAAAACATCAAGTCCCACTTGTACTGTAGACCATAAAATCAGTCATAAGTAACCACTCTTCACTAGCAGCTCACCTCATTGGTCTTCCTGCCCAGCAGTAAGTATATAGCTGTGACCTCATCATAGTTCATTTTGGACAAAGACTCTTGGATCTTCTCTCTGGAGAAGCCCATGCCCACTATCACATCTGGAGAATGACACAAAAAAAAAATACAGACCAGTTTAATGCCAAATTTACACTGCAAAGGTGGCACAGAAGCGCTTCTGAAATGTAATTTAGGTGTCTTTACAAAGAATGTTTAATGCTGCTCAGAGGTGGCATAAATACATTTACACAGCAATTATAAACGTATACTTTGATATTATGGACTGAAGTGGGTCAGAGCAGGCATAATTTAGTCAGGCTTTTATGTGGCAATATACAAAATTGAGAATGCACAGAGCAGCCTTTAGAGTCTCTAGACAAGACCTTTACACAATAACTTTTTGTGTTACTATTATTATTGCTCATACTTAGGGTTAGGGGTTTTATGTTAAGTATTGTTAAATTATTCCTAAGTATTTTTTAAACCTGAGCACACAAGTGATCACACACCATTTGTAATAAAAACATGAATGAGGGGTGATATCTACCAAAACAGACAACCCTAATTCTTTTAGTGATTGAGGATAATTAAATATTTGAAATGTTAGCATAACCGTATCACACACACCCCCTCAGTTGTTATGCAGACACTATAAACCACAAACCAGTAGGTTGATACACAGAGATAAATCCAGTTTATCTGTAAGAATGTTACTGAGTCATCCGTTCCACCTACACATGCTAACAATACACAGATCCGTCCTATTCAGTGTTACTCAAAAAATGAACAAGCTGTACCTCCTGTTTTAACTGAAAGATATTTATTAGGTAACACTATGCAATAAGGTTCTATATGTTAACATTGCTAATGCAATGACTAAAATAACTGCACAATTTTTAGCACAATCTACAGCAACTATTAATTACCCTTCTAATGTTTGGGGTCAGTAAGAGATTTGTTTGTTTTGAAAGAAGCCAATCTTTTTATTCAGCAACGACACATTGATTTGACCAAATGAGACAGTAAAGACATTTATAATGTTACAAAAGACTTCTATTCCAAATAAATGCTGTTCTTTTGAGTCTTGGGGGGGGTGCGTATCATAGTTTGCATGCAGAAACCAAACAGTATTTATATAATTTTTTACCTCTAATACACCGCTATGTCCAACTACCTTGAGCATCCGGTGTGTGAGGTCTGAATGCACTCTGACACAGGAAGTGATCTCTTGCACTCATTGGTAATATACGTGCGAGAGATCATTTCCAGCATCAGAGCGCGTTTTCAGACCTCACACACCGGATGCTCAAGGCAGTTGGACATATTACTGTACCGTATTAGAGGTAAAAAATGATATAAATACTGTTTGTTTCCTCGCACAAACCGATCGTTTCGTGTCTTAGGACATCAATGTGTCGTCACAAGCTGCAGGGTTTAATTTGGATTTGTCTGTGCATGTTTTTTTTTACTCTTATAGATGAAGTTGCCATTGACATGCATTATACGACTGTCAGACTGCAGCGTTTGGAGTTAAAAATCATCATTTGTGCTCTACTGAAGAAACAAAGTTATCTACATCTTGGATGCCCTGGGGGTAAGCAGATAAACATCAAATTTTCATTTTTGGGTGAACTATCCCTTTAAGCAGCAAATCAGCATCTTAGAATGATTCCTGACAGATCATGTGACACTGGAGAATAAATTTCATATTAAAATGTATTAACAATTAAAAATTATTTT